>CM052899.1:117883482-117941962 GCA_028534135.1 Potos flavus
TCTGTGGGATTTAAGAAGTCCTTAGATGTGCTATAATTATTTGATTATATTATTCAAGTTATTGTTATTTGATTATATTATTCAGTTCCTCTAAAGAAACTTTTGACTGGTATAACAGTGTGTTACTTGTTGACTTGAGTGATTTTTTTGACTATTAGTTCTGGCTAATTGTGAGCAACGTGTTTCCAAATCTCTCATAATTGTATAAAGTCTCCTTCCTGCCTTTATGTATTTAGTTGCTACATTCTTTGATGCCTCTCTTGACTTATCTCTTCTTTATTATTTGTACCTTTATCACTACATACAGATGTTCCTTACACCCTAAGTGCTTTTAGCCCGAAGTTCTACCTTGTCTGACATTAACATTACCACTCCTGCTTTCATTTGTCTTCATTTGTCCAGTGTCTCTGTGCTCACCCTTTTATCATCATCTTATTTTAAGTATGAATCAGTATATCCAATGGGTTGTATCTCTGCACAAATACTTTTCTAGCACTTCAAACTTCAAGCTAACATTGAGCTTGTCCTTTTCTCCCTAAAGCCCCTTCCTCTTCTTTCTTTTCCATCTCAGTCATGATGGTAAGCTCTTGTTTTGCTTGTCTGTTCTGAATAGGGTATCCAGATCCCCTTCTGCCGGGCGGTCCCTCCCCTAGCCTCACCCAGGAGCTCTGTGTGGTGTTTCCTTGTGCCCACTTTAGGATGTGACTGCCACTAGCCAAGTAGACATGAACTTCTTCTAGCCTTAGACACCCAAACACAACTACCGTAGTACAAATGGGTCCAAAAAGATGGTAGCTGTTTTTCAGAAGAGATTCTTTTTTTTTTACTGTGTTATTTTTGTGATTTAAATTCAATTAATGAACATATAATGCACTTATGATATAGTGTGCAAATATGGGTGTTAACTATTGTCATTTTCTCCTGCCTCAGGACCTGAGAGGACAAGCCCAGAGCTGTTGGCCGCCCAGGGCATGTGAAGGAGGGAAGTCCGCGTGAGGAAGAGGAGAGCCAAGGGGAGGACAGACCCAGGCCCTTCACAGGTTTGAGCCCTGGAACAAGTTGGTCCCCAGAGCTGGGATTTTTCAGACCTCGGATTTTTCAGACCTCGGGCAATAAGCCCCCTTTTTGTTTAATATTCTGTGACTGAGTCAGAAAGCCTTAAATGACACAACTATCAAGCAGTGTGCCGGGCTAGAAACGTGGGAGCCATTTTGATTTTCCCTTCTCCCCCTCACTGTCTGCATGCTATGTGGCAAGTCTGCACATTCTCCTTCCTCTGTTTCTTCTCACTATCATGCCTTTTCTCGACTTCCTAACTCAGGGTCGAAGAAAGAAAATCAATATTGACGAATACCTGTTACATACTTATAGGCTACAAGGACATGTTCACTCTCTTTTCTTTCTTTCTTTTTTTTTTTTTTTTTTTGAGATTTTACTTATTTATTCAAGAGAGGGGGAGAGGGAGGGAGCAAGAGCGGGGGGAGGGCCAGAGGGAGAGGGAGAAGCAGACTGCTCACTGAGCAGGGAGCCCCACGTGGGGCTTGATCCCAGGACCCCAGAATCATACCCAAACTGAAGGCAGGTGCCCAACCGACTGAGCCACCCAGGCACCCCCATGTTCACTTTTTAATCCTCACAACAACCCTGTGAAGAATCGGAAGCCCAGAGACAGTGACTGACTAGTCCAAGGCCACCCAGTGAGCCATTTGTGATTCCAACTCGAGAGGCCACACTTAGCACCCCGTGGCCATACTGTCTTGATAAACATTTGCTGACCAGCTAACCCAGGAGCAGTACCATAGAACCCACTCCAGGCAGCACCTCACATGGCACGGGCCAGGGGCTACTTAGTCCTTTTTGAAAATGGCAATGACCCTCACGCACTTTCCTCAAGTCAGGAGTCACACACACCGGTCCTACGTTTCTCAGGGAAGGGGTCATTAATCACTGCATCTACCAATTCTCAGCCCCAAAGCTTGCTGAGCCTGTTTGCAGAGAGACAAGCAACAGAAGCTAAGTTGTGGCCAATGCCACTTCCTTTAATCAGTCATGAACAGACTAACACATGGCCCGGTGATTTTCCCAGCATGAATCCACACACGCATGTACACACATGCGTGCGTACAGACAATCCAGCCTGCCCATCTGTCTTTAAAATACGGTATTCTATGGAGTCTTTCCTGAATAGTCCTAAAAAACGACTACCAGCTCCATTTCTGGGCTCCTTCTAATAAATAAGAATATTCATTGCTTGTCCTGTGGGTACTCCCTCTCAGTTCCTTAAAAATCCAGCTCGCGATGGGACTTTTGCTGTCTACTGGAATGCTCCTCCCACCTCCTCCTCCCATCAGCACCTGCTCTTCCTTTGGCTCTGCTTCAGGGAGGCCTTTCTCACCCACCCTGTCCAAGGTAAGACCCTCTTCTTACCATCCCTTTAGTCAGAATCTCAGCCCGTTGACAATTTTGAGACCTTTAGAACAATGTGCAACTATTTTGTCCCTTTGTATGTTTACTTAGGTTTTATTTGTGTTTGCATGGGTTTTTCTTTCGTCTTTCTCCTTTATTAGAATGAAACTGAATAGGCATCATGACAGCAGGAAACTGGTTGTTCTAGTGTCCCTAGTATTTTTCATAGGCCTGATGTATATAACAAATTCTCAATATGTATTTTTTGGATAAATGGTAAAAAGAATGAGAGACTAGGACATAGGTCCCGGTAGGTAGGCTGTTTTCACCCTCATCCCACATGACCTGGTGTGGTTCTTTTAACCTGCTTGATTGGTATACATGGACAAAATGGCAAAATCCCCCAGACCTGGATCCTTCTCCATTTGATAGATGGATTCTCCTGTCCATGGGCAGGTAAAACATTTACCGCAAATTGTCGGAAAACATTTTCGTGTTATCCCACGAGACCCTGAATTTCATGCCTCTGTCTGGCTTGGCCTCACCCATCAAGTCATGCTGTTGACAAAGCCCCACCTTCTTCAGAGGGCTCAGTGTCCAGCTGGGGGGCCAGGCAGGGGAGCAGTCCTGCTGTGGAGGAGAGAGGACTTAGGGGACTGGAGCGCAGTCATGAGGAAGAGCGGGGATGATAAGGGAACGGCAAACATGGAGCTCTATTTACCGCACGCCCTTCCGGTATCCAGATTCTTTCCCATATTATCTCATTCAAGCTCAACAGTCAGCACAGCTCAGGTTTTTACCACCATTTCCTAGTTAAGGGTAGTGGCAGAACGCGGGCTTTTGGGTTGGACAGGCCTGGGCTCAAATTTCACCCTCCCACATTATCCACTCCAGAGCTTACAGTTCTTTGTCTTTATTAGGAGGATAAAGACAGTTAGGGTTGTTGTGAATATCAAGTGGTAAAGACGTATATCGATATATTCCTTGAAATGAAATGATTTTGTGCTTGACACATACCAAGTCCTCGATAAGTCACAGCATTTTTTTATGAAGAGATTTGCCCAAGAGCCACACAGTCAGTGGCCTAGAACTTGCTGACCTCTTGCTTTGTAAAAGGCTAATGATATTTTCTGTACCAGCTGTACAGTTTGTCTCATTTCCCAGGCTGTGAGCTCCTCCAAGACAGGGAAGTGACCTATGTATATACCGTGGTTATTGCTCACATACTAGGGTCCTGAAATAAGACGGCATTTATTATAGGGGCGCCTGGGTGGCCTGGTTGGTTAAGCGTCTGACTCTTGATTTCGATTCAGGTCATGATCTCAGGGTCCTGGGATGGAGCCCTGCATCCCCCTCCCTCTGCCCTTCCTCCTCCTCTCTCTCTCAAATAAATAAATAAATCTTAAAAAAAAAAAAAAGATAGTATTTACGATACCGATAGTGAGTTTTCTACTTACTGGTACATGTGAATGTGAATAGTCTAGGCAAATGTCCCTCGGAAAGAAGTGACCACCCAAGAACCCTTTTCCACTTATCTTGTGCCTCCAGGAACAACTCCCTCTGTACATATCTCTAAGCTGGGGGAACAGAAAACAGTTTGATGTGAGTCACTCAAGCTTTCTGTTCAAACACATGAAAGAAAATACAACTCGTTAGGGTCACACTGATAGGAATGAAGGACATTTTAACCTCTGCTAAGCTATCGCATTTTTAGTTAGCAACCTGGAAGCAATCGAGGTTTTATATATAGTATTGGGTATCTATGTGCCTATCTAATGATTCAGTGAATGAGTCATTCCCTCATTCGTTCCTCTGCCCAATTCTGAAGAGCTATCTTTTCCTATAACGATTTCTTGTTAAGTCCCTCCTCTGGCTTCCCATTGCTGCTCAGGCCCTTTGCATCCTTTACTCACTATGAAATTGCTCCCACAGGGGGCTCCTCGATGTCGGTCTAGCCTTTGCGAACCAGACAAGTGGCCCCGAAATGGCACTAACCACATCCCACTCTGCCCCCTACCCTTCAGTATCCCCTCTTGTCCCCGCCACCCAGCTCCTTAGCTTGGGACTGAAGTCCCAATCGCCTGGCCAGAAGGAAGTTTGCATATCTCTTAAGCATTTCTGACACCTCAGCCCAGATGCCCAGTGCTTACTTTTAAACACATTTCATGCCCCTTCAGTGCCTTAGGGAGTGAATAAATTAGAGAAACCCTAAATAAATGAACAAGCCTCGGACCTTCATAAAACGTGTCGCTGCCTAATCATAAATAAATCTCGCTATCTAAGGGAGCGATGGTGTGGGGCAAATGTCACAGAAAATAAATATAATGAGATAAAACGCAGTGTCCACTTTCTTAAATAGAAAAACATTGACCCCCCCCAAGGCAGGAGGGACAACTAGAGTCCTCGCCTCCAGCCCCACCCCCTGATTTACCCCACCCCTAACCCCACCCTTGCCAACTACAGCCCAAGGCTGCCGCCAACAAAGCAGTTGTGTTCCTGAGACTTCTCCTGTCGGCCCTGGGCTGCCGTCCTCTTGTTAACCAGAGTGTGGTAAGTATTACTGCAATACAAAATAACACCTTTCAGTTGTGTAACCTTTTGTCTTTCCCATCTTCTTTCAAAAGAAAAACAAATTATTAAAAAAATAAACCATAGAACCAGTAAAATCTTATCATGTAATTAACACAAGCCAGGGCAGAATTGAATGGTAGATATTCATCATTGGCCTCATTGAATTAAAAAAAAAAACAACCCATATGTCTGCAGCACGCAGTTGTCCTTTAAATTAAATTTGGCAGTAGCGATTCTTAAGAGCCTACGTATATCATAGACTGTTTCTTTAAAATGTGCTACTGGAGATACATTTTTTAGAGAAAAAAATGTTCTTAATCATTACAGAAGAAATCATTGTATTATCATTAAGGCCGGTGTGTTTAAACAATATTTTAAATTGCTTCTAGAAATTTTCTTATCTTATAATTGGTTTCGGGAATTGCTGTTGAAATCAGTTTTGATCGTAAGGAGGCACGATTTCTGCTTTCATTTTGAGGTTTATTATTATTGTCAGAATTAAGTCTAACTGTCTCTGTTTTTATGTAACAAAAACAAATTCTTTGAAGTCGTGATGATCTGGCCTCTTGTTACCTTTCCCGATTTGTAGCATTGTTATTATCAGCAATAATACCGAGGGCAGCTCTCAGTAGTTTCCCTGTTGAGGGAATGATTAGCTTTTCTCACTTGCAGGATCTAAAGGAAGAGGAAAAAAGGTTTTTTTCTCCCTCTTTTGTCCAGACCAGCTAAGGCAAGCACATTTCTTAAAAATGCTTGTTACAAGGGGCGGGGGGGTCAGGAGGTGGTATTTCTGACATCTAGATGTCTAGGCTAGAGACTTTAAAATCGTGTGTATGAACTTACACTTTCTATCTTCATACCTTTGTTCGTTCGTATATATATTTCTTAAAAATACCCACTGAGCATCCACTCTGCTCCAGGCTCAGTAGTCGGATAAAAAGTTGACTGGCCAGCACCAGCAGAGCTGTGAGCCTGACCAGTAGAGGAGAAGGAAACCGCTGACATGATGCGCAGCATCTTTAGATGGCTTAAGTGCGCTGAAAAAACTTAAGGTGTGCTACCTGTCTATACCCTTTCACATGTAAATTGTGAAGTATAAAGTCCATTATAATTATGATTGTTTCCCTCCAGGGTTACATTTATTTGAGCAGGGAGGCTAAATATTTTTCTAAAATTTTCTCTCATTTATTTTATTTTATTGCCCCAGCCTTATTGGTGCCCTAAGGCTGGGCTTAGTTTACCTGGTCAGTAACCAACCTTAAGAGCACCTGAAAATGTTGTTAGCAAAATGTAGAGGAAGCCCAGCGGCCTGAGCAGGCATCCCATGGTCAGCCGTCAGCTTTATTGAGACATTAACACTGACTGTTGCATTAACGCTCACTCGGGTTTAACCTGGGGGAGGGAAAATGGAGACGTGTGTGTGTGTGAATTTAATGGACGACCCTCTTGGCGCATTGACCACATTCCAGAAGAATACATCTGGAGGCTTTGGAGAAAAAAAGATTTTATCATCAAGTGTTTGTAGAGTCTGCTGCCTTTTCTCCTGAACGAAATTTGTCAACATTTAAGTGTTTCATGGCCATGAGTAACTGTATTTTCATTGAAGTTTTGAGATCTACGTACACTGAGAGCACTCAGAATGGTTTTGTTGTTTTCCTATAAAGTACTGGATGGGTCCTGCTCAAGTTTTAGATTACAGACACCACCCAAACTCCACAACTGCCGTTTTGATAGTTGAATTTACAGTTAAGGACCAGCGCGATCTTAGCCCTCTTTATTTCCACCACCAGTAAAGGTGGTTGACGATGGAGGGGGGGGATTGGGATGGAGGAGACACTTCTGCCCACTTATAATAAAACAACATTTAAAATCGTTTAACGAAAAAAAAAAAAAAGAAAAAAAAGAAAAGAAAATTGTTTAACGAACTTGACTGTTGAGCCAAATTTAAAAAAAATAATAAAGTCTGTTGGACATGTTCTGTACTGAAGTGGTTGCAGCTATTGGCTATGTTGACTTACCAGGTAAGGGACCTCTGGCCCCATATTTAAAAAGGACAGGTAATTCCAATTCAAATATGAGTCACAGCAAGATTTAAAATAGAGTGCTATGCTCCATAGGTCTTCTAGTTCTTTTAGCCAAAATGTTAAATCTGAGACATCTACAGGACTGCTGTTCTAGATACAGGAGATACTAGATACCAGATAGGCTAAGCGTGGGAGAGCCGATTGCTGGCGGCTGGTCCAGTTGCTGGTGAGACCCTCTCCTCCCTTTGGGGTTCCTCTCTGCTGAGCTCCTACTGGAGACAAAGAGTTTCCAGAAGGACATGAAGAGAGAAACAGAATAAAGGCAAGACTCGAGTCTGGGGAAATAGACCATAGCCTAAGTGAGAGATCTGCTTTTAGTTGAGGGATTTCAGGACATTTGCACATGAATTGAGACTTTTCAGTTAACTCAAAGACTGATCCACTCAACTAATAATATTTCAACCTTTAGTTCTGCAGACAGAAATAAATTGGGGGATGAGCTGGAAGAGCTCCAATTAAACTCTTTCTTAGGGGTGCCTTGGTGGCTCAGTCAGTTAAGCATCTGCCTTCGGCTCAGGTCATGATCCCAGGATCCTAGGATCGAGCCCCGCATCAGACTCCCTGCTCGGTGGGAAGCCTGCTTCCCCCTCTCCCACTGCTTGTGTTCCTGCTCTTGCTGTCTCTCTGTCTCCATCAAATAAATAAATAAAATCTTTAAAAAAACAAACAAACAAACAAACAAAACAAAGAAAAACCTCTTTCTTAGAAAGAAAGACCCTCTCTGCTCTTTTACACCAACTCAAGAGTTGTAGTAGGGGTCTTAACTAATCAGATAATAATTCTGAGCTGGAGCGCAACGGTTGGATATCACTTCTAAAAGAGAAGAATGCTTGCTCCCCAAGTGTAACACACAGCAAGGGGAGCAGCCTTCTCTACGCGGTAGGAGAAATGGCTTTATTGCCATATTTAGGAGAATCTTCATTAAAACATGGTCCTGTGCATGAATTATTTTTTTATTGGACTAAACATAGGGACATAGATCACAAATTTCAGTAAGGTTAACTTCGATGGATTTATGAGAGATTTTTTTTCTTTTGTTATTTTTGTGGTTTTTAGAGTATCTTCACTGAACATATTATTTTGGCTAAATTTTTATAATTATATGTGTTTGTAGTAAAAATTTAAGTGGCAGGAGAAATTTGAAATGGGGGGATGTGTGTTTTATTTTTGCGTAAAAGACTTAAGCTCCTCTACTTCAGTACTCTAACCATCATTTCAGCTAGACTTTCTTTAATACAGTGATTTTCAAGCCTCACCACACCTTGGAGTCACCTGGAAAGCATTAAATATATCCGCTCCAAGGCCACAAAACCCCTCGCGCAGACCAATGGGTCAGAGTCAGAGTGAGGCCACGTGGTGGGTATTTGTAAAAGGTCAACTTTTTATGCTATCTACAATTCCATGTTGCAATTCTTTGATCTCCATAGCACTGTCCAGGAAGTTAGTTACTTAAAACTAGACTCCAAGGGTGTTTTACTGCCTTCTTTTATTGTCACAGTGGGTGGGTTTTGCTAACACCTGATATAAGCATTTTCCAGGTTCTATGGTGCACATCTTTGGGACTTTGATCACTGCTGTGGTCACAAGCAACTCAGTAATACATGCAGAACGTGTACCTCTTAACAAAACACTATCTGCCTCTTTGACATGATCATTTAAATGTCAGTTGTAGCTTGTATTGGCCATTTTTTCTTTCTCGATTTCCCCACTGGTCAATTGCTAAAGCAGGCCCAGAACTGGTTTCTGGGGAAAACACAGGCTTTCTCACAAATCAGCGTTTAGCTTATCTCCATGTTGAGTTGGGCTGGCCGTTAGCTCACCTCCATGCTACACTAGGGTGCCTTCCATTCAGGTGTGTGGCCTGACTGCATCATTTAATTTTTATAACCATATATTTGCCTTACATGCCTTTCCTTCTGCACACCTGTTCCTACACATAATAAGCAGCCCTCGTGGGAATCTGACCTTGGGTTCTCACCAAAGACTTCTAATTCAGACCTATGCTACCCAATTTTTATCATGTCCTAGCTGGTGAAAATACTACTCCTGGAGGGTTGTCCAAGAATATACATCCATGTGTCTCTCTGAACAATCTACATTTTACATCTGAATTTTAATCCTGAATCATCCAGATGATCAGAGAGATAAGTAGTTCGCTGGGATCATTTTAGCTGCTCATAGATCGCTCTGAGTGATTCTACTCCAGCAGTGTGCTTTAACCCTCAGCAGGAAATAAATTCTTAGAAGTCGCTGTTCTGTTTATTAGTAGAGATACTGTTAAAGGCTTTGACCACTGCACGTCATGTATCATCTCCTTTTTGAGGACCTTGATGAGGAATTTCTCTAGGTTTCGATCTGTTTTTATTTTATACACATGGTCAGTTTCCCAAATGTTCATGTTCTCTCTTTGTTTTGCCTGGCAGGAAGCCCAAAACCTCATACACAGTCCATGTCCAGTACTGTACGGGAAGCTTAAAGCATGTGCTAAATTTGCTCCAGACTTTATTTTCCCTGTGACCGATTTCTTCATTTTTCATTTTGTATCTTGTTTCATATGTAAGTTTGTAAGCTGCTCAAATCTTAACAATAAGATGAGAGTATGAATCAGAGTTTCTAGGCCTTGACACTGTTGGGGCAAATAATTTATTGTTGGCAGGAATGGGGGATTAAATGGAGGATTTGGAGGGAAGAATGGGGGGTGCGTCCTTGGCCTCTATCCAGTAGATGTCAATAGTAGTTCCTCGTGCCAGGAAGGTACCTTTCACACAACAGGTTTATCTCCTGCTTTTAGGGAAGAAGGGCAAGAAAAAGAGGTAAAAATGACCTTCCACTTTCCGCCATTTTCTCAAACTCCTTCAGCTTAATAATATTCAGCATGCCAAGCTGCCATATTTTAGGGTAGTGTATCCCGAACCCCAGTACTTAGTATTTTCTAGGCTATGTGCAAGTCACAGTTTTGGGGGGACCCAGATAACTGAAGCCCACTTTCATGCTAAGAAAAACCTGCAAGCAAAAAAAACAAAACAAAAAATATAAGTGCTCAGTTTGCACATCTCTGAATCTCCTATCTAAAGTTAACATAGCTTGTGAGGGCTTTCCCGATGATCTTGGGAAAAGGAAGTGGAGATACTGTTATTGGCATTTAGACAAAAAGGTCACAAAGATAAGCAAGTATCTAGTGTAGTTAGTGTCCAGCGTGCTGACTCCCACATCCAGCAGGCTCTCCACCACATCAGCGTTGAAAAGTTGAGCAAGAAGACAGGCAAATCCAATATGGCTTCACGGAGGAGGTAGCATTTGAGATGAGATGTTAACAGATAAGTAGGGAAACAAGGGGCAGGAGCTCAGGGCAGGAACAGGATGGAGGGAATTCCCGCAGACTTATGAGCACCTGGACTGACTGGATAAGGGAAGGAAATGGTAATCAAAGGACTGAAAAAAATAAGGTGGATCCTTTTCTGAGGGCACCCTGAAATGATTCAGAAGTGAACAGGCATTCTTCCCGAAGAGCCATGTGTGCCTGACAGCAGATTAACAAATTTTAAGACAAAAACACAGCAGAAGTTTAATTAATTAGGTCACCAGAGAGACTAGTGATGGTAGAAAGACAAGAGACCTGGGAGGATCTAATGTATCCTATGCCCTTTATCCCCGACCCTTGCCCCAGTTAAATGTTTTGGTGAGCAAAAACCTTTACTTCCTTGACGAAAGTAGGATGAAGGACTCTCTGGTGTCAGCAAAATTCCCAGTTGAGCACTATCGAATATGCAAATCCTCCAGAGAGGGCTCTAATTTAAGAATGACCAAGCACGAGCACCATTTTTAACAAAAGGGGGAATGGTTTGGAGTGGCTTTTTGGTTATAGAAATTATTTAGCTTCAATTAGGAAATGCCATCACTTCAGTTACACACAACTGATTTTAAATTTACATATAACATAGAGTTCATCCTTTTGGCTAAAATTTCAGAAAATGATGTGATTGGTGGTACATTGGTCAGGAATCTACTGGGATACAGGCAATGCAGGGCTCTGTGGGTGATCTGGGTGACTGGCTCCAGATGCGGATCCGAGCCAGGACCAGCAGCAGGCCTGCTGTGGCGCTTCTGGGTGCTGGAAAAGCTCCAAGAGGGAGATTTTTGGGGAAGAGCAGGATCTGAGTGTGTCTGGGGAGGGAGGGAAGCTTAGAAGCCAGATACCGGGAAGTGAGGAACCTCCTTTCCAATCCAAGTCTATAGGGAGAAGGGATATGTCCTCAGCTAAACCCCAGCACGAGAGCTTCACTAAGTTGGGCACAAGGCCCTCCTCCCACCACTTCATCACCCTGGACAGTGACCAGAGGCTTTTTGTTTCCAGATACTATTTAGTTTAAATTAAGTAATGTCATCCTTTCAACTATGCATAATCATTTTTAAATTTCCTTATAACTGAGAGTTTTCGTGGTTTGGCTAAAATTTCAGAAATGACTTGTAGGAGAGGAAAAAATAATTTACCCTCTACCCTTCCAAGTTCTCAACTAGGGCCCCTGAAAGAAAAGACAGATTAAGAAGAGAAAAACAGAAGTTGATCACACATATATATGTCATATACATGGGAGCCATGCGGGAAAACGCATATCAGAGTTGGCTTAGAATTCAGGCTTACACACCAGCTTCGGCTAAAGGCAGTGGAGAGAATGTGTGGGGGAAGCCAGTTCTGGGGAGGAGAGCAGGAAAATAAGGGTAAGATTTGCCATGCAGATTTAAGTCCATAAGTTTTACATCGATTAGAGTCTCTTGTGGTAGAGAGTCATCCCTCTATTCCTCATAGAAGAATGGAACACTTATAAATGGAAATTTTTCCTTATAAATGTAAATTTCCCTTCAAGGGTTACTTTGACTCTGTTTCCAGAGCTTCTCTGCGTGCTGTTTCTCAAAATAATGGACTCAGAATAACTCTTATGCCAAAGGGGCATATTTTGGAATGGCATTTTCTGGTCTATACACAACAGGTACAAAGACAGAGTCCCAATGTGACGCAGAGAGTGCAGAATTCAGCCTGAGATGCAGGGTAGTGGGACAAATGGTTCCAGATGCGGACTCAGACTCAGCCCTGACACACAGGCCTGCTGGGGGCTGTTTGGGTGCCGGAGAAGCTCAAAGTGACTCAAAGCAGGGCCTTCCCAAATGGCTTTATTTACTTTGCCTTTCCAGAAATGAGTTGTATATAACCCATGGAATGATCTGGTAGAAAGCTGAAAGCTGGAAGGAGGTGGACAGAGGAGAAAGGAGGGATGGAAACAGGGGGAATGAGGAGCCTGGGGAAACCCAAGGTGAGCGATATTCAGCGGTTTGGTGGCGCCCATCAGCACAGCTGAGACTGATTGGGAGAGATGGAGCCCATGCAGGCCCCAGGCCGGTCCGTGGGACTCCTCCGAAGATGGCACTTGGAAGATAGGACTTGGTAGAATGGAAGAATAAGGACTGTGGCTTCGGCTCACCTGCCTGGGAACCTGGCTACGCTGCTACAGGTATTTGGTTTCAAATTAGGAGAAGAGATTGTTATGAGGCTAGAATCCCACCATGTACCTAAAATTGCTTAACATGGAAACTGGCAATAGAAACTGCTCAAGAAATTTCAGTTTCCTTCCTTTATCCATGAATAAACAAGTGCATTCCCAGAGGAAATGCTCTTCTAAGAATTTAGACAGAAATCATAAATCGTGGCCTCCATCAGTGTCTTTTGGCCTCTGCTCACTCCCTGGGGGGTGGGAGACAGCTTCCTGCACAGCCTAGGAAAGCCCCATTGTTTTGGTTTCCCCCACACCAATCCCATTCCTGTAAATTGGGAGGCAGAAACCGCTCCACCCACCATGATATTCTCTGATTCCAAAGTTATTCCGCAAACCCTCCAGATAAATGGAGAATGCCCAGTTAAATTTGAATTTCAACTAAAGAATGAAAAGTGTTTTAGTATAAGTACGTCTCAAATGTGACTTGGGACTTACTTATTCAAATTTAACAGAATCTCCTTTATTTTTTTTTCCTAAATGTGGCAATACTATTTAATCATTTAACCATAATTTCTGTTTTTTTCAGTCTTAAGCCTCAGCTTCCATTTCCCAGATTCTTGTAGCGCCCTCTGGGTAAAAAGAAAAATGGTGGCATCGCCAGGTATTGACAAGGATGTGGGGCAGAGGGAACTCTCATCCATTACTAATGGGAGTGTAAATTGGTACCACCACTTGACAATACTGTTTGGCACTATCTACCAACCCTAGGACCCAGCAGTTCTACTCCTAGGTGTAGACACAACAGGAATACATTCCCAGTCCACCTGAAGATATGTGCAAGAATGTTCATAGGAGGGGTGCCTGGGTGGCTCAGTGGGTTAAAGCCTCTGCCTTCGGCTCAGGTCATGATCTCGGGGTCCTGGGATCAAGCCCCGCATCGGGCTCTCTGCTCAGCAGGGAGCCTGCTTCCCCCTCTCTCTCTGCCTGCCCCTCTGCCCACTTGTGATCTCTCTGTGTCAAATAAATAAATAAAATCTTTAAAAAAAAAAAAAAAAAGAATGTTCATAGGATACCATTCCTAATAGTCCAAACTGGAAACAATACAATGGCAGCATATAAGTTGTATTATATCTGTGTGATGATTTATTATATGTCAATGAGAATGAATGAATTATTGCTGTATGCTCCATGGTTGCATCTCACAATCCTAATTTTGCACCAAAGAAGCCAGACACAGAAGAATAAATAGTGCATATAATTCAATATACATAAGGCTCAAACACAGGCAGAGGCAGAGGGACTTCCTAAGAGAGTAAGGAGGGCGTCTGTGGTGCTGGTAATGTCCTTCTTCTTGAATCAGGCTGTGGTCACAAGAGCGGTTCACTGTTAAATTCATCAATCATGCCGACGAGTTCTGCACTTTACTGAATGTGTATCGCACTTCAGTTAGAGGTTTACGGAGAAAGTGGAGGTCTATCCCGATGGGGCTCTTTCTGTAGACCCGCATGGTTGGAAACGCCTTCTAGAGTGGATGTGTGGTTTCTTTTATTCACAGAACTATGTGTTAAATCTGTGGGAGGGAACTGCAAGATATCTACCTGCTAAAACTATGTGAAAGACCTCATAGTCACATTTTTTAAATCTTGGGTATTGGTGTATTCCAACAATCTGTACAACTCTAGGGTGTGATAGTTTAGGGGTGAGTAGGATTTGAACTCATTCATGTAGAGGGTGTCTGAAACTGAGAACCAGGCAGATCCAGCTACTCTGACCCTAAACGTGGCTCTAAAGTAAAGAAATTGGACCCCAAAGATTACAGGTGGGGAATTTTTGAAGTATGTCCATATTCAAGTGGAGATCAAAGACATCCAACTGAAAGAAAGAACTCTACCATATTGAACACAATTTCTTTTTAAAAGGGCTATTTTGAAGATTATGATTCGGGGTTTGGAGAACTATGGTGATTGGCAGTGGAAGGAATCACATGTAAAATTCCTTAAATAAAAATTTATTGACTTTAAAAAAAAAAAAAAAGAAGTTTATTGAAAGAGAAAAAAAAGTAGAACTGGAGAGTTACACTGTCCACATAGGAACAAGAAGCAGAAGGAAAAGAGGCAGCTGGGTGGGAGGGGAGCGACCGGCAGGATCTGCCACACAGGAGACGGATTTCAGAACAGTGTGTGAACAAATCTATGGGGAAACCGGGGCATGTAACCATCCCCGGGTTCTAGCCTTTGAAACATGGGTGACTAGGAAGTAACATGTTAGGTCCCATTGCTCACAAGGACTGCTAGTCTGGCTACTGTGGACCTGGTTTCTATGCCCCTGGGAAACTGAATCAGATACCGTTAGAATCTTCCAGAAGCTCAGGCTTCACGATGCCCTTGTTGTTTTCGAACCACGGTTTCTCATCGCAGCACTGTTGTTGACATTTGGGGATAGAACATTATTTGTTGTCTGTGCTTTGCAGATTGATTAGCAACATCTCTGGCCTCCATCCACTAGAATGACCATAGTACCTCACCCCAATTGGGACAACCAAAAATAGCTCAAAGCATTGCCAAATGTGCCCTGGGGGCGGGGTGCAAAATAATTCTGGTTGTGAACCAGTTACCTGAATGTGTATGGTGGAACTCTAGAGGAAGTTTTTGAGTGCCTGGTTTCAAGATACTAAAAATACATACCTAGATAAATACACACGTGCACACACATACAGAGCGACAGGCAGACTTAGGAAAGCGAAGTTAGTCTCAAACTGTCCACCTCTCTACAGCGCCAAAATTTACCTGGGAAGGGACACCCTAAGAAATGCTTACCTTTTCTTCCCGAACAGGTCTTGCTTACTTTAGCTGGCCAAGATTCATAATCCCAGGTTGAGAGACTCCATAGAAATAAGCTTAAGAGCTTTGCGATCCCAAGAACTGAATTCAAATCCCAGCCCTGCCACTCTGTCTCCCCAGATGTGTGACTTACTTTCTGTTTCTTTCTCCTTCATCTGTGGCCTTGTGAAAGACATGCCCATGTCCCACAATATATAGGAACGTGTAAGGGAAGGGCGGGGATTCTCCAATTTCCCTCCAGGGTCAAGTACTCTCTTTTATGTAACTGCTACTCATGAAGAATTTATCCCTTGCCATACATCACTCTAAGGGCTCTTCGAATATTATGCAGTGCTCCTGACAGCTTTATAAGCTACCTACTGTGCATATCCCCATTTCACAGATGAGGACACTGAGGCACACGGTCATTCATTAGCTAGTGACTGGAAAGCTGGGAGTCTGTGGCCAGTGTCCATGATGGAAACCACTGGATCATGCTGCCTGGTCCACCTTCTCATCTTTGGGTTTTATAATGTTTCCTGTGAGGTATCTCCATGTCTTTTCCCTGACGAGACCGGGAGGAGGGTGCAGAGCAACTCTCGGTCTTCGTCCTCATGTCCTCAAGCCTCACGTCCTCGTTATAAATTAAGGATGTTGGACTAGCGATCATGACTTTTCCTTGGCCCTGCCATGTCAGCTCTTTGCCTCGGTTTTGATGTGTTCAGTAGAAAGTGTCTTATCAGCCTTCATTCCTCGAAGCTTCAGTCTGCTGGGAATATTAAAGGGATCCGTGTTGACTAGAGATCAAACAAGAACACGCTTTAGAGAGTAGAACGCTCCTTGCAAGTGTAAGCCACTGGCTTATTGGCAACAGATCGCGCTCAGGTTTTCCGCTCACTCTCCTGGCACTGAGACTCTCTGTACTCTCTCTCTCACGTATGTGGTGATTGGCAGTTCTCAAAACGTCTTCACAAAACGGGATCTTCCTGGAGCCTGCCAGATACCAGCGATGACTACAATCCAAGGTTTCAGATTCCTACCCCATTGCACATTGTTTCACCACGCTGTGTTAGCTTTCTGGAGCTGTGATCCCAGGCACGGCCCCGTACTATGAATCGGTCATAGGACCCACTACTTAACACTTAGCCTCAAATAGACACAGGGTGCCTGTGTCAGCTCATGGACATACAGGAAACACAGTGTCGAGCAGACGGGTCTGTTGACCTACTCCCATCACAGTAACACCACAACCCATGAGAAGTGTGCTACTACACTCATTTTAAAGATGTCAAAACCAAGGCACAGAGAAGTTAGTTTATTTGTCCAAGAACACACAGCGGGTAGAAAATAGATTGGACCCCAGTTCCTAATCACAGTGTAGACCCTGAGAAGTCAAAGTGTGGACCAGATACCAGCAGGACTGGCACACCCATGGAGCTTGTTAAAAAGCAAGCCTCAGGTCCCATTCTGGACCCACTGGTTTAGGTTCAACACTGTAAAAGGATCCTAAGTGAGTCCTGTGCACGGTGTAACGTAAGAACCACTGCCATTCAGTGTACATCCAGCCACAGAGAGAAGCACAAAATCTACAAATAGACACACAGTGCATGCACACACGCATACAGTGTAGCGTGTTTTTGAAAATATACTTCTAAACACCTTACTTTAAGGAAGGGAATTCAGGGGTTGCAAAACAAGCAGCAGGAGTCCCTGTGTTAGATTAAGAATTAAATTAGGGGCGCCTGGGTGGCTCAGTGGGTTAAAGCCTCTGCCTTCGGCTCAGGTCATGATCCCAGGGTCCTGGGATCGAGCCCCGCATTGGGCTCTCTGCTCAGCAGGGAGCCTGCTTCCCCCTCTCTCTCTGCCTGCCTCTCTGCCTACTTGTGATCCCTCTCTGTCAAATAAATAAAATCTTTAAAAAAAAAAGAATTAAATTAATTGAATTAACACACACAGTACAATTTAGAATAGATGTGATTTGCGGGTGGGGCAATCACAACAGATGCCTGTTTCAGGATCCCTATCAGAACCGATTCTCTGGCTAGTTTTTTAAAAAAGATTTCTTTATTTATTTGACAGAGAGAGACCACAAGCAGGGGGAGCGACAGGCAGAGGCAGAGAGAGAAGCAGGCTTCCCACTGAGCAGGGAACCTGATGCGGGTCTCGATCCCAGGACCCTGGGATCATGACCTGAGCCAAAGGCAGACGCTTAACCAACTGAGCCACCCAGGTGCCCCTGCTCACTGGTATTTTGTTTTTACACCAAACACAGCAAATTTTATACTTACTGTAAACTACTGACCACAACAAATAGATGTTTCCAGGGCTGTACAAAGGGTAACGAAGTGCTGGAACAAGAGTTAAGACAGAGTCTTTGCCCTGGAATAATTTTTAGGGTTGGGGTCTTGAAATTTAACACAGTTTTCCATTCTGATACATTGGCTAAGCTGATTTGTTTGGTTATGCAAATCTTTTCATCCAAAGCATTGCTTCTTACAAGAAGTAATTTCCTATTAAGAATACAGCCTTATTGGCATATTTTTTTCTTTAATGATTCACACGCAGCAGCAACAGCTATGTGTGCCTTTTGTGTCATGTTTCTCCCAGTGTGTATTTTGAAGGTATTGGATCATTCATCCTTGAGGCCAAAACTATATCTATAACATTCAGTATTGAGCAACACATTACCTGTGCAATTTATTCGACTTTTGTAACTATTTCGCAGATAGTAGTTGAGTTCACATCATGTGCCCATTATGATTAGATGATAATAGGAAAGATATCATAGTCCTCCTAAGTAATCAGAGAGGAGATAGACCTTTGGACTCTAATGAAATGTTTATCTGGCCCTAGAGTCTCAACCGTAATTCCTAGTGCGAGGTGACGGTAATTATAGAGACTTCTCGGTCTGGCGGTTTTTCCTCTGTGTTGTAAAGCAGGTTGTTGTTTTTTTTTATAAAATTTTTTTTTGGTTTGTTTTTTTAAAGGCTTTATTTATTTATTTGACAGAGAGAGAGAGAGAGAGATCACAAGTAGGCAGAGAGGCAGGCAGAGAGAGAGGGGGAAGCAGGCTCCCCGCTGAGCAGAGAGCCCGATGTGGGGCTCAATCCCAGGACCCTGAGATCATGACCTGAGCCGAAGGCAGAGGCTTTAACCCACTGAGCCACCCAGGCGCCCCGTAAAGCAGGTTCTTGATAATAAATATTAGAGGCAGTCTTCTAAGGAGGTCAAAGTGCCCTGGCTTTCATTATTCCATAATACCTCCACCTCTTTTGTAGGGACTCACCTGGTGGGGGAATCAAGTGATCACAGCCACGATCTCAGTGGAGACGAAATCAATTAGGAAAAAGAGCAGGGCAGGGGAAGAGCTAAGAAGACTGACTGGGAAGGGCTGAGAGAGAGTGAAATGAACTGTAATCAGTTGTCCCCAGAACTGTCTGCATCACGAAAACTTTTACTTACCCAGGGTCCACCCCGGCTACTGAATCGGAATCAAGTATCTGTGTTTTCAACCAACCACTAGGCGTGAGCCTAGTGCATAGTCAGGACTGAGATGCACTCTGGGAGCATCTTTGATTGGGGCCCTCCCTGGCAACAGGGAAGAGCAGGTGCACGGATAATGGGGCCAGATGTTCCTTGCACCTGGCTAAGGGAAGTGTTAGAGGTGAGCAGAGGCGAAGGCTACAGAGCACAGCATACGGTTAGATATGAAGTAGTAACGAAGAGAGTTTTAACATTAGCCGTTGTGAAACCAAATGCATTCTCTCTCTTGGGAGTTCTGACTGAGTAGAGCCCAGGAGACTTCACTTGATCACTGGTGAAATCTGAGAAGTATATAGGTCCTGCTTTGCTTGAGGCACTGTTTTTTAGTGGTTTTGCAACTACTGGATTTTTCTGTGGAAACTTGAAGTCCACCCCTCCCTTTTTTTTTTCAGATTCCGGGCTGACGATTTAATAAAAAGAAGTTAATCGGTTTTTGTGTGTGTTTTTTTTTTTTTTAAGTAACCAAGGACATCTGTTAAAACTTTAGCTATCAGGATACCACTAGCAATTATGCAATGAGGACTGACATTATCTAGAAGCATCGGTGTAAATGACAACTTTTTTGGAGAAGTAGAGAACTCTGTCTCACAAGGTTCTATTGAAGGACAATTGAGATAATGTCTGAGATAAAGCTTTGTAAAAGTTATTACAATCACTATTAAATAAAACACCTCGTGTGCAAAAAAGACATTGTTCAGGAGGGTTGTCTTGAAATAGAAGCAAAAAAATCATCTTGCTGATAAAAAGAAAAAAAGGATCGGAGAAAGGGGCAACAAAACCCCCCAGAAAACCTGTGGAAGGAACCCCTCACCCCATTTCCTTGATGTTTTTCATTACCGAGTATCGACAACAGTCTAGAAATGTGTTGCTGAGTCAGTTGAGGGTGGCCACCCGTGATCAGGACAGGTGTGATGAAAAGTCTTCTCAGCTGGGATCTGCATGATATCCAACCAATACAGGTAGGTGTTTAACACTTTTTTGGTTTTGTTTTCACAGGCAGTGCCCTTTGGAACTTAGCCTTAAAAATGAATCCAGTTGTTTCGCAGCCCGGATATGGTACAGGGGGTGTGATGAATAGTGACTGGCAAACTGGCGTATTTGACTGCTGTGATGACCTGGGGATTTGTAAGTGCACCTAATTATTCTCCTCCTCAACTCCCAGAATGCAGGTTCCTGACCTAATAAAACTCGTCTACTTCTGTCACTGAGCTCCCGCTCTATGGCCAACTTGGAAGTCACAAGCTGCAAGCTCATGGTGGGTTTGGCCACCGGATGTGTTTTGTTTGTCATCTACGTGATGAACTCGCTTCATGTAGTAATTTAAAAATACGAGGAAACGTATCAAAATCAGATTTCACAAAAAAAAAATCTGGCCTTCCAATCTAGATTTCCAACTTCTCTCAAAAATTGGTAAATCTGGCAAGATGAGCCTTCATCACACAGGGCAGAATTCACCTGCTGCTTAGCATGAGCCAATGCCATTGAAAGAGATTCTCACTCTACAGTTGCCGTATTTATTTATGCCTGCTATTGGTTATTTTGTGCGGTTTTTTTTTTCCGATCTATTTCACTCACTTTACCTGCATGACCTTGAGTTGATGATCCTAGTCGAGATCCATCGCCGTCTGCCGTTTTTCACCTCTCAGTCTCATCATGCTCTTGACACGTTGCTCCGTCTTCTACTTACCTCTCCCTTTTCCGACAACGCCGTTCCGTGTGTTCCAGGTCTCAATGCCATTCTTGCCAACTCTTGTCGCTGTTCCATTTCAGAAAGCACTACAGGCTTTTAGCTTTGCTGACTTCTACTTCTTTCCCACCACAAAACACACTTTGGTGTGAGAAGTTTTTTCTTATTTTAGAGCCTCCTTTTTTTGTGCATAAAGGAAGTTCCCGGGTCTTTGGAGACGGCCTTTTGCTTAAAAACAATCAATCAAAAAACCGCTGACTCTCTTATCATATCTAGGGTACAGCCACACCACAACTCCACCCCAGCACTTTTCAAAACAGACGTTCACTCAAAGCATATTCGAGAACAGTTTCCTGTTTGCTGTTATTTTCTTGGGCCCTTTCTGTGCGTTGCAGAGACTCTTTAGAGTGAAACTGCGCTCAACTTTTTAAACAACTGATAGCAATAGCCCTTAATTTCTGCTTGCTTCCAACCTCGTAGTGATGATAGAGTCCTTTTGCCTGAACGACCCGCTAGAACCTATTTCCGCCCTTTGTCCCTAATGATTTCTTCACTCAGTGTTTTCTGACCCTCAACACCCTCCCATGGTTTTTAGAGGGCGTCTCAGACATCCTGACGCCACAAACTTCCTCCGCAGGCATGACCCAAATGTAATAAGGGCAGGGAAGAAAGATAATGTGAACATGCTCCGACTGGCAAGGCAGGAGCTTCTGCAATTCAATCAGACCTGATACAGTGACTCACAAATTATCCCCAATTCCTGGACAGAGGGCTCTAGAAGCGAGACATAAAAAGCCAGATGACAACATTGTTTTTTTGGGGAGGGGCATTAAAGCCATTTCTGGAGCCAGCATCTTTTGGAAAGAGATGTGATTTCGTGGCAAGCAAGATGACTTTCACTAACTCCTCTTTGTGGCTTCCCCTTGCACTCAGGCCTCTGTGGGACTTTCTTTCCCCTGTGCCTTTCGTGTCAGATCGCCTCTGACATGGACGAATGCTGTCTGTGCGGAGCGAGCGTCGCTATGAGGACCTTGTATCGGACGCGCTATGGCATCCCGGTGAGTCACCGCGCGCACGGTGAGACGCAAGCCGGGACACCCGAGGGCTCCCTGCAGGCGGACGCAGCTCTGGGATTGCCCTCCTCGCCTTCACGGCTTGACCCTGATCTTTGCTCCACTCCCATCCTAAAATTTCTAAGTGATTGACAGCCCGTACCGTGGAATATATTTGTAATAAAATCTTAACGTTGTTCCTGTAGATGAGTCTCTGAAACGGTTGCTGGAGGTGAGTAGGTGAGGAGTGGAGAGCCCTTAGCCTCTCCCCGCTTTACTCAGTCAGACCCGGGACCCCCCAAATCTGCAGCCTGGATGATAGTTTGTTAGAAAGCCTCGGGGAGAAAACGGGGGTGTGGTAGATCCCTTCCAAATTAGCACATCTGGCTCATAAGCCAGTGCTCATTCATTCAAAAGGGATTATTGAGCATCTAGACTCTGGCTCAGTCATAGACGGGTATTCATTCATTCAACAGGGATTCGTCCTGTACATGGAATATGCCCAGTACTTTCCAGATGCTGGAGGCACCTCAGTGCATGTAGCTTACATGTAGCTTACATCCTTTATCTTCTTACTTTTTGAGACCTCTATTTTAACATTGTTTCAAACTTAAAGAAAAGCTGCAGAAATAATAAAGGGAGGGAAGGAGAAACGATACAAGGAATTCCCAAACACCCTGCACCCACATGCCCCAAACACTAAAATCTTGCCACCTTCGTTTTATTTACTCTTTCCTCCTCCTATTTGTCTATTCTCTTTTTCTGAAACATTGATAGGAAATTACAAACTTGATGTCCTATTTTCTCTAGTACATCATGCATTTCTTAGTAACGAGGACATTCATTTCTATAACCATAATACAATGATCAAAATCAGGAATTTAACACTGATATGGTACTATTAGCTAATTTGTGGATCTTATTTAAACGTTACCAATTAACCCAACAACATTCTGTGAATGAGAAGAAAATCAATCTGAAATCACAAATTCTGTTCAATTGTCGTTCCTCTTTAGTGTCTTACGATAGGGAATAGTTTCTCCGTCTTTCCTTTTTTTTCCCCCAAATACAGACCATTTACTTTGTAGGCTATCCCTCAATTTGGTGTGTCAAATATGTCCTCGTGGTTCTATTTAGGTTTTGTACTTTGACAGACCCTCCACAGAACTGTGCTTCCTATCAAGACGCACATGACATCACTGTATCCCATTATGGTTGTTGTTTCCTTTGATTACTTCAATTACTTAGTTAAGGTAGTGTCCACTGGGATTCTCTACTGTAAGGTTGCCATTTTCCCCTTTGTAATGAGTACGGACCTTGTAGAGAGATGTAAATATCTTATTCCTCATCAAACTTTCACCCACTGGGATTAACATCCACTGAAGCTTCTCACCTGAATCAATTATTACTATGATGGTTGTCAATGGTAGAGCTTATACTCTAATAGGAGAAGATTGCTACACTGTGACTAAGTAAAAACCTTATAGGATGCTGGTAAGTGGTACAGAAAAAAATAAAACAAAGAAGAGGAATAAAGAATGTTGAAGCGTTCTAATTTTCTTTTATTTTTTCCAGCATTATAAAATGTATTTTTATCCAAGCAAGGTTGATTCCAGGAATGCGAAGATGGCTCAATATTAGAATACTCTTTACAGATTCAAAAAGAAAAACCATATGATCATCTCAGTTGATGCAGGAAAAACAGTCAACAAAATTCAATGCCCATCCACATTTTTAGAAAGGGAGTTCTAATTTTAAATAGGGTTATCAGGGAAGGCCTTGGTACGAAAGTGAAAGGATGAGAAGATGACCCATCGGGGGAAGAGTTGGGCAGAAAAAAGAGTGTCACCCAAGGCTTTAAAGTAGAGTTTATCTGGAATGTTCCAGAAACTGCAAGGGGCCAGAGAGGCTGGAATAGAATGAGTGAGAGGGTGGGGGTAGGACGTCATAGAAAAAGATGACATTAGAGCAAGATTTAGAAACTCTAGGGCCTTGAGAACCATTATAAGAACTTTAGCTGTTACTCTGAGTGAGCAGGGAAGCCACTGAAAATGTTTTAAATATAGGCTCTGCCCCCACTCACTGCTCCCATTGGAACAGGAGCAAGTTATTAATCTCCCTAAGCCTTGACCCCCTCATTGATAATTGGTTACAATGATACCTCCCCTTTAATGGGGTAGCAAGAGTCATGGGAGATAATGTATGGAAAGGGCTCAGCACAGGACCTGGCAAGTAATAAGTGCTCAGTAAACAACTACTATTTTTGTTCTTTTCTCGAGAATTGCTCAGCCATTTCCTCAGCGCAGAGGTGTGTTCCGGGCCCTGGCCTCATTTCTCCTGTGTGCTTGCTCAGCTCCCTGACGTCCTCAGCACTCGAGGCTGCTCTCATTCATGCTACTCCTAAGGCAGCATAACACACAGGGGTTCTTACCTTTGTGCCTGGACCTGGAACTTCCCGAATCGTATGCAAAGTGTCATGCATGTGCACTTACGTATATGGCGTGATGGTAAAATTCTCAAAGCAGCCCAAGACCCCACATGGTATGTAGGAAGGGGCCCTTAGCTGGATCCTGGAGATAAGGCTTTGGGAACAGCCCAGCATGTTCTCTGATAAATCACGTGGTGCCATCAGTTTTCTCATCTGTCATGAGGAAGTTGTGCAAGGTGATTTCTAGGTCTAGGATTCCAGATATGGTAGGTTTCCTCAACATACAATGAAGCAGTATATTTATAGACAGTGTATCTCTATTTCCTCCTTAGAACAGACCTAAAAATAATTCCCAGAACTGATTTATATCATTCAGGCTCTCTGTTTTGTTTCCTTTTCATATCTATGCAAATCTTTGTGGGGCTGCTACAGTGCACCTCTCTGATCTGCCCCTCCCTTCGTGGATACAGCCAAGAAAGCATCCCTTTGGCCAGGGCACAACCTGTGCAGGAGAGAAGGAGGAAGAAAAAAGATAACCACTGATTGTACTACCATGAGCTGGGATATTATTCTGGGATATTATTTGCTCATTTACTACTTGCAAACTCTTGTGGTGTGGGAATTGTTACCTCCTTTTATAGATATGGATTGGCTCTTTGCCCCAAATGCTTACTCTGTTAGATGGTGATCAAAATCACTGTAGCAATGGGAAAAATTTTTTTCATGAAATATAAATCACTCATAATCTCACCATTTAGAAGCTCCTAACTATACACTGCCACCCCCGCCCCGCCCCATGAGCTCACACTATAAATTGGGAATTATATTAAACTCAACATTTAAAAACATAAGTGCTGTCAAATAACGGAGCTCAAAATTTTTTCGATCTGTCAAGACACACAGTAATAAAACCAGGTTATCAGACTAGAACTCCCTGGTTCACTCAGGGCCTCCTGCACCAGAACAGGAATCCCTTCAAGGGCATGTATCCCAGAAGGTCATTGAGGACCCAATTGGACACTTGCATTGAGAGGGCTCTCAAATCCTTGCAAAGTACCCTGTTCCATGGCTTCCCAAACAATATTCATTCTTTTTTTCTTCTTTCCCCCATAATTTATGTATCTCCCCTTTGCTCCAAACTTCTTCCACTACAGAACTTGAGAGATGTCAATGAAAATGGCTAGAGGGATACAATGTGGGGCCCCATCTGGCTCTGCTCACAAACTACAGAAAAATCGGTGCATTTCACCACTGGCTTTAAAGGGAGGCATCTCAAAAGTGAGGTCAGAGGATGAGGGCTATAGTCACAACTTGCAGATGAGTTAAAATCATGTCATATATGGTTAAGGGCACAGGCTTCAGAAAAAGACCAAGTGCCGCTACCAATTTGTTATGTGATCTGAACAAGTCATTTACCTTCACTTGGGTCATCAGAAAAATGGGGATAATGAGAATCCTCACAACTAACCAGTAACATAAAATGTACCTTTTAAAGAGTTTTGGAAAGCTATGCAAATGCAAGGACTTGTGTGACTTTATTTATGGCCTTTATGTGGACTCACTGTTTTTTAACAGGGATCTATTTGCAGTGATTTCCTATGGCTGAGATGTTTCCCTCTGTGCACCCTTTGTCAACTCAAGAGAGATATTGAAAAAAGAAAAGCAATGAATTCTTTCTAAAAGGTGCTTGGTAAGTCAGTGGGAATTCTTTGATTTAGGTGTATCAAAACAAACGCTCAATAACATCCTTTATTTCTTTGGTCCTCTCTCACAAATACATGAAACATCCCTTACAAAATGGAGGGCAAAGGATTTTTAACTGCCAGCCTACACCAACAGTTGGTAGTCAGCTTCCGTAGGTTGAGAGGGCTAAATCTGGAAGGATAGGAAAGAATTCTGAGGATTGTTGGGTTATCCGCCATGTGATGTACCATGAGCAGGTCCCATGTCAACCATGCATATCTTAACTAGATCATGATTTGAGGTAGTCGAGATATGTGCGTGACCAGACATTCATTTCCCTAAGTCTAGTTCCTAGGTCTGCTGCTACCATACTAACCAGTTGAGGTGTTATACTAAGTGTGACTGTGTAATGTGCCTAGTTGTGTATTCTTGACAACACCAGAATATTAGTATAATAATCCTTCCTCCAAAGCTAAGGGAAGCTGTTTTAGTCTCTATAAATTCAGTGTGGACATTTCCTCCAGTTATCCAAAATTCCCAAAGCCCCCACTATGAGGAGGAGATACTGACTTTTTGGTGGCTGTGTTGTCAGAGTTGGGTAGCTGCTCATATCCCTGTTTCCTAGCTCCCCTAGTCACATTTTTAATCTTCTGAGTACCTATTTCTCTCAGACAGGAGGGTAATAGTTTACTTGTCCTGTCTTTTGATCTCTTATTGCCAGTCCCCGTGGAATTTATGATCAAAATTTAGTTTTCCCCTGGAAATGACTATTATCTATAAAATCCTTTCCCCCCAGAGGTCTTTGGGAATATTTGATCAGGATGGAACATTCATGTGTACGATAAGTTGTCACTGGCCCGATCTCTCTCTTAGCTATTTTGCCACGTGCCGCACAAAATAATGTCTTCTTCACGAACATTTTAGTTCATTTCATGTTGCATTTTTGTATCCTAGCATTTGTCTTCTGATTGTTTCAGTGGATTTCTGGAATGACTAACGTGCTTTACTCAGTTTCAGCCAGAGTCAAGATAGGGAGTTTTCTTATCATTCTTTTTCCTCCTTATATTCTACCTCCTGAGCATTGGCTGTTGTCTCTCCAAGCAGTGACATTTGTTAAAGGTCCTATATTAACAACTTGACTCAGAATTTGATCCTAAAGTAGTCCTAAGGGAAGGAGGATGTGACAGTTTACTGATATAGTCAATGAAAAAGATTGTTTGGTGTTCTCTGCCTTTTGGAGACTCTTACCTTGACATGGTTGATGACCCATTGACATTTGATAACAGAAGTCAACTCTGGCAATCTACAGAGCATTCCATTGGTTCCCTCAACCACCTAGCCACAATGCCCGACACCTAGTAGGCACTTAATAAATATTGTGGGAGAATAAATCAATGCAACTTTCAAGCAAAGAAGCATAATAAGGCCCTAACCTAGAAGACTCAGCTGAATCTTAACTGGTGATTGTGACTCTTTCTAATAGATTGTACTGAACCAGGGACCATGATTTGAAGTAGATCTTAAAATATGTAGCAGTTTGGCAGTAGTGGATGGGTAGAATGGAAGTTTTGATACTTGGAACAAGATAATGTAAAGAAAGATAAAACTGATAAATCCTGATTTGTTCATTCATTTATTCTCTCCTTTTTTTTTTTTTTCTGATTTCTACAGGTCACATTCACAATGTGGTGAAATTCATATACTGCATCTGTTAAGCGCTATCTCACCCCAAATCTTATAAACTAATTCAACTAATCCTATGGTTTCCAATGGCTTCAAGACAGTTTTAATTTCTAGTTTATTTCAAAAGAAATACATTTCCAGTGCTGTTCTCTAAAATGACTGCTATTAAAAAATTAATATCCTCAATATTTCTTGTGTCTTTTTTTTATTTATTTAAATTGAATTAGCCAACATACATCATTAATTTCAGAGGTAGTGTTCAGTGATTCATCAGTGTCTTTAAATACAGCTTTATGAAAATTTACAATATAATTTTTTTTAAATGAACACAAATCTGTCAAATTATTAAAGCTGAATGATGGGTACATGGAAAATCTTTTTTTTTTTTTAATTCTGAAAGGTTTTTTTTTTTTTAAAGGATAATTGACACATAAAGATTATCCCACTTTTCTATCTTTATGTATATTTGGAAATGTCCAGAATAATAAGTGTTTTAAATGCTGTCAAGGCTTTTCTAATTTTAGACTTTCCCACCACTGGTAGGCAAGGTGTCACCCTGTGCAATCCCTCACTCCAAGAAAGGGTGATATTTTGATCCACCTTGGGCCTCCCTTTGGGAGCCAGGATGGCATTTGGCACTTCTCAAAGCCCCATGAAGTGAATCCACTCCAGGAGTATCCGCTGAGCAATGCAGAGTTTGTCATAGATTATATGAACCAAAGAGAGGATTTCTGTCATTAGCCACACAGCAAATCTTCTAACGGAAATTGCCATTAGACATTTCTATCCTCCCTAAAGTCACCTGCAGCAAGCCAGCCACAGGAGCTCCACATACCTTTCTTTCTCCACCACCCTCTCCTCCCCTGCACCAAGGTTAATGGGACATTTTCAAAAATTGAGATATAATTGAGTCGTAGTTGTACAATATTATGATATGACACATGTACGTATTGCAAAATGATCACCACAGTAAGTTTAACTATCCCTGAACATAGTTATAATTTTTTCTTGTGTTGAGAACTTTTAAGATTATTCTCTTCCCAACTTTCCAATACACAATACTTTACAATGTATAATACCATGCTGTACATTACATCCTCATGACATATTTATTTTATAACTGAAAGTTTGGACCTTTAACTCCCTTCACCCGTTTCACCTACCCCACCATGCCCACCTCTGGCAACCAACAATCTACCTATCTATGAATTCAGGTAGTTTATTTGTTTATCTTAGATTTCACACATAAGCAACACCATGCAATGTTTGTCTTTCACTGTCTGACTTATTTCACTTAGCTTAATGCCTTCGAGGCCTATCCATTGCTGTCCCAAATAACAGAATTACCTTCTTTTTTAATGGCTGGGAAATATTCCATTGTACATATCTACCACATCTTCCTTATTCATCCATCCTTTGATGGACACTTAGATTGTTTCCATGTTGGCCATTGTGAATAATGCTGCAGTGAACATGGGGTCAGTCCACATACCTTTCTTATGCAGAGCAGTTTAGTTCTATCTCAGCTTTCTAGCTAGGAACCACACCTCCAAAGGTGCAGGATGGGGATGAAATTCTCCTGTTAAATGAAAAACAAAAAGTGTTTTCCAGATCGCTTATTAAAAAATTGCAACATACTTTACGTGGGTTTGCACATAAAACTCATGGTGAATAGGAGTTTTCTTATAACCTTTGATCTAACTGAGAAGTGTTATTATTTAGACTCATTCTCCCACTCTTGACATCATGTTTCTCCTGGGCATGCCAAATGCCTAAGGCTTCCTCAGACCAGGCTACTTGTCTTAATTTAAAAAACCCTCCTTAAACGCCTACCACATGCTAAAAGTCAATTTCTAGAGCCAAGAAGCAGCAACTCCTGTGAGGAAGGTGGGGATGGAAAGGGAGACGTGTAGGTGATTTACAAATTTACAAAGCAAAGAATAGCAGAAGAGAATTCATTTCACCTTCCAGGGAATGGAAAGATTAATATATCCTTCCTCCCGAGGATGCTGCATCAGACTTAGCTGTGGCTGTTTCATGCCTTAAACAGCTACAGTCATTTCTTCTACTCAAGAGTCAACAATTTGGGCAGAGTCACCCATCTAGGTTCATGCTGTGTGAACTGGGGTGGCTCACCTTGCGCTGGAGGATACCCTTTCAGATGATGCATTCATGGCTACCTGCTGCTGCCTCTTGGTTAGTGGTTCAGCCAGGGCTGGAGCCTTAGGTTACTTTCCATATTAGCCAAAAGGCTGCTTGGACTGCCTCACAGTACGGTTGTTGACGGTCCAGGGTAAGCATGTCAAAAGGACAGTATGGAAATGCACAGCATTTTAATGACCTAGCTTCAGAGGTCTTACAGCATCACTTCTGCCGAACTCTCTTGGTTGAGGCAGTTGCAAAGGTCCACCCAAGTACAAGGAGAGGGGACATAGAACCTAACTCCCGATGTGCTGTGGCAAGGTCCTTGAAGAATATAAGGAACAGGAGATATTGTTGCAGCCCTCTCCAGAAAGTACAATCTGCTACAGATGCTCTGAGGGGCTCTATGTTGTGTTTGTTGGCCTGTAATCAGATCTGTAATCCACCTGTCTCAAGAAAGCCCTCTCGAGTTGTTGCCGTGGAGTGATGGTCGGTTGCCCAGCTCAGGCTGCCAGTAATGGCGGCATATGTTCTGTAATACCAGCAAAATCTTTCTGGTGACTTGAAAAGGTTTTCAGAGCATAAACGTGGTTGAACCTTGTGACAAGAGCCTACTCGTTCAGAGATTCTGATTTGCGCCTGTGCTGGGATCCAAGAGTCCAAACTCTACAATTTATTCTACAGAAGCTGCTTTCTGCTCTAGAGTGTTTGGGTCTTTCCCTGCGGAAGGTGATGTTTCAGCATCCTCTTACTGGACAATGCCCCTCAAACACTCCTGACTGGGAGTCATTGTCGAGGCAATCTTAAAGCCTCCTGTGACTGCCCCCTAAGCCTTTACTCAGGCTTTCATGTAACATCCAGAGGTAGTAGATAAATTCCATTCGGCCACAAATGTCCATGTAGCAGCCGGTTCTAAGTCTGCTCCTACTACTTCTTTTTCCAGAGTGTTCTGTTGTGGTAAAATACACATAATACACATAAAATAACATGTACCACTTTAAAGTGTACAGCCTAGGGGTTTGATTTACATTCATATTGTTGTGTAGCCATCACACCATCCATCCTCATCATCCATTTTGTAGAACTGAAACTCTGTACCCATTAAACACTAACTCCCCATCCCGCTGTCCCTCAGCCCCTGGCAGTCGCCATAATACTTTCTGTTCTCAAGATTCATCCGTGTTGTACATATTTCAAAATTTTCTTCCTTTTTAGGGTTGAATGATACTCCATTGTATGCATATACCACATTTTCCTTATCCTTTCTTAGGTCGAAGGACACTTGGGCTGCCTCCACATTTTAGCTATTTTGAATAACACTTATATGAACATGGGTGAACAAGAATCTCTTCAAAACCCTGCTTTCAATTCTTTTGGGCATATACCCAGATAAGGTTGTGCTTGATCATACAGTCGTTCTATGTTTAAGTCTTTGAGAAACTGCCCTTTTATTTTCCACAGTGGCTATACCATTTCACACTCCCACCAACAGCACACAAGGGTTTTAATTTCTTCGGATACTCACCAACACTTGCTATTTTCTCTTTCTTTGAGAAAACAATTTTCTCTTTGAGACATCCTAACGGGTGTGAAGCACTATCTGTAGTTCTGATGTTGTTTTGATGTGCTTTCCATAATGACCAGTGATGTTGAGCATCTTTTCCTGGGCTTATTGGCCACTTATATCTCTTTTTTGGAGAAATGTCTCTAAGTTCTTTTCCCATTTTTGAATCATGTTGTTTATTCTTTTAGTGTTGAGTTTGAGTTGTTCTCTGTATATTCTGGATATTAATCTCTTATCAGATATGATTTGCATGTATGTTCTCTTGTTCTGTATGTTACCTTTTTCTGCCAATGTAATCTTTGTCTGGGTGGGAAGACAGATTCCTGGTGCTTCCTAGTCTGGGCTCCAAGGGCTCACCTGAGTTTAGTAACAAACACTGTGAATGCGAAAGGAACTACGCTCCATAATTCAGTCCTTATAACACAACACCACAAGAACACCGCTGAGAATTGGCCTTATTCATTTGCCAAGAGGGGAGAGAAGACAATAGTAACATAGCCATGTATGTAGCCAGAGATCTGTTTATCATTTGGAATAAAAATGAGTAACAGGGAATATCTTCAGGAGTGGTGGAGCCTGGCAGCATGGTGTACTTGGCCTGCAAAGTAATCCCTTGGGTTGTTTCCTTTATTGGTTTCAAGAATTCTTGGTTGGTGATAGAGAAGAAAATTAAATTGCACAGGATGTCAGAGTAAGGGCTGAATATTTGCATCTGGAGGCGAATCCAGATTGCTCCTTTCGTCGCAAAGCCACAACCCTCAGAGAGGACCTGGCAGAAGAATCATACACCCGTGAGCTGGGTACATGGGCAGGTGGATGACCATGTGATTTCAGCAGAAACAGCAAGTGGTGGGGCACCTGCTCTGAAAGCCACACAGCACATAGTATAAGCTTAAGGATAAGCAAGGCCACCTAAGAGTAAGTCATTCAATGTTACTTCTTGTCTTCAGAAATAACCTCAATACAGAACTATTAATGGAAAAAAATAAAAGCAGGCCCCCAGCAATCCTACCCTTCTCTTAGAACCTTTTTTCCCATCTGCTTTTCTCCCCCAACTCAGAGACCTCCAAAATATGGCTTTCTCTCTCCCTTTGCCTTGTGCCATCTTATGAAAAATATCTCCTTGCCGTACTCCTTCCCCTGCCCACCATGTCTCTCAAACTACCACCAGGGAACCAACTTCTAGATTATTAAGCAGTATATTTAACATCCTAATCTGATCTATTTGCCTTTGGACAGCTTCATCAAAGTCCAGATGTTGGCAAAGATAGTGGTGGCGAGGGGTGGGTAGCGAAGGGGAGGATAGCAAAGGGAGACACTGGTAGGAAGACCGGTCTTATATTAGTATACACAAAAACGTTCACCTTGTTTTTCATCTTTTTGTTTTTATTGATTAAAACAAAATAGAGATGTATTTATCTGAGTCCCTGAATCTGATGAATCTCTAGTTTTAAATTTGAGAAAAGAAACCAATGTGCTTTCCCCTAAATGATTATCCTTTTATGATCCTTTAGTCCCTATCCCAGCACTATCCCAGTCTGCCCACTGTCCTGTCCCAGGATACAGTGCATACCAAGTCTTTTCAGTCTGGCCTATACCAATCCAGGAATGGCTGATGAAGGGAAGTACTTCCTGTTTTGTGTGTTCAGGTTCAGATATGACTATGAAGTTATTTACATTTAAAACCAAACTCATTTCCCGGAGTCAAGAGTCTCATATGATTTGTTTTCCTCTCTGATTTCTTCCCATTCAGTTTTCCCCCTCAGCCCTCTTGTCCTCTGCACTATTCCACATATGAGTGAAACCATAAGATAATTGTGTTTCTCTGATTGTCTTGACTCTGGGAAACAAACTGAGGGTTGCAGAAAGGGAGGTGCATGGGGAGATGGGGTAACTGGGTGATGGGCATTAAAGAGGGCACGTGATATGATAAGCACTCAGTGATATACCCAACTAACAAATCATTGAACATTCTATCAAAAATTAATGATGTACTATACCTTGGCTAATTGAATTAAAAAAACCCATTCGGTGCTTCTGAGCTGTCTAGACCTGCATATTAAAGATATGCTTTTAAAACACATGATGAGGGGCGCCTGGGTGGCTCAGTGGGTTAAAGCCTCTGCCTTCGGCTCAGGTCATGATCTCAGGGTCCTGGGATCGAGCCCCGCATCGGACTCCCTGCTCAGCGGGGAGCCTGCTTCCCCCTCTCTCTCTGCCTGCCTCTCTGCCTACTTGTGGTCTCTTTCTCTCTATCGAATAAATAAATAAATAAATCTTTAAAAAAAACAAACAAACAAGTCTTGATAAATTTGAGAAGATTGAAATCATATCAAACATCTTTTCCAAATACAATGGTATGAAACTAGAAATCAATTATAAGAAGAAAAATGGAAAAATCACACATATGTCGATATTAAACAACATGCTACTGAACAATGACTGGGTTAATGAAGAAATAAAGAAAGAAATCAAAAAATACTTTGAGACAAATGAAAATGGAAATAAAATATATCAAAATGTATGGGATGCAGCAAAAGCAGTTCTAAGAGGCAAGTTCATAGCAATATAGGCCTCCCTCAAGAAAAAAAATCACAATCTAACTTTACACCTAAAGAAACTAGAAAAGGAAAAAAAAAAAAAGAAACTAGAAAAGGAAGAACAAAGCCCCAAATTAGTATCATCAAGGGAATAACAAAGATCAGAGCAGAAGTAATTGAAATAGAGACAAAAAGCAGAAAAGATCAATGAAACTAAGTGCTGGTTCTTTGAAAAGATTAACAAAGTTGACAAGCCTTTAGTTAGACTTAGTAAGAAAAAAAGAGAGTGTTTGAATATAAAAAATAGACAAGAAAAAGAAGTTACAACAGATATCAAAGAAATGCAAAACATTATAAGAGATTACTATGAACAATTACTTGCCAACAAATTGGATAACCTAGAAGTAATGGATAAATTTCTAGAAATATATGATCCTCCAAGACTGAATCATGTATATTGAATCAGCAACCAAAAACCTCCCAATGAACAGAAGTTCAGGACCAAACAGCTTCACTGGTGAATTCCACCAAACATTCAAAGAAGAATTTAATATCTATCTCCCTCAAATTATTCCAAAAAACGAAAGGGGAGAGAATGCTTCAGAACTTATTTCACGAGGCCAGCATTACCCTGATACCAAAACCAAACAGGAACACCACAAAAAAAGAAAATTATAAGCCAATATTCCTGATGGACAAAGATGCAAAAGTCTTCAACAAAATATTAATAGATTCAACAATCCATTAAAAGGATCATACATCATGATCAGGCAGGATTTATTCCAGGGATGCAAAAATGGTTCAACATCTACAAATCAATCAATATGATACACCACCTTAGCAAAATGAAGGCTAAAAATCATATGATCATCTCAATAGAAGCAAAAAATCATTCAATATCCATTTATGATAAAAACTCTCAACAAACTGGATATAGATGGAACATACCTCAACATAATAAAGACCTTATAAGACATGCTCACAACTAACATCATACTCAACGGTGAGAAGCTAAAAGCTTTTCCCTTAAGATCAGGTACAAGACAGGTATGCCTAGGTGGCTCAGTTGGTCAGCATCTGACTCTTGGTTTTGGCTCAGGTCATGATCTTGGGGCTGTGGGATCAAGCCCTGCCATAGGCTCTGCACGCAGTGTGGAGTCTGCTTAAGATTCTCTCCCTATCCCTCTTCCTCCCCCTCTGCTCATCTCCCCACTCTCTCTCTCTCTCAAATAATACAAGCTTTAAAAAAAAAAAGATCAAGTATAAGACAAGTATGCCCACTCTCACCACTTTTATTCAACATAGTACTGGAAGTCCTAGCCAAAGCAATTAGGCAGAAAAAAGTAATTAAAGACATCCAAATTGGAAAGGAAGAAGTAGAACTGTCATTTATTGAGAATGACATGATTTTATATATAGAAAACCCTAAAGACACCACCAGAAAACTGTTAGAACTAATAAATTCAGTAAAGTTTCAGGATATAAAATCAATATACAAAAATCTATTGTGTTTTTATACACTAACGATAAACTATCAGAGAAAGAAATTGAGAAAACAATCCCCTTCATAGTGCATCAAAAAATAAAATAAAATACCCACGAACAAATTTAACCAAGAAGGTGAAATACCTATACACTAAAAACTATAAGACATTAATGAAAGAAACTGAAGAAGACACAAATAAATGGGAAAATATTCTGTCCTCATGGATCAGGTCCCACATTGGGCTCCTCACTTCTCCTTCTCCTTCCCACTTGCTTATCTCTGTCGTTCTCAAATAAATAAATAAAATCTTTTTAAAAATGGGAAGTCAGGGGATATTGTCTAAACTAGACAGAACCAAAAATAAAGGTCTACATATAGCATTTAAAGTTATAAAGGAGGGGCGCCTGGGTGGCTCAGTGGGTTAAAGCCTCTGCCTTCAGCTCAGATCATGATCTCAGGGTCCTGGGATCGAGCCCCATATCAGGCTCTCTGCTCAGCGGGGAGCCTGCTTCCCCCTCTCTCTCTGCCTGACTCTCTGCCTACTTGTGATCTCTCTCTCTGTCAAATAAATAAATAAAATCTTTAAAAAAAAAATAAAGTTATAAAGGAATTAAAGTGGGAACTAAAAATAAAGCTGGTGCTATATTGAGAAAGAGGAGGAAGGGGGGAACTGTAATTGCATAATCCTTCTCTATCGTGCAAAGTCATAGATAATGCCTAAAATTATTCACCAAGACGCAACAGTATATTATTCAGAGATACAGAGATAAACCCCAGGAAACAGAAACAGAAATAATTGAGTTAAAATTACTTCCCTCTGACCCAAAGAATAAATAATCCAATCAAGAAATGGGCAGAAGACACAGACATTTCTCCAAAGAAGACATACAAATGGCCAACAGACATATGAAAAAATGCTCCACATCACTTGGCATCAGGGAAATACAAATCAAAACCAAAATGAGATACTATCTCACACCAGTCAGAATGGCTAAAATTAACCACTCAGGAAAAAACAGATGTTGGCAAGGATGTGGAGAAAGGGGAACCCTCTTACATTGTTGGTGGGAATGCAAGCTGGTGCAGCCACTCTGGAAAACAGTATGGAGTTTCTTCAAAAAGTTGAAAATAGAGCTACCTTATGACCCAGTAATTGCCCTACTGGTATTTACCCCAAAGATACAAATGTAGTGATCCAATGGGGCACGTGCACCCCAATGTTTATAGCAGCAATGTCCACAATAGCCAAAATATGGAAAGAGCCCAGATGTCCATTGACAGGTGAATGGATAAAGAAGATGTAGTGTACATATACAATGGAATACTACTCAGCCACCAAAAAAGAATGGAATCTTGCCATTTGCAACGATGTGGGTGGAACTAGAGGGTATTACCCTAAGCGAAATAAGTTGATCAGAGAAACACAATTCTCATATGATCTCACTCATATGTGGAATTTAAGAAACAAAACAGAGATCATAGGGGAAGAGAGGAAAAAATAAAACAAGTCAAAATCAGAGAGGGAGACAAACCATAAGAGACTCTTAATCATAGGAAACAAACTGGTTTGCTGAAGGGGAGGGGGGATAGGTGGGTTGGATAACTGGGTGACGGACATTAAGGAGGGCGCATGATGTAATGAGCACTGGGTATTATATAAGACTGATGAATCACTGACCTCTACCTCTGAAACTAGTACTACATTATATGTTAATTAATTGAATTTAAATTTAAAAATAAAAATTTAAAACAATTACTTCCCTCTGTGGAGCAGGATTTCAACAATGGAAAGGGTGGAACATGAAGCTGCTACTTTTTGTTATAAAACCTTCCATATTATTTGAAAACTCTTAGTTATTTGCTTGTACTATTCTGAAGAAAAATGAAAACTTTTACAAAATACACATTTACACTTTTTTCTTGAGACAATTTTACAATTGTGAAGTTCTTAAGTGGTTACTATAATTTGCCATTATTGGCATCTTAAATCGTTTTCAACTTCTCAAAGATAAAATGTCTCTTATAAAATAAGGAAGTGAGGGGATGAAAAGCGCAGCATAGGGAATACAGTCAATAATGTAATAACTTTGCGTGATGACAGATGGTAACTACAGCTATTGTGGTGAGTATTGTGTAACATATAGAATTGTCAGATCACTATGTTGTACACCTGAAACTAATATAATATTGCATGTCAACTGTACTTCAATTAAAAAAAAAAAGATTAAATTTCCCTATGATGCAGGGAGGAGGTTGGAATGTTGAAAAAAATGTTTAAGATTGAGGGGGTACAAATGACTCGCCTTCCTAGGGAGCCCTCAAGCCTTGGTTGAGGACTGTTTCAATCATATATTCTTTCTTCTCCCCCAGATTGGCAGTTTTGCATGATCATTAGTTTTCTAATGCCTCCAGAAGTTTCCACCATAGCTACAATTTCTCATATACACCTTAGTTTTCTTTCCTATTGGGATGGGGAGGAAGCTAAGAGGAGTCAGGAGGCCTCCTTGATATTGAGGAAGAAGTTTAAGATCTCTTGAGGGTCTGTGGGCGCAATAACAGAGCTGAGTTAAATGCTCTTAGAATATCGTGATGCCCATGAAACCAGAAAGACACAGTTCCGACCAAGCCATTACACTGGGGCACCTGTGCCTTCTTCCCCATGCTTCTCCCAAGTGCCAGGTGAGCCTGAGCAACCACAGTTTGAATCTTTACAGTTTCTGCTCCAGCCTGTATTGAGGAATCTCTCCCTTTTTTTTTTTTTTTTTAAGATTTATCTATTTTTAGAGAGAGGGAGAGAGAGAGAGAGAGAGAGCATAAGCAGGAGGGGCAGAAGGAGAGGGAGAGAGAATCCCAAGCGGACTCTGTCCGTGCTGAGTGCAGAGCCCAACTCGATCCTGGGATCGAGTCCCACGTTGGGTTCCCTGCTCAGTTCTCCCTCTGCCCCTCCCCATCTCACAACCCTGAAATCATGACCTGAGCCGAAATCAAAAGTCTCAAGAGTCGGTCACTTAACTGACTGCTCCACCCAAGTGCCCCAAGGAATCCCATCTTTTTCATATGATTTTTTTTTTTTATCTACCCAGAGCCATGTGACCACTCACTATTTCAGAAAAGGCCAGTTTGCATAAAAAAGAACAAAAATGACAAATAGAAAGAGATCTCAATCCTGTTCAACTCCTTGGTTCTGGTTATTTCTAAGGACTATTTATATCCCTGCCTTCCGGCTCTTCTTTCTTTTTCGTTTTGCTTTGTTTTATTTGGGGAAGAAGGGCAGGTAAGAGGGTTCTATTACTTGTAGCCTATACGTGGTCCCTCCCTAATAAGAATTATCAAATTTCATGAAGAAAACTGGGGCTACTTACAAGTCCGCAGCTACTGAGTATGGAGCCTGTGGCCCCCAAGCAATGGACAGTCCTTCATCGAGATACAGAACAGGATTTTAGTCTGCAGGGAGGAGCCGCACAATAAAGATAGAGTTTACTGAGGGAAACAAATCTCACAACCTCTTCCATAGCACCTACTCATTATCGTAAAACCATATTCCTGGTTACAACCTTCTGGGACTATATTTACACCAGACATAAATTGACTTTAGTTGCTGGCATGAGCCAGAAGTGAAAGAGGCTCTCACCGCAGAAATACGTTTCCACAGAAACTAGTTTTATAATACTTGTCTTCTCCTTTAACAAGTGAATGATTTGGTCTTTGTTCATTTCATGTTCCCTCCCACCGAGAGAATATTTGGTTAGGGAAATGACTAAGTGAATTGGACTGCTCTGCACTGTGCTTATTGTTAAAGCTGGTTCCTTGGCATTTAGAGGGTGTAGACTCTTCAGTCTTCCATTTCCAGTAAGCTTTATGATTTGTATTTAGTTTGCATGCTTTAACTAAAAAACAAGGGACAATAAGCCAAAATGAGCTTTGCCATCAGTTCTTTTAGGATGTTACTTCATCTGGAGAAATGCCATGATTTCCAACAAGGTTTACAGCAATAGGCCCAGAGTATAAGCAAACAAAATTAAGATTTGTTTACACACGACTTGATAAAAGCCTATCAAGGAATATAAATGTTTTGACCTCATTCGCATCTGGAAATGTTTAGTTTTTCTATGAGAATATTTATGTCATGGCCAACTTACTGGTTAGAAGAATATTAACAATTTGATAAGAATATTAATTTCACAAGCAACTGGCCCTCTATTTGATTTAAATGATAGCTCTAGTTATTCCAGATGCTGATTAGAAAAATTTATTGAATGAAGAGTTTAGCTCCATCTGTTAATTTTCTTTTAATACAGGAAAAGAACAGATGAGGGGCCCCTGTCTGGCTCAGTTGATAGAGAATGCGACTCTTTATCGTGGGGTTGTAAATTTGAGCCCTGCGTTGGGTGTAGAAATTACTTTTTAAAAAAAATTAAAAACTAAATGTAAATAAATAAATAAATTTAAACATGGAAAGAAAAGGATTTTCAACTCACAGCTTTCAAAATTTTGATATATAGGGTGCTTGGATGGCTGTCTGTTAAGCATCTGCCTTCAGCTCAGGTCATAATTCCAGGGTCCTGGGATCGAGTCCCACATTGGGTTCCCTGCTCAGTTCTCCCTCTGCCCCTCCCCAATTCATTCTCTCTCTTTCTCTCTCTTTCTCTCAAAAATAAATAAATAAATCTTTAAAATTTTGACTTATAATTCACATACGGTAAAACTGCCCCCTTTAAAGTACCATTCAGTGGTTTTTGGCATAGTCACAAAATTATGCAACCATCACCACTAATTCCAGAATGTTTTATTTTTTTAGAAAATCTGTACTCATTAGCAGTCACTTCCTATCTTCCCTCCCCCCAGCCTCTGCCAACCACTAATCTACCTTCTATCTCAACTCACAGTTTTTTGTTTGAATTTTCTCCTGATCTATATAACCTACCAAATTAAGCATTACATATTTTTGTGTGTGTAAATTACAAACCAAGAGATTAAATAAATTGCTGAAAAACTGAAAAACACAGCATCCATACATAATGTTTACTCATTTTTTCATTCATCACTTAACAATCATTTATTAAATCCTTTTTCTCAAGATAAGGGCATGCTATTTGTGGGGACACATATGAAGACATACACTGGAGGAAAGAAGACAAGAAATTAAAATACAACTGAAAACAGTGCAGTAGAAAAGAACATAGAAATACAGCAGCCACCTCCGCGCCATACCCTGGCATCACATCCAGAGCAAGAGAAGGTGATTTTTATTTTGAAAATGTAAAATATAGATCACAGGTCAGAGATGATAGAAGCATATATCAGTTTCTTTAGAAATGAATTCATAATGGTATAGGGTGAATTTTTTCCCTTTTCAATTTTCATATCATTTCTTAAGGCTGTTATCTGTGGGGAACTGGAGTATCCCTCTTTCATAATAAAATTTTTTGAAAGTGAGTCTACATTACATTGTTTGCCCTCTGCTCCATCAGGTATATATTTCTGGAAACAAACCACCCTAAGGTTCAGTGGCTTAAACAAGCAATTAATCATTTTGTTCATAAATCCACAGCTTGGGCAAAGCTCGGAGGAAGTTGCCTCTACTTTCACACAGCATTAGCTCAGGGAGACTCTGCTTTCAAGATAAATGACAAGTTGGTGCTGACTGTGAGTTGGGAGTTCATTTGGGGTTGTGGGCTGGGTCTCAGATTCTCTCCACATGAGTACAAAAGAAATAAAGGAAGATAAACCGGAAACTAAAGAGAGTGGTTACCTATAGGGGATGGGTGGGAAAAGAGTGTGAGGGATATGGTGAGAGAAGGGATTAGGGGACTAGAGAAGATTATGCTAGTTTTGATCATCTTACTATGGTTATAGGAGATGTTGATTTTAGGGAAAGCTAGGTGAAAGGCATATGAGAATGCTATCCTATTTTTGCACTTTTCTGTGAAGTCAAAAATTATTTCAAAACTTAATTTATAGCAATACAGGCTTACCTCAAGAAGCAAGAAAAATCTCAAATAAACAACCTAGCTTTACACCTGAAGGATCTAGAAAAAGAAGAAAAAACAAAACTCAAAACCAGTAGAAGGAAGGAAATACTAAAGATTGAGCAGAAATAACAAAACAGAAACAAAAACAAAACAAAAAACCAATAGAACAGATCAAAGAAACCAGCCAAAAGCCAGGAGCTGGTTCTTTGAAAAGTTCAACAAAATTGGTAAACTTGTATCCAGATTCATAAAAAAAGAGAGGTAGAGAGAGAGAACTCAAATAAATAAAATCAGTAAGGAAAGAGGAGAAATAACAACTGACACTACAGAAATACAAAGGATTATAAGAGAATATTATGAAAAATTATATGCCAAGAACTTGGACAACCTAGAAGAAATGAATAAATTCCTAAAAACATATAACCTCCCAAAACTGAATCAAAAAGAAAAAAAAAATTTGAACGGACCAATTGAAATTGGAGAACGACACAAAGAAATGGAAAGATATTCCATACTCATGAATTGGAAGAACAAATATTATTAAAATGTCCATACTACCCAAAGTAATCTACAGACTTAATGCAATCCCTGTTAAATACCAACAGCATCTTCCACAGAGCTAGAACAAACGATCTTAAAATTTGTATGGAACCATAAAAGACTCTGAATAGCCAAAGCAATCTTGAAAAATAAAAACAAAACTGGAAGTATCACAATTCCAGACTTTAAGTTATATTACAAAGATGTAGTAATAGAAACAGTATGGTACTGGCATAAAAATAGATATACAGATCAATGGAACAGAATAGAAAACCCAGAAATAAATCCATGATTAAATGGTCAACTAATCTATGACAAAGAGTACACACAGTGGGAAAAAGTCTCTTCAACAAATGGTGTTGGGAAAATTGCACATCAACATGCAAAAGAATGAAACTGAATGGCTTTCTTACACCATACACAAAGATAAACTCAGAATGGTTTAAAGACCTAAATGTGGAACCTGAAACCATACAAATACTTGGAGAGAACACACGCAGTAATTTCTCTGACATCAGCTGTAGCAACATTTTTCTAGATATGGCTCCTAAGGCAAGAGAAAGAAAAGCAAAACTGAACTATTGGGACAACATCAAAATAAAAAACTTCTGTACAGCAAAGGAAACAATCAACAATACTAAATGGGAAAAGATATTTGCAAATGACGATAAAGAATTAGTATCCAAAATATATAAAGAACTTATATAACTCAATACCAAAAAACCCCAAATAATCCAATCAAAAATGAGCGGAAGACATGAACAGACATTTCTCCAAAGAAGACATCCAGATGGCCAACAGACATATGAGAAGATGCTCAATGGCACTCACCATCAAGGAAATGTAAATCAAAACCACAATGGGATATTACCTCACACTTGTTAGAATGGCTAAAATCAAAACTCCAAGAAACAGCAAGTGTTAACAAGAATGTGGAGAAAAAGGAATCGCCTTACACTGTTGGTAGGAATGCAAACTGTTGCAACCACTATGAAAAGGAGATTCCTAAAAAAATTAAAAATAGAACTACCATATTTGTCCAAAGAATACAAAAACACTAATTTGAAGATATATGCACCCCTATGTTTACTGAAACATAATTTACAATAGCCAAATTAGGGAATCAGCCCAAATGTCCATCAATAGATGAATGGATAAAGAAGATGTGGAATATATATATATATTTCTTGGCCATAAAAAAGAATGGAATCTTGCCATTTGCAACAACATGCATAGATCTAGAGAACATAATGCTAAACGAAATAAGTCAGTCAGAGAAAGACAAATACCACATGACTTCATTCATATGTGAAATTTAAGAAACAAAACGAATGAACAAAGAAAAAAGGAGAAAACCAGAAAAAGACTTAACTATAGGGAGCAAACTGTGAGGGTTCCCAGAGGGGAGGTGCATGGGGGGATGGGTGAAATAGGTGATGGGGATTAAGAGTACACTTACCTTGATGAGCACCAAGTAATGTATAGAATTGTTGAATCACTATGTTGTACACCTGAAACTAATATAATACTGTATTTTAACTATACTGGAATTGAAATTTTATTTTTTTTTTGTTATTGGAATTGAAACTTTAAAAAAGTATTTCAAAACTTAAAAAAATATTTAGGGATTTAGAGGAAAAAAAAGATCTCTTATCTCTGCAACATATATCTACATATATATACTTTAGTAGCCAGTAACCACTAAAACCTTGAAAGTAGAATGCTAAAAACAATCTTTCCTCAATGACAGTTTTGCTATTTACTTGGGAGTGCAAATCAGACAAGAACCATTCTTTGTTGACCTCTCAAAGAGTAATTTTCCACTGCTAAGACAGTATAATTTTAAATAAAGTATTACTCAAGATTTTTTTTTTTTTAGCTGTAAAGGGACAGTCGTTAAATTCAACTTAAGCTTCTTTAAGCAAATTAAAAAGGGAAGGATGAGTATTTGTTGGCTCACATAGCTGGAAAGTGTATTGGGGCCTTAGACTGGAATTAGTCTAAGGGAGTGCTACCAGAAGTCAGGGCCTGCCCAAGGAGTAGAGCCTCAATGCTCCTCCCACTCTCTCCTGTCCTCTGTCACCTGAGCCTGCACACTGGAATCACGCTCTCCTGCTACAGTCAGACTTCCTTCAGACAGCCAAGGAAGATGGCCGCTGGCAATGCCAGGCTCTCATTCCAGTTGAACGATTCCAGCAGAAAAGACAGAGTTTTTACTTTCCAGCTTGCTTACAGCAATCTTCAGAAAGAATTTGAATTGGCTCTACTTGGGTCATATGTCCAATCTTTTGTCCATTCATTGAGGATATAGAGCCCTTTGATTAGCTAAACCTGGGGTACTTGCTTTTGTTGGCATTGCAATGTCCCACCTAGATTCTCTTCAAGAAAGGACTGGCTGCCCAGCTGTAAAGAATGTGGTTAGCTGATAGACAGATTTTGTCTGATGGTGGCCTGATGTTTCCTCTGCCCAATTCTTCTTCCTCTTTTCTTCTCACAGATGTTAACATCCCAGTATACTTTCACAAGCCAGGACTCCTTGGAGAAATGGTTGATTTCAGACCTGAGATGTCTGTTATCTCTCAGAAAATATGTAAAATAATCTGGGAACATCGTGTCATAAAGAAAGCAAGGAATCTATCAAAAACCAATTTTAGCATCAATAAGAAGAACATCTGCAATAAGGGCACCTCTCTGGCTCAGTCGGTGGAGCATATGACCTTGATCTTGGGGTTGTGAGTTCAAGCCTCACATTGAGTGTAGAGATTATTTAAAAAAGAAAATCTTAAAAAATAATAATAATATCTGCAATGGATTGAAACATACCAAATATGTTTATTGGTTCATAATGATACTCATTGCATACTCGTAAAAATTCTAGGGAGTAGCTCATCATTTTGGAAACTGGTAAATAAAGAGAACAAATAATTTATTTGCTCTTTTATAGGAATTATACCTTAAGGTAAACAAATAGTTGATGAGGAGAATTTTCTCTTTTTAGAAGATTTCCAGCTAATAAATGAAGAAGAAATGTGTGTCAGTCCTTGTCCCTTGAGAAGCAGATGCCAAAACTGGATGAGAAGTGGAAGGGGTTTTCTTGGGGAAAATGATTATGTGAAAGGAAGTAGAGAGGGAGCAAGAAAAGGCCGGGATATCTGTTGGACTGTGATGCAAATCCCACTGGGAGTAAAGGACAGGGAAAGAGAGCTGATTGAAAGCATTCTAAGGGGCCATGCAGTCTAAGGAAGGTTGGTCAAAGTCAACTTACAAAGGAGTCTGTGTCTGCCCTAATACCCCTACTCACCGTCACTGGAGGAACTGCTGGTGGGAGACATGGCCTCAGTACCAAGGCAGCATTGGATCGCAAAGCCTCCAGTTGGACCCTAGTTAATCAGCTCCGTGTAGTAGAATGTCTCCAAAGCACAAGAATACCATTGTTTTGCATCCTCTAATGAAAGAATGGACCTAGGCAATGATCATCAACCAACGTCAGAGAAAGAAAAACAACTAACCATTATGTGCCTTGTTAGGGAAGTATACAGCAATACCATCAATTGTTCTAGCCAAAAAGTTTTTACCTGAATCTAATCAAGCTTCTAGACCTATAACCATTTTACAGAAAATACAGGGGACAGAGGAATATGTTAAATGACATCATGAGGATACAACCTACCAAATCTGGACTCTTAGGACACACTCCAGACAAACAACTAGGTTTATTTCTTACAGAAACATATGTGGGGAGGAGGGTAAGGGGGGTATAAGGGGGGTAGGGAACCAAGAGAGGGAGAGGATACCTACAGATTTAAAATGACTTAAGAGATTTGTCAACCAGTGGCAATTATACACCTTATTTGGATCTTGATACAAACTAACTTTTAAAAAGCAAATTTATTAAATAAATAAATAGCAAATTTATGAGATAATCAGAAAAATTTGAACACTGAGTATTGATGATATTAAGAAATGCTAGCTATTGCATTTTGGTTTATGATTTTTAAAAATAGTTTTTTTCAGAGCTAATACTAAAATATTCACTAATCTTTACTTTTTAGAGATACAACTAAAATTTCGTTTTAGAGATGAAATGATATGATGTCTGGAATTTGCTTCAGAATTATCTAGGGGAGAAAGAAGCTGTAACTGGATGTGGATATAAATAAAACAATGTTGGAAATGAGTTGATTATTACTGAAGCCAGACAACGGGCCCATATGATTCTCTCAACTTAATTGTAGGCTTTAATACAACGATACAATGATTTTAACTATTTGTGAAAGCCAAGCAGAGCCATATGAAGCCTTCTCTCCATCACGGTCTATGAACCCCAGAGAGAGTTAGGTAGAGTGGGCATCGCATGTCTGTGTTCTTCCCAGGCTGGAGCACTGTGACACAATAAAAATATATAGTTGGTCCTTGTCCCCACTTCCTGGTGCAGAACCTCTAAAACCCTGGTAATTTCCTGAGTGATAGAAGCATCTTTTGAGGATGGGAATCTGAAGTTTCTTTTTTTGTTTCTTTTTTTAAGATTTTATTTATTTCTTTGAGAGAGAGAGCATGAGAGGGGGAAGAGTCAGAGGGAGAAGCAGACTCCCCACTGAGCAGGGAGCCTGAAAAAGACTCGATCCTGGGACCCCGGGATCATGACCTGAGAAGAAGGCATATGCTTAATGACTGAGCCACCCAAGCACCCCAATTTCTCTAATTTTAGAATTAAGAAAACCAAAGCTCATGTTTCTGAGCTGACTTTCAGAGGCCACATAGTTAAAAATTGCACAACTAGGATTTTATCCCATGTCAGCTCAGCCATAAATTATGGCTTTTTTTTTTTTTTTTTTACCACATCAAGTCCAAGTTGTTTATGCCATTTTTTTACATTTGTATTTTTTCTTCGGAAATACTCGTTCATAGTCTTTTGATTTCTGATTCCTAATTTAAGCCTTTAAGAACTTCTCACCCGCTCTGAGGTTTTTTTAAATGGCAAGTATTTCCCACAAGAGCAAGGCTAATGTTCGACTGTACTACAAGAAGGTGAGGGAGTAGATGATGCAGATACCCACGTACACAGATCAGAGTCCATTTCGGGCAAGGCCAGCTGCCGCCTACTCACCACTTAACATCGCTGTGACTCTGTTTCCTTGTCAGTCCCATGGAGGAAATAGTCATTCCTGCTGCGCAGAATTGCAGGGAGGATTCAATAAGTTAATACGTGCAAAGCATTTAAAACAGTGCCTAACACATAGCGTTTAATCAATGCTAGAGAAAACAAAGAAAGGCATCCAAAGAAGCAGACAAAAAGAGAGAGGAACAGAGAAGTGTCTGACTACGTATGGAATTCCAGATAGCCTGTTTCCTCCCAAATACTACCTACAAACCCCCTAGTATAAAGATGGCACTGAATATGCACTAAATCATAGTTATGTACTGTGTTAAAGGGGGAGAGTAAGTTTTGAAAACTGGTAAAGCTCTGCCAGGCACATAAAACCAATCAAATTACATAATGAATCAAATCTTTTTCCCCCTAAAAAATTACATGATTGTACTTAACGTAGGAGAGGGAACACACTTTTTTTTTAAACAAGAAATATTTTCATTTTCTTTTTTTCTAATTCTTTATTTAAATTTGATCTAGTTAACATATAGTGTAATATCAGTTTCGGGGGTAGAATTCAGTGATTCATCAGTTGCATATAACACCCAGTGCTCATTCCATCACACGCCCTCCTTTACGCCCATCACCCAAACCCCTTTCCTCTACCCTCCTCCCCTCCAGCGACCCTCAGTTTATTTCGTAGAGTTAAGCGTCTCTTACAGTTTGCCTCCCTCTCTATTTTCATCGTATTTTATTTTTCCTTCCCTTCCCATATGTTCGTCTGTTTTGTTTCTTAAATTCCACATGAGTGAAATTTTATGGTATTTGTCTTTCTCTGACTGGCTTATTTCACTTAGCATAATACCCTCTAGTTCTCTCTACGTCGTTCAAAATACCAGGAACACACCTTGCTGCTAGAATTATACTGGCCAATAAAAGCCTCTGAATCTGTTCTTTGTACTACGTCTGCAACAGAAACACATTTACTTCTCTGTTTTCACATATTAGTGAGATACTCTCCTGAGCCACTAAACACTTCCTGCTCGGAACCTATTTCTTAACTGTAAGTACTTTGAAATCAAGCAATTCTTTAAAAGTTTATCTTAGCACTGCGGGGAAGAAAAGTTTTGTTGTTGTTGTTTTTAAGTATTTGATTTCTTTATTTTCATCTGAAAGACTAATGTTTTCTTATCTAATTGCTTTAAGTTTAGTCAAATTCAACAAGTACATGCCAAACATGTGTTAGACGGCATGCTTTTCAAAGTAGTGTAGCCTTGAATTCTTATCAACTACTGTTTCCAGGAGAAAACACTTATTCGATATTACGTTTACTAACTTGATAACTAATTTCATTCCTTATATTAGTACGTATGCATGTTTACTTGTGCGGGTCTAATTTCTTTGCGCTTTGAAAATATTTTACTTGATCTATCCAGTAAATATCAGAAATAGGAGATGGAATTTTTTGGCTTTACTAATGAATCATGAGAATCTTTGAATTTTCATTATGAAAGGAAGAAAACAGACTAGAATCCTTCAAAATTAAGTTCTGGTGCTTCATTTATACGCATAGAGATGTTACCCTTCTCACTTATCATTACATTTTTACCTTTGAAAGCTTAGGAGATGAGAGATCAAGAAACGAAAATGTTTCAATTAAAGTGAAAAGAATCAGGGCATCTGGCTCGCTTAGGCGGTGGAGTGTGGGACTCTTGATTTCAGGGTTGTGAGTTCTAGCCTCACGCTGGCTGTAGAGATTACCTAAAAATAAAAATCTCTTTTTAAAAAGTGAAAAAAATCAAAATTTAGCCTCAGTAAACACTAGAAAGAAGAGGAAGACCTAAGTAATATATTTAGTACCTGGATCGATTAATATTAATGTAATATGGTAATACATTAATTCTATTGGTTAATATTAATAAGATGATGGGCTGTTCTTCTCAAGAGTGAGGTGTTTCAAGGCGGGGAAGATAGATATGAGGTTAGTTGTAACTAAGACTGATTGGCAAAATTAGGATGTTTAAAATGTGAGCCAAATTCTGTAAGGTTTCCTACCATTGAGGCCATTCCATGAAAGGAACCTTCTAAAGAAAGAAGTTGTAGTCTCTCTTCAAAACGTATACACCAAGATTCCCATTTCAGTTCCTCCTGTCTTCACATTTTTTCTTTTCCCTGAGCGGAATTTTCCATCACTCTCTGCCCCTGCGGGATCCAAGATGGCACCAAACAAAACAGCTATGGGGTCACTTAATGATGGGCAGAGCCACTGGCCATCGAGAAGGAACTACAGGCATCTCCTTAGTCCCTACCAAATCTAACACAACGCTTTTACGTGCATTGGCTGCCCAACAAACGTTTGCTGAATTAGATTGGATTTGTAGTTGTTAGTAACAGAAGAGAAATGAAATAGCCCAGGACCATGGGTGACAAAGTGTGTTCTGCAAAGTCATTAGCGCTGGGATCTCCTGGGATGCCAGGGTTCTGCCCAGGCAGCCAGCAAAGGAAGGAGCGGGGCTAATTCACCCTGTGCTCCTCAGGCAGGCTGGAGGCACTGGCATAGACTGTTATCTGCCTGGAGAAAAGGGTACGATTTTTCTAATTCTCACCAAGCTGTGTTTACACAAAAGAGCGACCTTTCTCTGCACAACAGCACCTTCTGGCTTAGGAGCACCCTGAGGGTGCTCAGGACAGATTCCTGCATCCCAGGCCAGCCCACATCTAAAATAACAATTTTAGAAGATAATACCCAGGATTCTACCTCGGAAACAAGCTCTCCAAGTGGTTTTTATGCAAAGTAAGCGTTGAGGACCACTGACGTTGGGAGACAGGCTTGTGCATCAGGTCTCAGAAAGTCTTAGCGTCTTTATTGGACTTAGATTTCAGGGAAGTTGTCTTCTGTTACCTCGGGCTCTTCACACGGCCAAACACTGTCGCTCTCCTACCTTGAATACCTGGGGTTAAAAACTGTTGGATACTTGATGGCTGAAGCAAAGAGATTTGTAGGTCACCTGGACATTGTGCATTTGTTACCTTTTGAGATTTTGTTGCAACTTGAAGTTCTCTAGAATTTTGAAATATTTAAACTGCAGAGCTGCATATGAGTGTATTTGCTTTCTCCTTTTGTAACTATCAAGGAAGTATTTCCTGGAGTAAGAAATCTCATGTGGGAGTTTACAAAAACCTTTTCAAAATAGCCTAAATTGGTCAGATGAAAGTCTGGGACACTGGTTCCCTCCAGTATTGCTCTTCTGGGCTGGGCTCGACAGAGCAGCCTTCCCCACTCCCGCAGGTAACCTTCATTAGAGATGAACTTCCTTCCAATAACACAAGAAATCTCTTGGGGCCCACACTCTCTGCTCAGTTATCTGTGTGAAAAAGTCCACGGAAGCACCTGGGTCCCCACTATTTCCATATTCAAAAGAGGAAGTCAAAAGTAGTGAAAGAAACAGAAACCTAAAACTTTGACTGTTGGGCTGAAGACCATTTAGAAAGTAAATTTTTGTACAAATGAAGGCAGTCAGGGTAGGGATATTGTGGATGAAGCTGCTCGCCACAGACTGAATATACGGATTGGACTTCAAAGGCACTCAGAGAATGTTCAGGTCTCCCCCCCTGCTCTCAGGGCAAATAGCAGTCTGTTTGAATTCACAAATCCATATAGCATATACTGAGTAGAGACAGTCAGGTGAAGGAAAGGACAATTCTTTAATTGCAGACAAGTTTTTATTCTGAAATCTTCAAATTGTTCTTATATTTAAAATCATAGCGCAGATTTCTTGAAAGATAAGCAAGGGGCACCTGGATGGCTCTGTGAGTTAAACTGCCAACTCTTGATTTCCGCTCAGGTCATGATCTCACAGTCTTGAGTTCAAGCCCCCCACCTGCCTCTGCGCTGGGCAAGGAGCCTGCTAAAGATTCTCTCTCACCCTCTCGCTCTGCCCCTCCCCCAACTCGTGCTTGCCCTCTCTCTCTAAAATAAATAAAGTTTTAAAAATATGTATTTCTTTTTTAAAAATGAAGAAGAAAAAAGAAAAAAGAAAATGAAAAAAGATAAGCTAGTTACATGAACATGTTTTTCCTCTGAGAGAGATTGTGGAAATATCTAGTCACTCAGCTGGTATTTATTGAATGCCATTTGTGTGCCAGGCATTGGCTAGGGGCTAAGGAAAAAAAACAAAACACACAAACAGCTATAGGATAATCAGCATAACCCCTTTACAATTTTTTTTAAAGATTTTATTTATTTGAGAGAGAGAGAATGAGAGTGAGCAAGCATGAGAGGGGGAAGGTCAAAGGGAGAAGCAACTCCGCGGCACTGAGCAGGGAGCAGGATGCAGGACTCAATTCAAGGACTCCAGGATCATGACCTGAGCTGAAGGCAGTCGCTCAACCAACTGAGCCACCCAGGCGCCCTACAATTTGTTTTTAATCATTGTGGATTTTTGCTTCTAAAATGGATATTTCCTATGTTGATTATAGAAGAAATTTAAGTGTTCATTGTAACTGTTTAGACAATGGCTGGTGAGACTGGTGGCTGGGGCGCTGGAGGGGAGCGGCCGGCCGCCAGGGCGGGGAGCCGATCGCGGACCTGTCCCCGCCCCCGGCTCCCGGCTCCTGAGCGCGGGTCCTGCAGGTCCGCGGATGCCCAGCGGCTGCCTCCTCCCGGCGCGTCCTCCCCGCCGCGCGCCCTTTGGCCAGCGCGTCCCGCCGGGTCGCGCCGGAGGAAGCAGCCGGTCCCAGCCTTGCGGACCCTCCCCGCGGCCCCGTGGGGCGGACCCCTGCAGCGGCCGCCCCCCGATTGCGGCCTTCCCTACCCCGGGGCTGCGTGCAGGCCGCCCTGGAGAATTCGGAGGCGCCCGGCTCTGGTCCCGGCAGGGGCACAGCCGGCTACATAACCAACGGTAGCGGGAGGGAGAACGTGGGTACCCGGTGGGCAACACCTTCAGCGCCCAGCTGCGGCTGGCAGTCACCATCCTTGGTGGCGAGAGGCCAGACCCCGTGAGGAACCCACCCCACCCTCTAGATGGCAGTGCTGAAGCCCGCCTGCCCTCGCATCCGGGAAGGCCGCCTCCCTCGGGGGCTGCAACTGGGAGCAGGTGGGCCGGCTGCCCTAAAAGGAGAATCCAAGGCCGCTGCTGGGAAGGGACGGTTTGGCAGCCTGGTTCCGCCTGACACCGACCTCCTCCTTGGAAGGGAGCCCGAACACAGCCAGATGCAAGTTCACTAAATTCCATCGCCTCAAGATAGACACCTCCTCCCGACCTAGACACCCACAAACAAGGCTCGCCCGGAATGAGCAGCCCCCACTGATTTTGTGTTCACTTACTACAACACTCCTTCACGTTTCCTTAACGTTTCATGGTTAGCCTCTCCTTTAGTGTCAAACAGCAGTGAAAGGCCGTTATGCCATATTTTTTTAAGAAAGCAAAAATCAAAACAAAAAACCACTTTAATGGATTTTTATAAAAAGGCAAACCTGGAATACTTGGGTGGCTCGGTGCGTTAAGGGGCTGCCTTTGGCTCAGGTCATGATCCGGGAGCCGTCGGATCATGTCCCGCATGGGGCTCCTTCAGTGGGGAGCCTGCTTCTCCCTCTGTCTGTGCTCCCCCCGCTTGTACTCTCTCTCTCTCTGACAAACAAATAAATAAAACCTTAAAAAAAAAAAAAGGCAAATATAATAAATTTAAAATAAGTTTCAACTGCTCTGGATGTAGTTTATGGTATTTTATATAAAAAAAGAGAAATTCTTTAGAATAGTTCCTAAGAATGGGGGGGATTTAAAATTTTTATAATGCCTATATTTACATTATGTGTTACTTGGGAATATTTTTAAGGCATTTGTAACAGATTGTTTTTGTGTTTTTCACTCTAAATCCTACGGGGCTCCCCTCTTCCCATGTTCTTTTTTTTAATAATTTAGACTTATGAGAAGTGCTGCAAAAATAGCACACAGACAGATAATAACAAATGTTGACCAGGATACGCAGTTATCAGAGCCCTCACACAAAATGCAGCCATTTTGGAAAACAGTTTGAAACCAGTCTTCTAAATGCTACACATGGCCTTGGGGGTATAGTGGTGCTCATCACTACCTACCAACATGCTGAACGTGGAGTTACCATTTTGATCCATTCTGATTTGAAAATAAATGTCCACACAAAAACCTGTGGACAAATAGCAGCCAGAGCATTCATTAATAATCAAAAAGTACAAACAACCTAAATGTCCATCAACTAATGATTGGATAAACACAAAATGGTATATCCACACAGTGGAATATTATTCAGCCGTTAAAAAGTACTGATACATACTAGAACATAGATGAACCTTGAAAACATTATGCTAATCGAAGGAAGTCAGTCACAAAAGACTACACACAGTCTTGTATATCCCCAGGGACACGTTTTAAGACCCCCGAGTGGATGCCTGAAACTACAGATTGTACCAAACCCTATATATGCTGCTTTATTCTTATGCATACATACCTATTATAAAGTTTAATTTGTAAATTAGGCATAGTAAGAGATTAACAACAATAATAATAAAATACAACAATTGTGACCATATACTGTAAATAAAGTTACGTGACTATGGTCTCTCAAAATGTTATTATATCTATTCACCCTTCCTGAGATGATAAAATGCCTACGTGATGAAATAAAGTGAAGTGAATGATGTCAGCATCGTGACTGCTCTAGGTGACCAGTGACAGCTCTAGGCGACAGTACTAGGCAACTTGACCGTATGTCAGAAGGAAGATGTTCTGCTTCCAGACGTCGGTTGACCGTGGGTAACTGAAGCCACAGATGAGGAGGACTACTGTACCGTATGATTCCATTTATGTGAAATGTCTAGAATAAGCAAACCAATAGAGACAGATTAGAGACTGTTTGGAGCTGGGGAAGTGAGGGATGTGGGGAGTGACTGCTAATAGGTATGGGTATTTTTAAGGGATGTGTGATAAAAATATTCTAAAATTAGATTATGGTGATGGCTGTGCAACTATGGATATGTTAAAACTCCTTAAGTATACATTTTAAATGAGTGAATTTCACGGCATGTAAAATATATCTCAATAAAGCTTTTTTTTTTTTAAAGTGCACAGCGTCCCTGGGTAAACTTCACCCAGGCTTCCTGATTCTTAATGTAGATTACATGACCATAGTGTAAATACTGAAGCCAGGAAATTAACGTTGACAAACTATTAGCTAATTAACTGACAGATCTTATTCAGATTTTACTAGTTGTCCCACTAAAGTCCCAGGGAAGAGAAGAGGAGTCCTTGGCACCCAGGAGCTACCCTGGTCTTGCCAGCACGACATCGGTATGGCTACATGCTGGCCTGGCACTCACACTGGGTTTTTTGTGTTTGTTTGCTTGTTTTTGTCTTTTTGGAGATATAATTGACATCTAACATATTAGTTTCAGGTGTACAACGTAATGATTTGAAATTTGTACATATTGTGAAATGTTCACCATAATAAGCCTGGTGAGCATATTACCACACATGTTACAAATTTTTTGATGAGAACTTTTTTTTTAAAGATTTTATTTGTTTATTTGACACAGAGAGACACAGCGAGAGAGGGAACACAAACAGAGGGAGTGGGAGAGGGAGAGAGTGGGAGAGGGATAAGCAGGCTTCCCACTCAGCAGGGAGTCCGATGCAGGGCTTGATCCCAGGACCCCGGGATCATGACCTGAGCTGAAGGCAGATGCTTAACAATTGAGCCACCCAGGCACTCCCTGATGAGAACTTTTAAGCTTTATTCTCTTAACTACTTTCAAATATACAATACAGTAGTATTGACTATAATCACTATGCGATACAATACATCCCTAGGACTTACTTATTTTGCAGCTGAAAGTGTGTACCTTTTGATCACCTTCACCCATTTCTCCCACACCCCACCCCTCACCTCTGCAACTGCCAATCTGTTCTCTGTATCTTGTGAGGTTGGTTTGGTTGGTTGGTTGGTTGGTTGGTTGGTTTTAGACCCCACATACAAGGGAGATCGTACAGTATTTGTCTTCCTCTGCCTGACTTATGTCACTGAGCGCAGTACCCTCAAGGTCCATCCATGCTGTCACTCACACTAGGTCCTGATGTTCTTCTCTTACACGTAAAGAATTTCACAGAGCATCGACATCAGATAAGGCTAGCCCGTGACCATGATGGATCAGGATAAAAACACTGGCACTGCATAATCATATTTGGACATATATTTGAACTTGAAACATTACCCAAGCCACAACATACCACACAGTGTCCTTTCCTGGCTAATATGAGTGACTGCTGCTGCTACACCTCTTGCAGGATTAACCTCAGTGCTCCCTATAGACAGGGTCTATTATAGACCCAATCGTAGAAATGTATTCCACTTTCAGGACCACCTCCATTTCCTTGATCCTCCTCCAAATTTACCCAACTGAAAAGTGTTTTCTAATATGCTTCTCCCCCACTCCTCCGCAGTCCCCAGGGTGTGCCTTCTCCCATGCTAGGATACGTAATAAACCCGACTTGCTCAGCTATGGTTGTGTTCTTCAGGCTCTCTGGTTGGAGAGCATTGACAGCCCCTTTTCTGTTCCAGGATTCAATTCAGGATCCCAAATTGCATTTGGTCTTCATGTCTCCTCCATCTCCTTCCATCTTGAATAATTCCTCTGTTTTTATTTGTCTTTCACAATCCTGACACTTTTTACTGGCCAGATATATTGCAGAATCTTCATCCCGTGTGTTCATCTGATATTTCCTTATGAGTGGATTCTGACTATGTATTATTGGTAAAATAACACAGAAGCGATGTTGTGTCCTTCAGTGCATGATAATAAACAAACACATGAGCATCCATTTATGAGCCTTGCCTTCAACAACTATCACTGTGGTGGCATCTGGGTGGCTCTGTCTGTTGAGTGTCCTACTCTCAATTTCAGCTCGGGTCATGATCTCAGGGTCATGAGATCAAGCCCTGCATCGGGCTCCATGCTCAACCTGGAGTCTGCTCGAGATTCTCTCTCTCTGCCTCTGCCCCTCCCCATCTCAATATATATCAATAAAATCTTAAAAAACAAAACAAAACAAACAAAAAAACAATTATCACTCTGGTGTTTGCCAAATGGTGATCTCATATCTCCATCATTCCTTCTACATTCATTAATGGGAATTCTATCATAAAAAAGCACTATATCTTCTCCCTCATTTTAACATTTGTTCTTTTATTTATATCAGCATGGAATTATGGGTAGTTGCATTGGTTTATGAGTTATAACCCATTATTAACATTATTTTGGGGGCACCTGGGTGGCTCACTGGGTTAAAGCCTTTGCCTTTGGCTCAGGTCATGATCTCAGGGTCCTGGGATCGAGCCCCGCATCGGGCTCTCTGCTCGGCAGGGAGCCTGCTTCCCCCTCTCCCTCTGCCTGCCTCTCTGCCTACTTGTGATCTATCTCTCTCTGTCAAATAAATAAATAAAATCTTTAAAAAAACAAAACAAAACATTTTGTTTCTCAAATTGTCCTGGTTTGGCCACTGCAAGAGCCATCAGATGGACTCTGAGGTTCTGTCTCTAATCCGTTCTTGAGCCCTTTTTGGCCTTTTGGTCCTGGAACAAGAAGTTCCAGGCTTCTCTCGTACTTTCCCTGCCCTAGCCCTGGAATCAGCCATTTCTCCAACAAACTCTGGCTCCCTTTTATTGGAAAATGGCATTTCAAAACCAAGATTTGGGCACAAGGTATATTCAGTGATACTGGGTTTTTGTTGCTTCTAGGTGCTCTCGATGGGTGGAGCTAGGAAATATATTTATGTATACACACATATCTATATCTCTGTGTGTGTGCGTAAATAATCCTGAGTTCGTACCTCTGATTCCAATCCAACAGCACAGGATTCATTCCAGCCCTCCTCCTTTCCTTATTTGTAATTTCTTTCTCTGGCATAAAAAAACCTCAGTCTCATTAACCACAATATATTTATTCATTCAAGCCTAGCATGTATATATATATAAAGAAGTTTCAGAACTGCTAACCTATACTCTTGTGAAAAACAAGTTTACTAACTAGGGTATAACATTTGTCCTTTTTGTCTTTAGCCTTACATTACACAGTCAAAACACTGCTTTCTGAAGTTATTATGGTTACCTTTTTATTCCTCACTCCCTTCAGTGCATTTCTAACGTTAATTGTAATACAATTAGGTTACTTTGTCACTGTTTATATTGCCTTTGGGATTCTTTCCACATTCTGGTTGACTTTAATTGTCCATTTATGTGTTGGCTTAATGTGTGACATATTAGCATGATTTAGAGGAAGAGCCGTACAAAAGGGTACACGGGGGGGTACGAGCCGAACCCTACCATTCCATTTCCATTCTCCCATTCTTTTCACCCCATTTACTCTGAACATAACACATTTATTCATTTCTAGTTTATTCTTTCTGTAATTCTTATAGTATGTTTTCTTATATCCCTTTATTTCTCACATAAAGGATATCAGACAACGCATATTCTTTTGTACATGGCTTATCCTGGAAATCATTCTATATCGGTTTATAGAGATTATCCTCATCTTTTTCTGATAGCTGCATAACGTTCTCTTGTATGGATGTACTATTAAAAAACAAAATTCAACTGAGTAAAATTTAAAGATCTTATTGGCTTTATTCAATGATTATGAATCAGGCAGCATCCAATCTAACAGATAGAAAGGAGCTCTGAGGAGCTGTACGAAATGAAAGGCTTTTATAGACAGAAGGGAGCAGAAACAGGCAATTATACTAGACAAAAAAGCAAATAAATGGTTATGCCAGGTCAATTTTCTTTAGGGGTTGGCAGGGGTCTATCAGGCAGATTATCTAACAAGTGCAGATTAGGCAATTCCTGACTGACTGGCCGAAGATTCCATTTCTGAGAGGGCTGAAACTAAGTCTCCGTGTGGTGACATGGGTTTAGCGTAAGTGACTCCATTTTAGGCGTGCTGTCTGTTTCTAACAGTACCATACTTTATTCAACCACTTTCCCATATATACGAAAAACTTCAGGCATATATATATTTACATTGTTGGAGATACATCTTCAGGATCATTTCTAGAAGTAGGATGACAGGATCAATGGTAAGTGCATATGTAGTTATGTTAGGTATTGTCAAAGTTCCTTCCAAAATGGCTGTATTCCCACCAGCAACACTTCAGTGCCTGTTTCTTTGCAGTCTCGCCAAAGGAATGCATTGCATACTTTTTCGTTTTTGCCAATCTGACAAGCATTTAATTTGCATTTCTTTAACTTTGTGTGAATTTGACTGTCTTTTTGATATATAACTTTTAAGGGTCATTTTTATATCTTTTTTTTGTGACTTATCTGTTCCTGCCTTTTTACTATTTTCTCAACCTTGGGGCTTTTAAATTTTAGAACTTAGAATTCTCATTTTAGAATCTTCTTTAAATACTTAATGTCGGGGTGCCTGGGTGGCTCAGTCATTAAGTGTCTGCCTTCGGCTCCAGTCATGATCCCAGAGTCCTGGAATCAAGCCCAGCATTAGGTTCCCTGCTCAGCAGGGAGCCTGCTTCTCCCTCTCCCACTCCTCCTGCTTGTATTCTCTCTCTTGCTGTGTCTCTCTGTGTCAAATAAATAAATAAAATCTTTTAAAATAATAAATAAATAGATAAATAAATAAATAAATACTTAATGTCAGGGAACCTGGGTGGCTC
>CM052899.1:117942062-118010134 GCA_028534135.1 Potos flavus
CTTACTTGTGATCTCTCTCTCACTCTCTCTCTGACAAATAAATAAATAAAATCTTTAAAAAAAATAAAATAAAATAAAAAAATAAAAAATAAATACTTAATGTCAAATCTTGTACTTTGAGATACTTATAAGCATTTTATTAAAACTTTAAAAATGTGTGGTGTTTGTGTACTATACTCACTAATGGGAAGGGAAATACCTAGCGCTACTTGCTGATAGTGATGATGTTCAACAGAAACAAATAGTTAAGAGAACATTTTTAAGCTTTTCTTGCTTCCTAAAAAAAAAAAAATTTAAACTAGTTTATCTTGATCCAAAATAACTGAACATTCATTTCATGATACTGTTTGCCAAGATTCAGGGGACCATCTGTGAGAGGGGACCTGGATAATTTATAATTAGCTATGATGAAGCTTGGGCAGATTTAGGCACATTTGAACCGTTCCTGCATGATATACTTTCAGTTGTGTGGAGAAATATCCAAGCCATTACCTGTTTTTAAAATTATTCCTGGTCTCACATACTGCACTCTCTTCTTGTTCAAGAGAACTAGCAAACTAGTTAAGCGTTAATAAGTCATGAGATCTGTAAAGAAATCAGCTAATTCAAGAAAAAGAAACGTGTAAAATAATATGGAACAACTGGGGTACTTTGCCTGTTTTTGGACCTGCTCCCTCTATGCAGAAAATAATATTAAAAAGGCAAATATTATGACAATGCTTTAATACCTTGAGCACCGTATTTTCAATTTTAGTGTGTGTGTGTGTGTGTGTGCATGCGGGTGTACACATTGCGTGCTTTTCAAAACATTCTGAACTCTGAAGTGGGAATGTATCACATCCCAGTGCCCAACACACTGTAAGGGAACCAAGCCTACTGTAAGTACTTAATTCGATGAGGCAATGTACCTTTATGAGAGTAACATTGAGCTTGGTGCTAAAGGACTAAATACGAAAAGAGGGTTCCAGGTCTCGAGGAGATCACAATGAACCGGCGACAATGCCACACTGTACTAAGTCCTATGATGGAGTGGGAATCCAAAGCTAAGAGGCAAAGGGAGGAAAAGGGTCTGCGGAATGAGCCTGAGAGGGATTTGAATTCCACAATTTACTTAAACTCCCTGAGTATCCATTTCCTTATTAACTCAGTAAAGATAATAATGCCTACTTTGCCTGGCTGTTGTAAGATTAAGCGGACAATGTGAGTCCAGCACAATGTCTGCCAGAGAGTAGAATCTCAATGAATATTAGGGGATATTATTACCAACAAATGTATATGGAAATCATCAAATTTCCTTGCTATACTTTTGTACATGATAGCCATTCTCCCTTATTTTATCTGATACCTTATTGTTTATTAAACTTGTCTCCAGACTTTATCTCATTTAATACTCTCAATAGGGGCACATGGGTGGCTCAGTTGGTTAAGCGTCTGCTTTCAGCTCAGGTCATGATCCCAGGGTCCCGGGATCAAGCCTGAGTCAGGCTCCCTGCTCAACAGGGAGCCTGCTTCTTCCTCTCCCTCTGCCTGCCACTCTTCCCACTTATGTTTTCTCCCTCTCTGTCAAATAAAATCTTTTTTTTTCAGTGTTCCAAGATTCATTGCTCATGCACCACACCCGGTGCTCCATACAATATGTGCTCTCCTTAATACCCACCACCAGGCTCACCAAACCCCCTACCCCCTCTCCTCCAAAACCCTCTTAAAAAAAAAAAAACTCTCAAAAAGCATGTGAGGTGGTTAGGTCAGAAACCATTTTCCTGTTATAGACTAATAAATGGAAACTTAAATGACTAGTTAAATGACTAGACTGGTAAGTGACTAGTCCAAGATCACAAGTTTAAGAAACCAGGATTTGAGCAAAGATGCTCTCACTCCAAATCTAATCCATGTTCTATGACCCCACACTGCCTCTCCTGATAGAAATTAGGATTAGCTGCACAAAAGGGACTTCATAATACACTTTGCTGAGACATACTGTCAGAATTTGCCCCAACATGTGTCAAAGGGCTCCCAAGCCAGCACTGAGAGGGGGACACAGGCTCCAGGTAAATTTGAAATAAAGAACTTGGATACAAAAAGATTGGAGAGGACTGCTGTGATATTGTGGTTTATAATAAGAAATATATATATATGGTTTTCATCCCTGTTCATGGCACAGAGCTTCTAAAATCTTCGGAATCTCTTAACTGATTAGGAGCAATAAAGGTGTTCTTTTATTTATACCAAGCCCCTCTCAACTACTGAGGAGTTTATCCTAAAGAAGTGATTTTTGGAAAGCCCTTGAGGATGGGGCTGGTTGCCAGGGGAACCAACCTTGTGATTAGAGGGCTGGAACTTTCAGCCCCACGTCCCAGACTTCCAGGGAGGCTCGAGGGGGCTGAAGATTGAATTCAATGACCAGTGGCCAATGGTTTAATCAATGATGCCTAATGCAATAAAACCCCAAAAAGATGGAGTTCAGGGAGCTTTTGGGTTAGGAAGCCAAGCAGGGTGGCAACCCCAAATTCCACATGTTCTGAACTTATGTATCTCTTCATCTGTTTATTTGAATCTTATAATTTCCTTTGTGAAATAGCAGTAATCTAGTAAGTATTTTCTGGAGTTCTGTGAGCCACTCTAACTGATTAATTGAACCCAAGGAGGGGTCATGGGAACCTTCAGTCTCTAGCTGGTAAGTCAGAAGCACAGGTGACAATCTGGGCTTGTAATTGGTGACTGAGGTGGAGAAGTAGAAGCAGTCTCATGGGACTGAGCCCTTAACCTGTGGGATCTGAAGCTATCTCCTGTTGACAAGGGTCAGAATTGAGTTGGATTGTAGGACACTCCAGCTGGTATTGCAGAATTGCTTGGTGTGGGAAAAACCATCACACATTTGGTGAGCAGAAGTGACGTAGACTATTCTGTGGGTGAGCAGAAAACAGGGGAGGGTTTTTTGTTTTTATTACAACTGCTAATCATAAGGAAATCCAAAACAAAAAGAAACTTATAAAAGGAGCAGGAGGGGAAAGGTATGTGTCTAAGAAAGTTTTGGATGGTGCAATTTGAGAGAAGCCTATTTTCTGCAGTTCACTACTGCTGACAACTATAACAAGATGGTCATTCATTCCCCTGTCTTGTGTGTCTTGTGTGGATACTGGGCACCTGTCTAAAAACAGTACCAGTACCGATAATCAGGTTTTGCTCCCTTACTCCAAGAGAAGCAACTGGTCCTTTGACCAGTTCAGTGAATTCCTTCCCCCAGGGACCTCTGTCCTCAGGGAAGTAGAGATAGAAATTATATTCTTCAAAGCTCAGCAAGAAGGGGCACCTGAGTGGCTCAGAGGGTTGGGCGTCTGCCTTCGGCTCAGGTCATGATCTCAGGGTCCTGGGATCAAGCCCCGAATGGGGCTCTGCTCAGCGGGGCATCTGCTTCTCCCTCTTCCTCTCCCCTCCGCTCACACACACACTCTCTCTCTCTCTGTCTCTCAAATGAATAAATAAAATCTAAAAAAAAAAAAAAAAAACAAAGATCAGGACGCAACTTAATCTAAATCATCTCACTTGCCTGTGAAGTAGAATTCCTCAAAACAGGTTTCCGTGAGCAACCTTGAGTCTACTTACACCAACTTTTTCCTTTTCAGACTACTGCCACTGAAGACCCTGCCTCGGAAATGCAAGCTCAGTCACCGGTGGTCATCGTGACTCAGCCTGGATGTGGTCCCATGCCCCAAACCTCCAACTGGCAGACGGGCATGTGTGACTGCTTCAGCGACTGCGGAGTCTGTAAGTGCTGGGAAGTGGCCCCGTCATTGCCGTGAGGGTGAATGACCCAAGGCCAAAGCTTTCTCTCATTCCCCCCTTATGGTGCAGTAAGGGTTCCTGGCCTATTACAGGGCACCTGGCATGTCAGGCAATGAATGGGAAGTGAAGAAAAAAGGCTTGTGCTGGTTATAGGTAATTTTTCTCCAGCACATCAATCAATATTAGTCTTACTTCTAAAATAAGTTCTGGATTTAAGATGATAGTAAAGAAGCTGATGATTCTCACAATGAATGGGTCTGGTCTAATGATTGTAAATAGACCATACACGAGAATAAAATAGACATTTCCAGTTTAACTTGATTTAAAAAAAAAAAGAAAAAGAAAAAGAAAAACAACTGTTCTTGTTACATGTATAAACTCGTTACTTTAGAGTTACACGGTGCCCGATACACAAGACATAGTATTCAACCACGGTTTTGACATAAACTCAGTTAAGAACTATTTAAATAAAGAAGATGTGGTGTGTGTGTGTATATATATACACACACACATATACATACAATGGAATACTATGCAGCCATCAAAAAAAACACCCCGAAATCTTGCCATTTGCAATAACGTGGCTGGAACTAGAGGGTATTACGCTAAGCAAAATAAGTCAATCAGAGAAAGACAATTATCATATGATCTCTCGGATATGAGGAATTTGAGAGGCAGGTCGGGGGGTTGTGGGGTGTAGGGAGGGAAAAAATGAAACAAGATGGGACTGGGGAGGGAAACGAACCATAAGAGAATCTTAATCTCAGGAAACAAACTGAGGGTTGCTGGGGGGTGGGGGGAGGGATGGGGTGGCTGGGTTATGGACACTGGGGAGGGTATGTGCTATGGGGAGTGCTGGGAATTATGCAAGACTGATGATTCACAGACCTGTACCCCTGAAACAAATAATACATTATATGTTAATTAAAAAAAGAACTATTTAAATTGATACATTTAGGTTTTTATACACCTGAGAATAAAGAATTCTAAAGACAGTTTCTCATCAGGAAAAGAATCTCTGACTCTGCTTTGTTTCCTTTTTGTGAGATCTCTCCAAGTAAAGTTGGGGAAAGTAAGTTCAGGGATGGGATGGGGGTGTCAGAGAGACCAAAGAGCTTAGTTCTCAACACCAACCAAGAAACAAACAAACCTCCCTGCAAAAAAATTTGCTCTGAGGTTTATTTGCCTGCCTCAAGTCTACAGAGTGTTCTGAGACAAGGAAAGAAAATACATTAACCTTTAACTTACCAGTGAAATTGAAATTTGGAACCAAGTTGACCCCTGAGCAGCCTAGGTTTGAACTGTGCTGGTCCGTTTATATGCAGATTTTTTTTTTTTTACAGTCCAGCCTTTTCTCTTCCTTATGCTTTTCTTAGCATTTTCTTTTCTCTAGCTTACTTTATTGTAAGAATACAGTATATGACACGTATAACATACAAAATATGTATTTTGTAACTATTTAGGTTATTACATATATTGTATATGTAAACTATTTAGGTTATTGATAAGGCTTCCGGTCAATAGTAGGCTATTAGAACTTAAGTTTGGGGATAATCAAAAGTTACACACAGATTTTTTGACTGCTCAGGGGGCCAGTGCTCTCAAACCCCCCACATTGTCCAAAGGTGATTAAAAAGCACACACAGAGAAAAATTGCCTAGAAAATGGAACGATGGGGTTTTTTGTTGGCTCATATTGTCTTACTGGATGACCTGGGGTGATGACTTACACATCTCAAGACATTAATTCAACATCTTCAAATCATAGTAATACTAAGACTGACTACATTACTAAAACCCTCTAAAGATGAATAGTTTAGTCCTTGAGCCCTTTGTATTGTAATTCAAATAAGTGAATTACAAATTCTAATAAAAGCTTAATTGCTTCATGGCAGGACTTCTTTTTTTAATTAATTAATTTATTTATTTGAGAGAGAGAGAGAGAATATGAGAGAGAGAGAACATGAGAGGGGGAAGGTCAGAGGGAGAAGCAGGCCCCCTGCTGAGCAGAGAGCCCTATGCGGGACTCAATCCCAGGACTCTGGGATCATGACCTGAGCCTAAGGCAGTCACTTAACCAACTGAGCCACCCAGGCGCCCATGGCAGGACTTCTTAACTGCAGCCCTCACCAAATCATTCTCCCTTCTTAAAATATTTCGGTGGTTCCTTATGACCTTCATGAACAACTCCACACACTCACACTTCATCATCCAGTCCCCAACCTGCCTCGTCCTCCGGCTTTATCCCCGTCCCATCCAGCCATATTGAATGAACACCAGCTATTGCCAAGACATGCCAAGTGATCTCAGAGAGGCTCTTCCTTTTGTCTACCTGACAAATTCTACTCATCTGTCAATATTCCGATCAAGCAGCGTATCCTTCTCAGAGCCTTTTGAGGCCTCGTTTCTGTGGGCGACCCCTTGACATCTTGCGTAGGTTTCCGTTGGAGAATTTTTCATGTTATTATCTGACTGCCCTCCTAGACTCCAGAAAGAGGCAGTCAGTTTCGAGCACAGTCTCTAGAATATGGCTAGGTTTCCGTGAGTCATTCAACATGTGAATGAAGGCACGACTACAGAAAGGATGCATACTTGCCAAGGTGCGTCGATGCCTGAAATGACTGGGTGGGGAGAAGGGAGAAGCAGATGCAGTGCCAGGCAAAAGCATGGCGGATGGACTTGGCAGCAGGATGTGTGGCCAAGGCCCCATGATCGGGACTGCCGTTCATGAAAGCAAACTAGCTTCCAAAGGTGGCTGGAACAGAGTGGAGTAACTCGTGCCTCTGGCTTCATGTGTCCAGGTCTCTGTGGCACGTTTTGTTTCACGTGCCTTGCATGTCAAGTTGCAGCTGACATGAATGAATGCTGTCTGTGTGGGACATCCGTCGCAATGAGGACCCTCTACCGGACCCGATATGGCATCCCTGTGAGTCTCTGACAACACTGTATCATGCAAACATGCCCCCACATTCAAAATCATCGTTGCAAACATGCAAGCCATTTGATGGGATCCCTCACCCGAATTTGCCTGGGTGGTGTTGCCTAGCGTGTGCAACCTTATATTCAGTCACCATAGCAATAGATCTCTCTGGTTATGTGCCCTCCTAGGTTTCTGTTAAAGACCTTAGAACATAAACAACTCTCCTATTTGCACTGTGCATCAGACAATGGACGGAGATCATTCAGAACCAAGCGTGCCCCAAGTTCATGGCAGAGGACACCTCACTGAATCCTCACACCATCCATCCCTGTAAAGTGCGTGGGTCCACATTTTACAGATGAGAACTTTGCCGTTTTCACGGGTGGAGTAACTCACCCAAGGACACACACTAGGAGTAGAAGTTGTCAATATTCAACCCTTCCTTTCCACGAACGCACGTTCCATGATGTCACAAGCTGCCCTTTATGTAATAGGAGGACTCGCCAGGGAAACACAACCAAAACGAGATGCAGATGGTACAGACATAGGTAAATATAGATCTATATAAAGAGAGAGAGAGACTCTAAGGAATAGGTTCATGGGATTGTGAGGGCTGGCAAGTCCAAAAGAGCGGAGTAGGCTGGCAGGCTGGGAAGAGTTGCAGCTTGAGTCCGAAGGCAGCCTGCCGGCAGAATTTCTTTCTCTGAGGAAGTCAATCTTTTTCTCTTAAGACCTTCAGTGGATTGGATCAAGCCTACCCACGTTACAGGGGACAATCTACTTCACTCAGGATCCACTGATTTAAATGTTCCTCTCATCTAAAAAGTCTTCATAGAAACATCTAGAATATATGGGTACCATGGTCTAGCCAAGTTGACACATAAAATTAAGCATCACGGGGAACAAATGACTAGTCAAGATATATTAGGAAAGTATTTTATCCCATTGAAATTACTTTATTTTTTCATTTAAAAATGTTTCTTAGTTCTTTAATTACAAAAATAATACATGCTATAGACCTAATTTTATGACAAATTCAAACATGGAATTATGGAAAGTAAAAAGTGAAAATCTAACTCCTTTACGCACAATCCACTACTCAGCGATAAACGCTATTAATAATTTGATGTGCACTCTTTCAGGTTTTTCTATGCCTATAAGGTATAAAGATATAGATTAGATAGAGCTATAGCTATGGATGTAGACATATGGGGTTTGAGGCTTACAGAGCTCTTTTATTTTGATTTGTGTTTGTCTTTTAAAATGGGGTCATACTATACTGCAACTTGTTTTTTTTTTTCCCCAGGTAATATTTGACAGACTCCTTTTGTATCTGTAATACAGATCCTTTTTAATACGTTCATAGTATTCCACCATATAGATAATTTACTTAATCACTTCCTTACTGATGAAAGGTTAAATAGTATTGTAGATTAAATATTTGTTAGGACATATAATTCTGTATATACACTGGTGCTTTTGTAGAATAGTGCCCAAGATTAGATTGATAGATCACAGTGCATGCACATTCAAAATTTTAAAAATACCACCAAATACCCATCCAAAAGGATTGTATCAATTTATAATCCATTAACATTATACATGTGCCCCATATCGGGTAATATTTTTTTATGTTGTCAATCAGAGAGGCAAAATGATATTTGATTGTTGTTTTAGTTTACGTTTTATTAAGATCAAACAACTTTTTAAAACTATTTTGTCCCTTTGCATGGTTTCTATAAATTATCCGTACATATCCTTTGTTCACTGTTTTATGGAGTTTGCCTTTTCTTATTGATTTGTGGGAGCTCTTTATTTAATTGTGCTATATTGGGACACCTTGGTGGCTCAGTTGGTTAAGCATCTGCCTTTGGTTCAGGTCATGATCCCAGGGTCCTGGGATCAAGTCCAGCATCAGGCTCCTTGCTCAGCAGGGAGTCTGCTTCTCCCTCTGCCTGCTGCTCCCCCTAACTTGTGCTCTCGCTCTCTTGCTCCCTTTCTCTGACAAATAAGTAAATAAAATTTTTTAAAAATAAAAAAAATTGTGCTATATTGTTTAACACAAAAGTTATCAAGTTTCTTTAAAGGTTTCGTCCATAATCAGTTTTTCTGAATGCTTTTTCAGGAATTTGGAAAATGAATAACAGTCGGAAAGTAAAATTTTATTTGGTTTTAACAAAATTCAGAAGATGGAGGGAAGAGGAAGAAATAAGGCATTAAAAGACCTTATTTTGTATGACATTGATAAATATAATTTTTTTCCATTTTTTAAAAAACAACCTTGTTGATGAATTAACTTACAATAAGCTGTATATATTTAAAGTGTATAATTTGATAAGTTTATATCCCCATGATATATACCCATGAAACCATCCTCACAGTCAAGATAGTGAACATATTCATCACCTCCAAAAGGTTACTCACGCCCATTTGTAATTTTCCCTCTTTCCCCTCTCCACTCCCCCAGTTAATGTTTTCTGCCATTACAGTTTGCATTTTCTGCAGTTTTATATAATAGAACTGTCCAGTCTATACTCCTTTATCTAGCTTCTTTTAATCAGTATAATTATTTTGAGATCCACCCAAGTTCTTAAGTGTTCTTAACACCATAAATTAGGGAAAAAAGAAAATATTTAGATGGCGAAAAAGCGCATAAAAAGATGTTCAACATCATTAGTCATCATTAGAGAAATGCAAATGAAAACCGCAATAAGATATCACTATTTAACTACGGGAATGGCTAAAATTAATCAGACTAACCGGCACCATGTACAGCCAGATATGGAGGAACCAAAACTCTCATGCAATGCTGGTAGGAATGTAAAATGCAGTTTCTTAAAAAGTTAAACACACCTCCCATTTGACCAGCCATTCTACTCCTAGATATTTACCCCCCAAAATATATATCCATACCAAGACCTGTATCAAATGTTCAGAGCGGTTTTGCTTGTAACAGCCCCAAACTAAAAACAATCCAAATGTCCCCCAGCAGGTGAATGGATAAACAAAGTGATGAATTATCGGTACAAAAACCTGGAGGAATCTTGAGATGAATAGAATTTTAAGTTGTGGGTAAAAAAATGAAGGGTCATCACTAACTGGATAAAAATTTGTTGTGGGACATCTCTAGGGAATAAAAGCAATCAGGAAAGACCTATGCAGCAAGAGGAAGGAAAAAAAAAAAAAAAAAAGAAAGGGGGGGGTGCCTGGGTGACTCAGTCGGTTAAGCCACTGCCTTTCACTTGGGTCATGATCTCAGGGTCCTGGGATCCAGGCCTGCTTGGAGCTCCCTGCTCAGCAGAGACCCTGCTTCTCCCTCTCCCTCTTCCAGCAGCTCCCCCTGCTTATGCTCTCTCTCTGTCAAAAAAAAATAAATAAATAAAATATAATGCAAAATAAAATACAAAATAAAATACAATAATCAGTGACTACCAAACATGAAACAATCTGGCCATCTCATGAGTGAGAGCAATTTAGATTTCTCTGCTGTGCTGAAAAGTCTTTACCCTTTATTCTTGCTTCCTGTGTGTCTGTGTTAAGTCTTAGGGAGTCTGATCTCTTGGAAGATAATTGAAGAACTGTCCCCACTTACGTCACCTCTCTCTTCTCCTCTGGCCCCAAAGCCCACACCGGGGTCCTCTGTTAAATTCACCTGCCTGCTGTATCCTGCGGGGAAGCCACAGCTGGCAGTGAGCGCTGGGCTGGCCCGGCTGCTCGGGCAGGCTTCAGTGAACCTCCTGCCTTCCATTTCCCAGCCTGTTCTTCCTCCTTTCTGAGTTCTGGGTTTTTGAGCTCAGGATTTATGCAATGCCCTGACCATGACCCTGTCAGGTCTCAGCTTCCCTAGTTCTGTTTTACTTTCTCCGTCGGTGTAATCTCCTTTGCTCCCGATTTCCAAAAAATTGCTCAGAATTTCTGGCCCACTAAATAACCCCATTCTTGTTTTCTAGTAGAGCTTTAATTTATTTACCAAAGCTCTGTAAGCACATAACTTAATTTTAGATTATCTAATTATTGTTAAGAAAAGTAGTCCACAAAATTTTCTCTCCTACCACCTCCTTCCCAGAGCTCTGTAGGTATTTTCCTCCGTGTCTCCAAATCATAGACTCGTATGGCTACTTTCTGAGTTTTCCGTTTGGAGTATTATCTATAGACCTCCCACTATAAAAGATGAGAATTTATTTTTTTATTTTTTTTTAAAAGATGAGAATTTAGTTCTGTTTTCTTCTTCTTCCTTGCCACAAACATGCATCCTTTCCCCAGCCCACTCCCTCCAATATAGGTATGTGTAATTTGGATTAAATCCATATTTGGTACTTACATTATGAGACCTAGGTTTGCTCTTCAGAGTTGAGTCATGTAGTGAACTATGATTGTTTTTTCCGCTAAATTTTGTCTTTCCTGGTCTTAATAATTCTTGGCGTTTTCATTAGTGATTTCCCACTTACTTATGAGTCGTTTTCCACTTACTTTAATCCCCGAACTCTCCCAGTTTTCTCAATCTCTTTCCATCGTATTCAACACATCAGACATCTACCATTTTTATCCTCTCAATGAAATCACTCCCTGACCTACAACTACCCTTGGAACTAATTGCTGTTAATTTGTGGTGCTTAACTCTCTCGCCCTGGGATCTCCTTCACCTTCACCTTGGAGATTCCATTAGCTTCTCTCCTGGGTTAGGGTCCTATTTCTTATATCTCACGTCTTCCTCTTTCTTGGATTCTTCCCTAGTTGCAGTGGAGATATTCTCTAATAGCTTCCTGAGACAGGGAGGGGGTGTGGGAGAGAAGAATTTTGAGGTTTTACTTTCTGAAACTCTCTGTTTTTCCCTCATACCGACAGTTGGGTTGATTGATATCTTCTATATTCAATATTGCAAAATATAGGAAAATATTTGATGTCCTTAAAAGAGGAGTTATGTGGAGAAATCAATTAACATTTCCTTAAATGTATCCATCCAAACTCTGAATTCAAAGGGTCATTTTCTTCTGCTTCTTCAAAGTGCCTTAAAAATTCGTAAGTTCTGGGACGCATGGGTGGCTCATTTGGTTAAGCATCTGCCTTCAGCTCGGGTCATGATCCTAGGGTCCTGGGATCAAGTCCCGAGTCCAGCTCCTTGCTCAGCAGGGGGCCTGCTTCTCCCTCTACCTGCTGCACCTCTGCTTGTGCTCTCTCTCTCTGAAAAATAAATAAATAAAATCTCAAAAAAAACCCACACAAAACCATAAGTCTTAATTTCCAAAGAGGTGGATTTTAAATTTCTATTTCTTTTTATATTTTCAAACAGGGATCCATTTGTGATGACTATTTGGTGACCCTTTTCTGTCCTCAATGTTCTCTTTGCCAAATCAAGAGAGACATCAACAGAAGGAGAGCCATGCGTACTTTCTAAAAAAACTAATGGTAGGTCCCAGAATCTGGGTTTTGTTTGAAATATAATAAGGGCTTTGTAAGTTATGGATTATTTTGAGTAATAATTCAATAATAATAATTCCTTAAGTCTCTGAAGGGTTATCTTAATATAAAGATTGAGTTTGGTTTCTTCTTATGAGGAAGACAGATGCACTGCATTACGTTGCTTGGGCGGCCATAACCATTTACCATAGCCTGGGTGGCTTACACAATAAGAATTTATTTCTCGCAGTTATGAAGGCTGGGAGGGCCAAGATTAAGGTGTGGCCAAAACAGTTCCCGTGAGGGCTCTCTTCCTAGATTACAGGTGGCTACCTTTTCACTGTGTCTTCAAATTGTGGAGAGAGAGTAAGCTCTGATCTCTCTTCTTATGAAGACAGTAATCCCATGGGGGGCTCGTCTTCACGACCTTATTTCAAACCTAATTCTCTCCCAAAGGCTCTACCTCCTTATACCCTCACAGTAGGGATTAGGGTGTCAACATATGAGTTTGTAGGGGGGCATAGACATTCAGTCTATAACAATAGCTTTATATTTTGAAACCATATTTTAGCAAATAAAGGGATGGTGACTTTTCTAGACTTCTCAGAATTCTCTTTTATCCATTAATGAGGCACTTACCACTTGTAAAATGCCAGAGTGTGGTGAGATACAAAAGAAGTAGAAAACATGCCCCCTACTAAGACAATCAAATTGACAAAAGAAATTGGCAAATAACTATAAAGTAGTAGAGCAAATGAAAATTACATGTCATGTAATATTTGAATTGATCGCAGCATAAAGCATCTATCAAGAATAAGGGGAGAAACATTAAACAGGAAAATCCTATTGGAAAAAGTGATCTCTGAAAGTGGTGGATACAGAATATAGAATATTTGCAAATGTTACATAGAATCTGAACTTCTGAAAATCAGTCAAATCATTTCCAACTAATTTTTCCAGTATTCTCCGAATTAGCTTTTAAGTAGAAATAAACATGATTTTGTCAGTCTTCTATAGCATTTATCCTGGGTTTTTTCCATTCTTTGTAATATGCCGCTTCCTTTTTCAAGTGAATGAGAACCCCGTGTAGGTTAACAAATGTAATTCATGGAGGATATATTTTAAAATGTCATTTATTTAACAAATAATGTATCAAGTACCTAGCCCTGTGCAGGACAATGCTAGGTGCTGTGGGGAACAAAAATAAATAAGCTGGCCCTCTTGTCTTTAGAGACTTTATACTCTAAAAGAGAAGATTAGACAGACTTTAAATAAAATGATGGGTTTGACTAATGCCTTTAGGACAAGTGCTATTTTATGTTCAGAGGAAGAACAGATCATATTCTGTGAGATGTGTAAATGAAAGTTTCTTGAAAGCGGTGGTTTTTTGCTCTAAAGAGGAAGTGAGTATCAAGGTCACAAGAGGAAATGGATGGCACTCAAATTATAATAATGCAAAGATTTAATGAAGACCACTTACAAAACAGGCCTGCGCGAGAGGTCTAGGGAAATGACAAGGGAGGGTCCCGGAGGTTAGCAACAGTTCAACTGTTACCACCCCTGGGCTCAGGGAGGGGAGGAGGGAGCAGTTACCAGAATCCCAAAGGAGTGAGCTCTGAGAAGGAGAAGGCTGCCCTCAGAGGACCGGTAACCTCTCACACCAGAAGGACAGGAGCAGCCCGGGGCAACCTCGCAGGAAGTAGGTGAGAGGAAAAGTACCCTGATCTCACTTTCCCACGTCCTTCTAGGCTTTCCGCTGTTTGAACGCCCTGGTTGGCGGCTGGCAGGGAAGTGTTGCTGCAGTCTATAGGTCAGCCTCCCAGGATACACAGCAGGGCAGACAAGGATGGAAATGGATCCGATGGGGGCAAACATAAGATCTCGGACATGAGTGGTGACTTTAATTCATAGAAATGGATGTTGCTTCTAATCAGCAACAACCTTAGTGAAACTATAGAATCATAAAGAGGGAAAATAGATTTACGAGTTTAGGTCCATCCAACTTGGCAAGAACACGTAAGTGGGAAAATAACGAGAAAAGGAAGACTTTAAAAGTGAGCTGGGGCCATGGCATGCAATAGAATGAAATTAGGCTAATGATTTGGCCTTTTATTTGGTAAGCAGTGGGGAGTTATTGTAGGCTTTATGTAAGGAAAAACATAAATAGAGCTGTACTTTAAAAGAATTAATCTGAAAGTGGTAGAGAGCACAGACTGGACAGGATGAAGTCAGAAGCAAAGATGAAGAATTAGATCAGTTCAACCCTGTTTATTTAAATAAATACATGAGATGGGTTGGATAAAATATATACTCACACATACATAATGAATCCTGACATCTGAACTTATTTTTTTTTTAACCTCAGACAGATTATCTTACTGAATTTTTAATTGGTTTGAAGTAAAATACCTTGGTGATCCTGACTCTGGAGGTCACCTTGAACCCGACATTATTCATCAACGGTGAAACTTTAGACATGCAAATACCTGTAGTGGGAGAAGCAAGAGACAAAGATAGAAGAATAACATGATTTATGTTAAAAATAGGTTGAGGGGTGCCTGGGTGGCTCCATCAGTTAAGCATCTGACTTCGGCTCAGGTCAGGATCTCAGGGTCCTGGGATCCAGCCCCGTGTGAGACTCCCCCTTGCTCAGCTCGCTCAGTGGGGGTGCTTGTCTCTTTCCCTTGGTCCCTCCCCCTCCCCCCTACTCTCACTGTCTCTCTCTCAAATAAATAATTTTTAAAAATAAATAGGTTGAAAGAAAGGGACAAAGGAACCAATGGAAAAAGCTCCAAATTGTGAACGCCAGAACACTCGGAGCAACACAGTAAAGTAGTATGAGATTATAAATGAAATTTTTAGAAAAGATTATAACCAAAATAAAATATCTGTGAGTCCATACTTATATAGAACATGATTAAGCAAACAAACAAATACATAAATGGGGGAGAAGAGACAAATCTTCCAGAAGTACAGAAGAATTCCAAACAATGTATGTATGTATTCCTCCCTCAAGGAGATGCTGCATAACTGCCCATCCCTTTCCCGTGGGTTTGTACGCTGACGTCCTTTCCCAGAGTATAGTATGAAAAGGGGGGGAGAAAAAGAGTAACTTTACAGTGGAGGGACCTGACAAGACAACTTCAGCCAGGTGACCAAAGGGAACCTCATCAGTGATAGGTATTCTGCAAAACACGGATCAGTAGTCAAGGTCATCACAAGGAGGGAGAGTCAGAAACAATCACAGTGTAGAGGAGCCCTGGGAAATATGAAGACTAAATGTAATGTGCTATCCTGGGTGGGATCCTGGAACAGAAAGAAGACATTAGGTAAACAACTGAGAAATCAAACTAAAGTATATGCTTTGCTAAATAATATTATGTATCAACGTTGACTCATTAGTTGTAACAGACTTGCCTTAGTAAGATAGAAATCAGTAGGGAAATTGGTGCAGGGTATATGGGAACTCTCTGTACTATCTTTGCAATTTTTCTGTAAACCTACAAGGATTCTAAAATTTAAAGTTTATTGAAAATAAAAACGTGGGTTAAGAAAATTCAAACCTATTCTTTGTGTGTCCCTTATAGGTGGAAAGCTCTTACTGAAGCAGCTAAAATCAGCAGATATCTCTTCAGCTTGAGTCCTCCTCTGCCTTTTGCAACTGAGATATGATAGATCAGTTTAATTACAATCGATGGGGTAAAAAAAAAATGAAATTTTGATTTATTTTAAATGAATGTTTTCCCTTAGTTTTGGTAAATGCTCCAGCTCAGTTTCTCCTTGCTTTCATATTATTAAATTTTCTGGCTTATGAATTTTGTGTTACACTTGGCATGTAAACAAAATAAAGATTTTACTAACAAGATTCTTTATGCTTCTTTGCTCTCAGTGTCTTTGTGTCATTAATTTTAAGGGTCAGTCTCATATTTGTTCTGGTAATTTGGTTTCTTTGCAGGAGATTTTGGTCCATGGCAACTCAGTTCTCTTTCGTCTAAGAACTTTGAGACAGAAAAAAAGACTATAGATAACTATTATAAGACACTTATAATACATTTAGCTAATCCTTTTGCTCCTTATCATATTACCTGTAACTATTATTAATTCTGACAAAGTAATAATACACTATGCCCTGCTTCCCATCTGCAGGTTTGTTGTGTTGATTTTCTTTCTCTTCTCAATATGAAGATTCAGGACAAGTAATAAACATTCAGTGATCAAATTCAGTATGACCCAGTTTTGATTAAATATTGATAAATGCATGAAGCAACATTTTTTTCCACATTTATTATTCTATGTGTTCCATACGCATCATTTTGCCCTGATGAAAACCTCACTCCCCGGTTTCCTTTGGTTCTCTTCCTACTCCTGAATCCATTTCATTTGTTGGGATGGGGGGAGGAGAGGCGAAACTACTGGATAGGTTTATTGTGCAATTTCAGAGACAGCAAATGTAAAGGCACCTTACTAGGCTCTCAGCAAACTTGAGGGCTCCACCCCTTCTTTTCCTTGCCTCATGGATTTAGGTGCTTTTCAAGGTTGTATCCAGGATCTGCTCTTTTCATACCTCATGTTCTTCTTAGTGTCATCTACTCCTATGGCTTCAACTGCCTCCTAGATGTCAGGGAGGACTATATTTCCAGTCTCTCCCTTACTAACGACGTTCTGAATGACTCCTCAGCTGCCTACTAACCGAGTCCATCTGGATGTCCCTTAAACCTTCTCTACCCCACATGTCAAATGATATCACCACTTACTCGGTTGTTCAAGATGAGAGCTCTAAGTATCAATGAGTATCAATGAGTCCTGAACTGAGTAATCAATCACACCCTTCTCCCTTCTCCTCACATCTAATCAGACACTGGCTTCTGTCACTTAAATGCCACTTGACACCCCCAATGGAGGATCTATTTTGCTTGTAGCTGTATCCCCAGGGCCTAGAACAACACCCGACACCTACTAGATACCTACTCAAATCATTTATTGAATGAATCAAACTGTCTTCTTCTCTTTGTCTTCACTGCCATGGATGTAGTCCAAACCTTTATGATCTCTTCGAAAAGTCGGGTACATAGCTCCTGAACTAGTCTGCCTGCCTCTAGTAACTGCAGTTCCTGTTGCTTTCTTTCCAATCCATCTTAAAAACTTCCTGCCGCAAGTTTAACTGCGAACATTTTTTAAAAAGACCCCAAAATTTCCCTGGCCCTTCATAATATAGCCTCAGTTTACTTCTTTAGCCTATTCTCCTGTCACTTCTTCACTCTTAAAATTCCCTACTTTCATGAACTTCAACACACATACATTTTTTTAAAATTTCAAATTCCTACTGTTCATTGAGGCAATAAAGCAAAAAAAAAAAAAAAAAAGATGTCTTTTATGACCCAGGATGTGGTCTATCTTCGTGAATGTTCCATGTGAGATTAAGAAAAATAAATATTCTACTGTTGTTGGAGGTAGTAGTCTATAGATGTCAATTAGACCCAGCTGACTGATGGCACTGGTGAGTTCAATTATGTTCTTACCGATTTTCTGCCTGTTGGATCTGTCGATTGGTGATGAGGGAGTGCTGAAGTCTCTAAATCTAACAGTGGATTCATCTATTTGTCCTTGCTGTTCCATCAGTTTTTGCCTCATGTACCTTAATGCTCTGTTGTTGATGCTCTGGGTTTTTTTGTTTGTTTGTTTTGTTTTTTTAATTAACACATAATGTATTATTTGCCCCAGGGTACATGTCTGTGGATCCTCAGGCTTACACATTTCACAGCACTTACCATAGCACATACCCTCCTCAATGTCCATAACCCAGCCACCCTATCCCTACCCGCCCCTACCCCCCAGCCACCCTCGGTTTGTTTCATGAGTTTAGGAGTCTCTTATGGTTTGGATGACCAACTTCTGATTTTGGCTCAAGTGTTGGTCTGAGTCGTGAGATCAAGCCCTGCATCAGGCTCTACGCTCAGCACAGAGTCTGCTTGGGACTCTCCCTCTCCCTCTGCCCCTCTCATTTGTGCTCTCTCCCTCTAAAAATAAATCTTTAAAAAAAAAAAAAGGTATTTCTTCCCCTAGTTTCTTCCAAGATTTTTTTGTCTTTGTTTTCTGCAGTTTAAATATGATATGCTTAGGTGTAGATGTTTTGGGTATTTATCATGCTTGCTCTTTTCTATGCTCCTTGGACCTGTGGTTTGGTGTCCATCATTAATTTTGGAAAAAAGCCATTATTATTTCAAATATCTCTTCAGTTCCTTTCTTCTCCTGGTAGTCCATTATACCTATGTTATAGCTTATAATTGTCCCATAGTTGTTGGACAGTTTTTTGTTTTCTTTTTTTCCTATTTGCATTTCAGCTTGGGAAGTTTTTACCAACATATTTTCAAGCTCACTGATCTTTCTTCAGGTGTGTTCATTCTGATGATAAGTCCATCAAAAGCATCTCCATTTCTGTTAGGGTGTTTTCTTTCTAGCCTTTCCTTTTAATTCTTCAAGTTTCCATCTCTCTACTTACATAACCCATCTGTTTTGGGCTGTTGCCTACTTTTCCTACTAAAAACCCTTAGCAAACTAAGCACAGCTGTTTTAAATTCTTGGTCTGATTAATTCAAATATCCCAGGCATACCCCTCTGATTCTGATGCTGGATTTGTCTCTTCAGATTGTATTTTTGGGGCCATCTGGGTGGCTCAGTCAGTCAAGCATCCAACTCTTTGATTTCTGCTCAGGTCATGATCTCAGGTGTGTGAGATCGAGTGCTGCAGTGGGTCCGTCTGCCCTGGGCATGGAGCCTACTTAAGATTCACTCTTCCCCTCATCCCCCCCGCCCCCCCTCACAAACAATAACAACAACAAAACAAATTGTTTTTAATGTTTGCTTGCTTTTTCATTATGCTTTGTAGTTGTTTTGGTTGAAAGCCAGACACGATATATCAGGTAAACAGGAACCGAGGAAATTAGGCTTTTAGTATAAGGTTATGTTAACCTTGTATTTATGTTAATCCAAGTAGGAGCTGGACTGCATTTCATGTTTGCTATAGTTGTGTAGGAGACTTCCAATTTCCTCTTTTCCTTGTTTTCATTCTTCCCCATTTTATTGTTTCCCTAAGAATACTTTCTTAGAGTGTGTCCTATCGCTCTCAGTCAAATTCCACTACGACGACACTGGAGCCCCGTTTTGATGTAATAGATTTGGGAAGGATTGTATAATCTTATGATTCTAAATCTGTTTATACTTAACCTGAGTCCCTGGGCTGTGACCTTCAGAAATGCTTCTTAGCCTTTTTTTTTCCTCCTCTTGTGTGACACAAGAAGGCTACAGGGGGCTAGAAGTGTATAAATAACTGCCCTTGCCCCAGGTTGGGTAAGGCTCTGGTAATGTAGTTTTCCTCAGAGGGCAGGCCTTTGTTACGGAAAATGATCCAGGTGTATTTCGAAATAGTTACTTTCCCTTCCCCTGTCCTGCCTGAAACACAGGGGATCCTGATCTCAATCCTGAGAATCTGATGGGGTTCCTGGGGATAAATCCTAGAAAGCATAGGGCCTCCCCTGAGAGTGGGTCCTCAGGGGGTTTTAACCGTCAAGCTAGTTTACACTTGGCCTCGTCCAAGTTACCATTTCACTGTTCGTATCAGTTACTGCTCCAGAAGCTTCTGCTCCCAGTAAGCTCTCTCACCTGTGCTTCTATCTGCCTGTCTTTCCAGTTTTTGCAGTAGTTTGCCCTGTGACCTCAATTCTCTGATAGAAATAAGAAAAGCCACCGATTTTCAGCCTGTCCAGCCTTTTTTTTTTTTAAGGTTTTACTTATTATTTGACAGAGAGAGACACACCGAGAGAGGGAACACAGCAGGGGGAGTGGGAGAGGAAGAAGCAGGCCTCCCGCTGAGCAGGGAGCCCCATGCGGGGCTCGATCCCAGGACCCTGAGATCATGACCTGAGCTGAAGGCAGACGCTTAACAATGGAGCCACCCAGGCGCCCCTCCAGCCTTCTTCTTATTGTGAGGATGGAGTGAGGACATCGAGGCTCTTCACATGTTGGAGCTGAAACTGGAAGTTGCCTACAAACTTGTTTTTACAAGTCCTTTTCTCTATAAAGCTAGCCTAAAATAACCCTCTCTGAGGAGCCGTCCCGGACCTGTCTCTAAGAAATGAAAAGCTCCCTGTGTGCTCTGGTGCTTGGTGCAACTGCAAGTACCCCCACACGCTGGCTACCGGCTCTGGGACCGCCTGGCTGGAGAAAAGGCACTACGGCACGGCTCTGCGGCTGTAGCACATGCTATAAATCAGTGTCCACTGAAATGAAAGGGAAAATGAACAAAACACTGTTCGCTAATTAAAAACAAAGTACTACTTTTATTTGGCTCACTTCTCCATTTATTAGAATTACCACGTTTGGAGAGGCACGAAGCACTTTAAGTTTTACATGACTACAAAGTTATCACAAATCCCAAACTTTTTAGCCACGGGTATTTCACTTACTCCGTTTAAAGAAAAAGCTTTCAAAACATCTGAGTTAGCTTGGACACAGAGACCCTGAATATATGGGAACTACAGGTTTTTAAATGCTTGCGCTTCCTGTTCTAACAATGTCTTCTTTAAATGGAATCCAGCATAAAAGGGATTGAAATATATAAGGTCATGATGCAAATGCTTTGGAGAGACAGTGAAATTAATCTGTACAACATCGTAAAAGCTGTCGTGTGCACAGAGTTCTGCGAGCGTTCACTGGGCCATCTGCGCTTCCATGGCCTGGGCCGTCCATTCTGGCGCCGTCTGACTAATCTTCTCCAGCAGGTTATTCACTTGGAAACAAAGGGACTGGATCTGTTTGTCCCACGTCGGCAGGGCTTCCCGTGCTGCACAAAAGAAGAACAGCATACGCCGGTTAACATTACTCCGTATATTCACAGCAAGTGTGACTTAAAAGATAAACACAGTAGTATTCGTTTTCAAAATCCCATTCCAAAAATCTTGGCTAATAAAATTAAGCTAATCAAGCAATATTAAGGAAAGTATCCAAAATACTGGCACAAAGTACAAAACCAAAAACATATCCACACAGATCCATGTTATTATTACTCATGAAAACAAAATAAAACCAACCAAAGCACCTCAATCACAAAAACCACCACAATAAAAGCCTCACTGAACCTATCAGCAGTTTCTTGATTCATAAGATACTGCCACCTACTGGAGAAAGCAAATTTCTTTATACAGTCAAGGCTGTGTCTACTGGACTCTGAGGGATAAATATTTTAATATTTAAACAAAAAAACAGGGGCGCCTGGGTGTCTCAGTCGTTAAGTGTCTGCCTTCGGCTCAGGTCATGATCCCGGAATCCTGGGATCGAGCCCCACGTCGGGCTCCCTGCTCGGTGGGAAGCCTGCTTCTCCCTCTCCTACTCCTCCTGCTTCTGTTTCCTCTCTTGCTATCTCTCTCTCTGTCAAATAAATAAAAAATCTTTAAAACAAAAGAAAACAAAACAAGAAAACTCAACATGAAAACACCAGCATTTTCTCTGCACCAGTAATATGCAGTTAAAAGGGGGAATATCCCCTTCAAAACAGTACCCAAATTTACAAAAATGGACACAGAATAAAAAAAACTGAAATAAAAAAATTTTAATAAAGGACATAAAATAACTTGAGTAGACACAAACGACAGCCCCAGATGGAAAGATGCAATATCATTAAAAAAAAGGACAGTGCCTCCCTGTTAACATATACATTTTTTTTTAATTACAAAGATAATCCCCCCGTTCTTTGTTTTTCTTTCTAAACAGGACAAAATTATTAAAGTTAATATGGAAGAACTGATGTTTGAGAATAGTCAAGATGATTTTGAAAACTAAGATCAGTGGCAACACTGTAGTGTATCTCTACCGTGGGATAAAGCACTGCTTCCACGCTACGGCATGAACGGAACCGGAAAGCACTATGTGAAGTGAGAGAAGTGAGAGGTCATATAGTGCACGACTGCATTTCTATGAAGTATCCAGAATAGGTAAATCCATAGCACTAAAATTCAGGCAGCGGCTGCCAGGGGCTGGGAGAAGGAGGGATGAGGTGCAACTATTCAATTGGCACAAGATTTCCTCTTGGGAAGATGAAAATGTTTTGGAACTAGGTAGAGTTGGTGGTTGTACAATACTGTGAACCTACTAAATGCCACTGAATTGCTCACTCTAAAATGGTTCATGTTACATGAATTTCAACTCAATAAAAACATAGCAGTGGAGGGGTAGGAGATGCTTTTCCAACAGTAAAATTTACTATAAATCTGTTTATTACCATATTGTTACAGATCAGTGGAACCAAATAGATTACAGAAAGAGATCCAAACATGTATGTGGAACCTAATATTTGTCAAAGATCAGAAAGTCTGTTTTACTTAATAAATAGTACTTGCAAATTAGCAATCCATCTTAACAAAAGATAAACTAGATCATACCTTAAAAATATACACAAAAATGAGCTGTAGACAGATATTTCTGAACATAAAATAAATGAAAATATTTTTAAAATTTTAGAAAAATACTACTTTTACCCCAAAGTGAATGAGACCTCTTAAATCAATATAGGAAATTAAAAAGCCATAAAATGAAAAATTGACATAGTTGGGTACATAAGAATTTTAAAATGTGTCTATGGTATGCATTGCCTTACTTCAGAAACACAACTGATATGATTTAATAATTCGGTTTGTATTTGTTTTGTTTGCTCTCCTTTTCAAAAGATCACAATCATTCTGGCTGTACTATGGCAACTGGACCAGAAAGGAGTAATTGCAGACGTGAGGGCAAAAGCCCAGAAGGTGGGGGAGGTTTCAGAATAGGCTGGTGACAGTTAGAAATGAAGACAAGTATATGGGTTCCAGATGCACCTGGAGATAAAACTGAAAGGATTCTGGGCAGCAAAGAAGAGGGGTCAAGGATAAGGAATGCTGGAGAAAGTGAACAATGCAGCTTTTGGCTGGCTGGCTGGCAGGGTGTGGAAGGGAGGCAGAGAGGGGAGATAACGAATTCAGTGTGGGATATGTTCATTCTGAGATGCTCAACAAACGAACAGGTGAAAAATACCTAGTAGTCAGTTAACATCAGTGGTCTCGGACTCAGAAGAGAATTATACACTAGAAAGGCAAATATAAGCATTGTTCGCATAGAGATGGGAACTGAATCAATGGGAACAGATGGCAACTGAATCAAGGAAAACAGCAGAGTGAGGAGGAAAAGGCCTGGAGTTAGCCCCAGGCAATTATTTATATTAAAGGCACAACAGAATCTACAAAGATGACTGGAAGAATACCTGGAAAAGGAGGAGGGAAAGCAGGAGAATGGGGTGAAAGAGATGAAGGACGGTGTGGGTGGTGGGGATAGTTCAAAAAGGAGTGCCGGATCAATGTTACTTGATATGCTGAAAAGTCAAAATGAGGCCTGAAAGATAAAAAGATCTTTGTTAAAATGAGAGAAACCCAAGCATGTTTAAATATTGACGAAAAGAAGCCAATAGAGCAAGAAAGAATGAAAACAAACAAAATAACCGCTAAGTTCAAGTTCCTAAAAAATTGTTTTTGAGAGGGAGGGATACCAGTCAGAGAAGGGATCCAAAGCACAAGGAGAACTGGAAAGGGAGACAGAAACCACCTCCAGTATAACACAAAGGAAGAAAAGATATAATCACATGATATTTAAAATTCAGAAGTTTTATATATCTGATGAAGAAGTTATTTTAATTTCAGGGACAGATTTTTTTTCCTGTGAAACAGGAAACAAGGTTTGCTGCTGAGAGTGAAGGAGGAGAAAAGCCCGAGATTTACAAAAACTGAAATCTGAAATACCCATTGCAGAGTAGGAAAAAAAAATGTGTCAAGAATCCCAGGTACTGTTGAGAACCCTCGACCTCGAATTTGCAGTGGTTATCAATCTGTCTGGTGTTCTGACTCTTCTTCAGCAACATTAGTTGGCTACTTGAGTACAGGAATAAAAAAGATGGAGAATGGGTTCATTCCAGGTGAAGTTTTCCTGGACAGCCAGAACAAAAAGTTAACAGGCAAGTCATCTAGGGCACCGGTGAAACAGTAAGTAAAATAATGATCAGGGCGCCTGGGTGGCTTAGTCGGTTGAGTGGCCAACTCTTGGTTTCAGCTCAGGTCATGATCTCACTGGGCCCTGCACTGGGCTCTGCGCTCAGCGTGGAGTCTGCTGGAGAGTCTCTCTCTCTCCCTTTGCTCCTCCCCCGTGCACGCTCTCTCACTCTCTCTAAAATAAAAATAAATAAAATCTTAAAAAAAAGAAATAAAGATATAATGAATCATGGATGCCAAGCCAGAGAGGAAGAGGAGTGAAGCAAAAAAGGGCTGGGCTGACTGGAAAAAAGACAATGTTAATGGACCGGAGGCTTGACAGTAGTCAAGGAAGAGCTGAACTTAACTGACACTGACTGCTAGAAAGACAGGAAAAGGGTTACGGGGGGAATGGGGTATTTCGAACTCAAATCTTAACAAGTAGCACGGTTCCAGGTACAGCAAGGTCCAGGCGGAAATGAGGTAGGAATAGGGGCTGAGGAGGTAACAGATGAGAGTCAAGAGATGGACTTACCTGTCTCCCTCCGTGAGTTTAACACGCTGCTGAAGAGGGAATCCACTGGCATCTCTACATGCCCGATACGTGGTATGTGGTAAGTGTCTGATGAGTAAGTGAATGAACTGGTATAATGATTCCAGTTTCAAATTTTTCCACAGCGTAAAAAATGCTGCATTAAGTAGATTCGTGAATGTAAGTTCATACAAATTATTTTAAATTATTTCTTTGGGAAGTAAGTTCATTCCAGTAGTAATACACTGGGTCAAAGGAAATTGTTCGACATGTCCTAATCATAAGTACACCAGAGTTTCCTGCCACTTCATTACGACAGAAATAAGCAAAACCTCTTACTTTCAAAATGAACTATTCCATCAATCTGATCAATAAATCCATTCATACGTCCTTCTGTTATCATTTGTGATGCTATTTTTTCTGCCTGTAAAAAAAAAATCCAAAGAAACAATAAACTCTCATAAACTTTATCATATCTAACAGTTACTCACATATAAGAGAACCGAAATCTCTTGGTTTAGCTACCCACACACTTTCTGTATACGTTCATCTGCCATTCATCACAAGATTCATCTTGTAAATCTGTCTATTTTATCCCCCAGTTCTTTCTGGGTATAATCCATTATTTTAAGTTAACTGAGATCTCTTTTACTTGTGAGATTTTGGACAAGAACCTAGCACTCTTACCAATTTCTTCCTCTGCTTAAAATCAAACTAAAATTTTTCTTCTCACTGAGATCCACACCTCAAAAAACCTACACAAACTAGTTTTTCTTCTTATACATTTAAATTTTCAGTGTTTATCACCTAAAAAATTCTTTAAGAAAGTAATATTTTTGAAGAAAGTAATATATTGAAGGAGGAATGATGTTCAAATTTAAAAGGGAATTAAAAAGGGGTGCCTGGCTCCCTCAGCTGGTAGAGCATGGGACTCTTGATTTCAGGGCTGTGAGTTTAGCCCCACACTGGGTGTAGCGATTATTTAAAAAAATAAGATCTTTTTAAAAAAATTAAATATATAGATAGATAAATAAAAATTAAAAGGATTTTAAAGACAATTAAAGGGGGAGGGGCCTGGGTGGCTGTCGGTTAAGCGTCTACCTTTAGATCAGCTCATGATCTCTGGGTCTTGGGATCTAGTCCCAAATAGGGCTCCTTGCTCAGCGGGGAGTCTGCTTTTCCTTCTCACTCTCCTTCTGTGCTCTCCCTCTCTTTCTCTCTCTCTCAAATAAAATCTTTAAAAAAAAAAATAAAGACATTAAACAGAATCAAAAGGTCCTCTACCTAGCTCCTAAAGACATGTTTCATGTTTACTATGTGTAAGCAAACTGGCTTATGACTTGGTCATTTTAGTAATTCTGACCATCTGCATAATCAATCCTAAACAACTGTACTATCATTTATTGTTAAATATATTTTCACTTCCCTAAGTCTCAGCCTAAGAAGAAAGTATCTTTTTTTTTTTAAGATTTTACTTATTTATTTGATAGAGAGGGAGAGATCACAAGTAGGCAGAGAGGCAGGCAGAGAGAGAGAGGGGGAAGCAGAATCTCCGCCGAGCAGAGAGCCCGATGTGGGGCTCGATCCCAGCACCCTGAGACCATGACCTGAGCTGAAGGCAGAGGCCTTAACCCACTGAGCCACCCAGGTGCCCCAAGAAAGTATCTTTTAATGGGAACTTAAGCTTTGGTTCCCAAATTGTTCCACTTCCTGTACTGTGTATTGAATGTGTACAAGTAAAGGAACTGTTAGGAAATTCTAAATTAATATTTCGCCAGCAGATAAAAGGGGATATGACCCATTACTACATTACTTTAAGGTATGGAAGTTAGGTAAAAATAAGTGGTTTACTTCTACTCTTATTTAAAATTAAGAGAATGTTTTTTAAATGATACCTGCAATACCCTCTAAATACTGTTGGTACTTTGCTGGTATTTGTACAGAGCCAACCAAACCTTTATCATGACTAAAAATGAAATTAATTTCCTACTAACTCAGTCAATTAAGATAAATCAAGCATAAAAGTTACAACAGAAAAGCCTAGAGAATTACCACAGTTATTCTTTCAAACAGAGGAAATATTTAACCTTTGAGTCAACTAGAGCAGAAAAAGAAGTAAGGCATGTATCAAAATCTCAAGTTCATCAGAGATCAGAAAACGCTATGAAGTGGATTTAACAGACACTAAACAAAGACTCTCACAAAACAGGTATCATAACCTGGAAACCCTTTAAGATTTTCGATCTAGGTCACTTTATCATAAAATACAGTTTTAAAAAAGCAAAAAACTAAGACAATTCTATTACAGTACTACTTTAACATTCAAATAATTTATTTTCCATTTTCCTGAGGCTTTTTATGTGTATTTTTATTGCAGTTGCCAATATTTATCAATTATATATTTTCTCACTACTTCAATAGTTTAGTCTAACTTCTTTTTTTATATATTAGAAACAAGAAAATACCTTAGCTGCAGGGATCTCTAAAAGAGCTCCAAGTTCTTCAAAGGTAATATTATTATATAATTTGCTTGCAGACAACAAATTATGTTCAATAACAGCTCTGTCCAAGATGCTAGAACCTTAAATAAAAATAAGTAAGACAGTTATAAGCTTGAAACTTGTTTTACTTTTTTCTAAAAAAGATTTATTTATTTATTTGAGAGAGAGAGTGAGTGGGAGAGAGGGGCAGAGGGAGAAGGAGAGAATCTCAGGCAGACTCCATGCTGAGTGGAGCCCCACACGGGCCTCGATCTCACAACCCTGATCCATCATGACCTAATCCAAAACCAAGAGTCGGATACTCAACCAACTGCCACCCAGGCGCCCCTTGTTTTACACTTTTATAAAAACTCAACCTTTTTTTTTCTAAAAATTTCTACACATGTAACAACCCATAATCATTTTCTTTATTCCTCTTACCAAATTATAAAAGGAAAATGCCTTATTTGGTAGAGTTTAAATAAAATACAACTAAATACAAATAACATATTTAGAAAATAAGTGATTGGCAAGTAGTTACTAACAGCTGAATGGCTTTAACCTTCAAGGTATGGGGCTCTGCTTCCTTAGGGTAGACAGCAGATTCATTAACTTTACTCTTCTCACTATTAGGACAAACTTTCATTAGCAAGAGGCAGTAAAACCACCATGCAACCTGTTCTGCAAGCTTGATAAAGTCAATATACATACAGCTCAGCAGAAATACCTCTCTTCTTTTGCGCATTCCATAAGCATCGTACTGTGAGACAAAGATGAGAAATGTCTGGAAGGTAGGGCCAGCTAACCATGAGAGATCCGGTATGGCATCTTCCCTTAAGTGACGTGACATACGGCCTGACAAAGTGCTGGACATAAGGCCCGACAAAGGTGTCAGACTGCTAGGCTCACCCAATTCTTTTTTTTTTTTTTAACTTCCAATTTTATAGAGATATAATTGACATAATATTGTTGTTATTTTTAATTTCAATGAATTTTTTCAAGTTTTCATTTAATTTCCAGTTAGTTAACATACAGTGTTACATTAGTTTTAGGTATAAAATCTAGTGATTCATCACTTATATGAGCACCCAGTGCTCATCACAAGTGCCTTCCTTAATACCCATCACTCATTTAACCAATCCCCCTGCCCACCTCCCCTCCAGTAATTTTGTTTGTTCTCTATAGTTAACAGTCTGTTTTCTGGTTTGCCTCTTTTTCTGCCTATTTTCATCTGTTTTGTTTCTTAAATTTCACATATAAGTGAAGTCATATAGTATTTGTCTTTCTCTTATGGACTTATTTCACTTAGCATTATACCCTCTAGCTCCATCCATGTCGTTGCAAATGGCAAGATTTCATTCTTTTTTATGGCTGAATAATATTCCTCTGTGTGTGTGTGTGTGTGTGTGTGTGTGTGTGTGTGTGTGTGTACACCTCTTCTTTATCCATTCATCAGTCAATGGACATTTGGGCTCATTCCATGATTTGGCTATTGTAGACAATGCTGCTACAAACATCGAGGTATGCGTATTTCTTTGAATCAGTATTTTTTTATCCTTTGGGTAAATACCTAGGAGGGCAACTGCTGTATTGTAGGTTAGTTCTATTTTTAACTTTTTGAGGAACCTCCATACTGGGAACCTCCATACTGTTTTCCAGCGCGGCTACACGGGTTTGCATTCCCACCAACAGTGTAAGAGGGTTCCCCTTTTCTCCATATCCTTGCCAACATCTGTTGTTTCCTGTATTGTTAATTTTAGCCATTCTGACAGGTGTGAGGTGATATCTCATTGTAGTTTTGATTTCTATTTCCCTGATGATGAGTGATGTTGAGCATCTTTTCATGTGTCTGTTAGTCATCTGTATGTCTTCTTTGGAAAAATGTTTATTCATGTCTTCTGCCCATTTTTTAACTAGATTATTTGTTTTTGGGGTGCTGAATTTTAGAAGTTCTTTATATATTTTGAATATTAACCCTTTATAGGATATCACATATAATTTTGTACTAGTTTAAGATGTACAACATAATGATTTGATATATGTACATATTGTAAAATGATTACCACAATAAATTTAACTAACATCCATCACCTCACATGGTTAAGTTTTTTTTTTTTTGTGGTGAGAACTTTTAAGATCTACTCTCTTAGCAACATTCAAATATAAAAACCTAAATAAATGGGAAAATAGGAAGACTTAAATTGTTAAGATGGCAATAATCTCCAAGTTGATTTATGGACTCAGGGTAATCCCTATCAAAATTCCAGCTGGATTCTTGGCAGAAACTAACAAATTGATTTTAAAATTCATTTTATTGGGACTCAGAGGAGCCAAAACAATCTTGGGGGGGAAAAAAAGTTAGGAGGACTCACACGTCCCAATTTCAAAACTTGCTATCAAGATAGAGCAACCACGACAGTGTGGTACTGGCATAGGGATAGGAATATAGAATGGAATAGAACTGAGACTCCAGAAATAAACTCGCATATTTATGGTCAACTGATTATCAACAAGGGTACCAAGATAATTTAATAGGAAACTTACAGTCTCTTCAACAAATGGTACAAGGACAACTGGATATCTGCATGCAAAAAATAAAAGTGGACCTTTAACTTACACCATATACAAAAAAATGAACTCAAAATGAATCAAATGTCTACATGGAAGAGCTATAACTATAAAACTTACAGAAGAAAACTGAGCAAGTCTTCATAACCTTGGATTAGGCAATGGTTTCTTAGATATGACTTTGAAAGTACAGGCAACAAAAAGGAGAAACAGATACACCGGACTTCATCAAAATTAAAAACTTTAATGTTTCAAAGGATGCCATCAAAAAAGTGAAGAAACAACACACAAAATGGAAGAAAATATTTGCAAATCATCTGATAATGATCAGGTCTAGAATATATAAAGAATTCCCACAATTCAGTAATAAAAGGACAAATAACCCAATTTAAAAACTGAAAAGGATTCGAACAGACTTTTCTCTAAAGATACATAAATAGCCAATAAGTACATGAAAAGCTGTTCGGGGAAATGCAAATCAAAATGATGAGATACCACTTCATACACACTAGGATGCCTAAATCAAAAAGACAGATAATAAACGTGAGAGAAAATATGGAGAAATTAGAAACCACACACACAGCTGGCAGGAATGTAAAAAGGAGCAGCTGCTTTTGAAAACAGTCTGGCAACTTTTCAAAAGACTAAACACTGAGTTATAATATGTCCCAGTCATTCCACTCCTAGAATTAAAAACTTGTGTTCATAGAAAAATTTTTACATGGAAGATGGTGGAGGAGTAGGAGACCGTAATTTCATCTGGTCCCAGGACTTCAGCTAGATAGCTATCAAATCATTCTGAACAACTGTGAACTCAACCAGAAAGCTAAGAAAAGAACAGCTGCAACTCTATGAATAGAAAAGCCACCACGTTCTGCAAGGTAGATGTTGCAAGGAAGTGAATCCAAGGTAATATATGGGAAGACAGACCATGGTGGAGGAAGGGTCAGGAGCCTCCATACACTGGCTACCCGCAAGGGATAGAGCAGCAGAGCACAAAACCAGAACTATTAGAAGTCTGCTCCAAAGCCAAAGAAATGTTGAAAAAGAAAACCAGAACAGGTGGCATCACAATTCCAGACTTTAAGCTCTATTACAAAGCTATAATCATCACAACAGTACGATACTGGCACAATAACGGACACGTAGATCAATGGAACAGAATAAAGCCCAGAAATGGACCCTCAACTCTATGGTCAACTAATCTTTGACAAAGCAGGAAAGAATATCCCGTGGAAAAAAGACAGTCTCCAACAAATGGTGTTGGAAAATTGGACAGCCACATGTAGAAGAATGAAATTGGACCATTTCCTTATACCATACACAAAAATAGACTCAAAATGGATGAAGGACCTCAATGTGAGACAGGAATCCATCAAATTCCTAGAGGAGAACACAGGTAGCAACCTCTTCGACCTCGGCCACAGCAGCTTCTTGCTAGACACCTCTCCAAAGGCAAGGGAAACACAGACAAAAATGAACTACTGGGACTTCATCAAGATAAAAAGCTTTTGCACAGCAAAGGAAACAGTCAACAAAACCAAAAGATAACCGACAGAATGGGAGAACATATTTGCAAATGACATATCAGATAAAGGGCTAGTATCCAAAATCTACAAAGAACTTATCAAACTCAACACCCAAAGAATAAATAATCCAATCAAGAAATGGGCAGAAGACAAGAACAGACATTTCTCCAAAGAAGACATCCAAATGGCCAACAGACAAATGAAAAAATACTCCACGTCACACTGGTCAGAATGGCTAAAATCAACAAGTTAGGAAACAACAGATGTTGGCGAGGATGCAGAGAAAGGGGAACCCTCCTACACTGTTGGTGAGAATGCAAGCTGCTGCAGCCACTCTGGAAAACAGTATGGAGGTTCCTCAAAAAGTTGAAAATAGAGATACCCTAAGACCCAGCAATTACACTACTAGGTATTTACCCCAAAGATACAAATGTAGTGATCGAAAGGGGTACATGCATCTCAATGTTTATAGTAGCAATGTCCATAATAGCCAAACTATGGAAAGAGTCCAGATGTCCATTGACAGATGAAAGGATAAAGAAGATGTGGCATATATATATACAACGGAATATTACACGGTCATCAAAAACATGAAATCTTGCCATTTGCAATGATGTGGCTAGAACTAGAGGGTATTATGCTAAGCGAAGTAAGTCAATCAGAGATACACAATTATCATAGGATCTCACTCATATGTGGAATTTAAGAAACAAAGCAGAGGATCATAGGGGAAGAGAGGAAAAAATGAAACAAGATGAAATCAGAGAGGGAGACAAACCATAAGAGACCCTTAATCATAGGAAACAAACTGAAGGTTGCTGGAGGGAAGGGAGATGGAGGGATGGGGTAACTGGGTGATGGACATTAAGGAGGACATGTGATATAATGAGCACTGGGTAAAGACTGATGAATTACAGACCTGTACTTCTGAAACCAATAATACGTTATATGTTAATTAACTGAATTAAAATAGAAAAAAATTTACATGAATATTCACAGAAGCATTATTACTAGCCCAAAGTGAAAATAACCTAAATGTCCATCATTTGATGAGGAAATAAAATGTAGTACATTTATATATAGAATATTATTTGGCAATAAAAAGGAATAAAGTATTGATAAATGCTACAACATGGATAAACACTTTGCCAAGTGACATGCCCACCACAGACAAATCGATTGAGTAGAAAGCAGATTAGCAGTAATATTATACAACTCTGGGAATACAAACAAACAACGAACTGTAATAAAAAAAAAAATTACTTCTCAAGATTGTTAATGTAGGGTTATAATGCCAATGAACAAAAATGTCCAAAAGAGATAAATAAGAAAAACAGTAAGGCCTAAAATGGAAGAAGACAACAAAACATCTGTCCTCTCCTTATAGTCTCATGAGGGAAATTTGAGAATCGTTTGCATCCTCAGAGGTCCTAGTAAGTATCCTTTCTAGAAAAGAATCTTTTCACATTTTTTTTCACAGCCAGAAAGCTCAAAGTCAAATGTGAAGTTTGACTATATCACTTCCGGAAACTTTCTTTTTAACTATCTTTTTCAACTTGTTTGTTAGACATCTCCTTGCAAAAAGAATTTAAAGCTGCTCAGAATACATGGAAAATAATTTAAAAGTAGCAACAATCAAAACACATACAAACACACTATTTATAGGTGGGCTTCAAATTTAATAAGCTTTCTAGCAGTCAAGATAAGAAAAACCAATCAGTTTATCAACTCAAAGTGTGTTTAATAAGATTAAAAAAACAACTGTTCAGGAGAATCACAACTGTAAGACTGAAGAAATTTTTCCTGAGGATTGCGTAACAAATATCCTATAGAAAAAAAATACCTCCTCTAGACAGAAAGATGAGAATCAACTAGCTTTCTTAAAGTACAAATTAAATGAAAAATGCAATAGGAGGTCACTGTAATCCCTTCAGTGACCTGGTTTAGCTCAGGGCAGTAAGATTGGGTGAAGTGTATACCTTTCAGCAAACCCCCTGCATACATGACTCTATAGCTAAAGTCTCTTTGATATAGGATGACGTTGAATCCAAGGAAGTGAGTCTAACAGATCTGCATTTATCTTGACTTTTTTCATGTTTCTGATGCTCTGTTTATATTTTTATTATTACGTATGTTATTGTTTTAAGTTACCTTAAAACTTCTGCAGACAAACATATATAAAGTGACTGATGTTACAAACAACTATTAAAAACTTTTCTGGAAAAGGTAGCCTGACAAAGCAAATACATCCCTTAATTAGGAAACATGACACCAAGTTCTATTCTTACTGGCAACACTTTCACCCTGAATAACCTTAAGCAAGCTACTGTGCCAAATTTTACTCTATCTAAAATAGGACTGGATAATTACACTGTTAAAAACTGATGCTTAAAATTAATTAAGGTACTTATCGAAGGGTTTGAGTTTTTTAAAAACCAGGCACTAGGGACGCCTGGGTGGCTCGTTGTTAAGCATCTGCCTTTGGCTCAGGTCATGATCCCAGGGTCCTGGGATCGAGCCCCACATCGAGCCCCGCATTGAGCCCTGCATCAGGCTTCCAGCTTAGCAGAAGCAGAAGCAGAAGCTGCTTCTCCCTCTCCCACTACCCCCTGCTGGTGTTCCCTCTCTTGCTGTCTCTCTCTCTGTCAAATAAATAAATAAAATTAAAAAAAAAAAAAAAAAATCAGGCACTATTAACATAGGCTAAATTCTGCCCTTAGACAATCTCCGAAAATGCATTATTCTACAATATGCTTTTCAATAGGGCTATTTTTAGAATTCAAACCCTATCTGTATATAATACTCATTTTCAGTCAATATAATATTCCTTTTTGGTCATCAAGTGTTATATAAAAATATTATAGAAAGATATCAAGATGGTTCAAATTTAACACACTTTCCACTAGTGTGTACCTAAATATTTACTTCCACAAATTTTTAAGACCTGATCATTACCATCAGCTGTAGTTGCTTTTTGGTGAGGCATCAACATGGCAGCAAACTCTTGAAGTTGATTTCCTCTGATGATCCTGTCTAGGTACATTTTCTCTAGGATCCCATAAGCAGCAAGTTGCTGGCACCTTTCATCCTTAAAAAGAGTAGCTAGCATCCGAGAGCGCTGCTGTCCTAAGGGAAACAAATGAGCATCAAATATTCTCATAATCTATTTCTCCAATAAGAAACTATGTTATGACTCCATTTTTGCCTACTAAAATATAGTCAATTGTCCTGATTTGTGGCAGTTATGTTCTACAAAGTTGCTGCCAACACTAAATTAGTGAATACTCAATTGCTCATTCAAAAAGAATGAGTGATATGTATTGACACATAAAGACTGCCAATACAGGTAGGAAAAAAGCAGGTTACAAAAGTATGTATATCATTCTATCGTTTATAAAAAAAAAAGAGGATACACACAGACACTTTTACATGAAGGAAATCCAAGTAACCAGTAAAAGTTCTTTAGAACTGGAAGTAGTACCATTCTATGTATTGCCTTTTCAGTAACAAAAATACAATAAATAAGATCACTGCTTCATAAAGAATGAAATGTGTAGTGTGAACATGTCATCAGGCTCTCAACTAAATACAGATCAATAAACATTCTAAAAATGATTTAGAAAAGCCATGGCTTAGAATTACCAGCATTTCTTCTCAATGTCTTTTCTGCTTTATAAGTTGAGTGATTTACATGCTATAATTTAGTAAAAAAGAACAAAGAACAGTTTATTTTTCATATTTATCAAAGAAAAGGATAAATGCGAGATTTAAAACTAAGGCTTGAAGGTTAAAGAAAATCCCAAAAGCAGTATGTTATTATCAATCTCTAGATTTTAATTTTTATTTCCCTCTATATAATTTTCACTTAATTTCATTATTTATTTTTAAGAGCTATATTAGGCAAACTAAACTTCATATTATCTCTCTTAATTACTCCTAACACATGTGGGTAATAGACTAATACATGCAAATTTAAAAATTTTTTTAAGTTAGCGATGTATTTTATTGCTGTTTTTAACTGTTTAAGTGTTTAAAATAAATTTACCATAATTGTAATTGCAATAAGACATCCCCTTGAGAAATAGTTCTTTGCTAAATCCTCCAGTAGTAATGAACCTGAAATTATTAAGCAAAGGTAACTGACTGTTCATGAAAGCACAAATTACATGTTTACCTGCTGATGCCAAGATGGTACAGTGCAAAGCATGTTTTAAGGCCTCTAGTCTTTCACTTTCGTGCACTATTGTCTTGTAAGAGAGTTCATTGTACCTTTGTGCAGCTTCAATGAATTTTCTTCTATAATCAAGAACACGTGCATAGCATACCTATAGAGAGAAATTTCTCAATTCAAAATCAAAGCAAAAAATAAAAGAGATTAATTTCTAATATATAACACCATTTATTAGATGTTCTGGAGCATCTTAGTATAATAGGATTCTCCAATACAAAATTAATCCCAAATCAGCTCATCTGTTACCTTATAGTGTATCTGTAACTGTTCGTTAGTGGATTCATTCTGAAGCAATGATGCTCGATTTATGTAAGCCTCTGCCTGGACAGGGTCATCATCTTCCAGATATAGCCTAGCAATCTTCAGGTAAGTCTCCAGCTTATAATCTACATTGTACTGCCTAGGATGTAACAGAAAAAAACAGAATGACTAACTATATTATCAGGAAAATTTTTACAAGTTGGAGAAAATACATTTTTTTCATTATATATATTCTGATAATATAAGAGAATAAATTTTTACTGCCTTAGAGAAAATCTAAAAAATATTTACAAAATAAATTTTACTTAATTTTTATTCTTTTTATCATGATTGTTCCATTGTTTTTTAGCTTCCTTCAACCCTCAGATAATCTCACAAGTCAAAGAACTTAAAAGAAAAAATGCCCAGTTGAGGGGTGTATCATATACTGCTGTTGGGGCTATAAATGAGTAAGCCATCCTGGAAAACAATTTGGCAATATATTTTCCAACCACCCTTTGAATCCTTTAAAATACATATATTCCTTACCTACTACATTTTACCTCCAGAAAATAAATCTCAAGAAAATAATCAGGGATATGTACACATATATAAAAGGAATATTCATTTGTAAAGTTACTCATAAATATCTAACAGGAAAAAACTGGGAATCACCTATTATGATATTTATAATAATCAACTAAATTGTGGTACATAAAGATGGTAGAATAATAGTTATTATATTCATTACTATATGATAATAGTCATGTATTTTTGCTAAGTGAAAAAGCAGGATAAAACAGAACGTAAGACACCATTAAGATGTATTTCTATACATACATATGAAGACAGTAATAGCAATTATCTCTAGGTGTTGAGATTACAGGTGGTTTTTCATTTTCTTCTTTATCTCCGTGGCCCCATTTTATGCAAGAAATGCACAACTGACACCTCACATAATTCAAAACTTACAAAATTCAACATTAATCCTTACAGAAAAATTAATCTTTTTTATTATCAGCAAAAGTGATGCCACCATGTGGCAAGAACGGAGTTTACAATTTACATCGCCCAAGTTCTGAAATTCTTTACTTCTTTACTAATTCAAATTTTTTCCCCAAGTCATATATTGCTAGCATTTTGTACTATACTATTTCCATTCATAACTCAAATTTATATGAACTGCTATAAATAGCACTATACTTTTTTGAATTTTCCAATTTTTATGCCATCTATCCAGTTTATTACTGTAATTACCAAAATGAATCATTGTTTAAAGAAACAAGTTCTCAATTGTTTATCCAAATTCTACTTTTAATCACTTTTAGGTTAATTTGTTTAGAAAACTGCTAGATTTTCAGTTCTCTGATATCCTCACAGATAAAGATAATGCTACAGGACTATCAAAATGATAATTACGGTCACTACAAAAAACAGTATCTAATTTTATATTTATTTCAATTGCCAGTGAAAATAAATCAATTGTCCTGTACTAAAAAGAAAATACTCCAGACAGAATAAGACCAAAGTAAGTAAGAAAGCCCAGCCTTTTCAAACTATCAAAGAAAAAAGAAAACTGAATTAACATGAAGGCTTGGAAAGCAAAATTCAACATCTACATAATGAAGCCTTTTTCATAAACTGGCTGCTTTTTCAAGGAGCATCACTGTCTAATAATTTCATACTAAACAATGCACAAAAAGCAAGATGCCTGAAGTAGTGTCTGCCTTATCATCTGTCACAAGTATTAATAAAGACAAAAAAAGAATCCCTCATTTACCTGGTAAAAGAGTAGAGAAGCAGCTGAAATATTTTTAAGTCATTCACAATTGGTATTTTTATACTTGTCAATTGAAAGGGGAAGTGTATTTAAAAAATATGCCCTCCTTGTACAATGTACTTGGGAGGAATGGCTTCATAAAGAACTATAGATGTTTTAAAAATACTTACCAAAAGGTAAGATTAATTGAATAAAAGTTATAAATCATCTTAATTCTAATTGTTTCTCCCTCTCACTTAGTCTAGCATCCCAAATCCAACAAACCACTGAACGCTGTGACCTCTAGACCACTGAACTTATTACATTGTTACTGCCTTTTCTCCCTAAAGGCCTCACTTCACTCCTTACCTAGTTTAACCCCTGTGGTCAATCACTGTTAATTATGGAATTGAAAATGCACCCATCTCCCTCATCCATCTTGTGCTATCAAGCTTGTTGGGCAACCTTGTAACTGTGATTAAACCTAAGTCGGCCTACTCCTTTCCTGCACCCATGTAGCTGAACTCTGATGGAGAAAAACCCCTAACCAATCTGAATGATCTCATTTCAATCACTACAATCTTCAGATGAGCCCTTAATGCTGCCAAGTATATTCCTAGTCCACTCACTCTCCTAGAGAATTTTTTCTCCTATTTTTGTCTTCCCTCAACTTCAACACTCCCACCCCCATCCACATGTCCAGCTGACCGAGTCTGACTTCACAGAATACCGGAGCCATCAAAGAGTACTTGCGCAAACTCCACCAGCACATCGCTAATATCAGCATCCACATACTCTGATTTCCTGGCTGTTACTGTAGATCACAGGGGGCTATTCTGCCCATCAGGGAACATGTGGCAATGTCTACAGACATTTTGATTGTCACAAATAGCGGGGATGATGCTATTGGCATCTAACGATAGAAGTCTGGGATGATGCTAAGCATCCTGCAGCAAATAGGACAACCCCACAACAAAGAATTATTCCATCTAAAACATCAACAGTACTGGGGCTGAGAAACTCAGTCACAGATAAATTATCTACAGTTCTATCTAAAGCCTATCCCTCCACTACTTTCCTTCACCTCCTGTCTACTCCTGCCAGAATCCTCTCCCTTACTCCCCCGTATCAAATTTTTGCTTTCCAAAAAAATAAAAGCAAAATCATAAAAGCAAAAAGATTCTCTGCTCCCTTTTGTGAGAACTTCTGCAAAGAGTTGCCCATACATACCATCTCCAATTCTTCTCTTCCCATTCTCTCCTCTTCCCATTCCAATCACGCTTTTTCACTCTAACCATTTTACCAAAACAGCTTCTGTCGAGTGTCTCAATGACCTCCACATTACTAACTCCAATGGTTAACTGTCCTCCTCATCTTACTTGACTAGCAACACCTTAGCTGATCACTTGCTCCTTGATACGTTTCCGTCATTTGGCTGCTAGACCATCACACTCCACATTCTCCTGGTTTTCCTCTTACCTAAATCCTTCTCACTTTCTCCTGCCCCTGACCTCTTAATGCCAGAGTTCTCCAGGAATCAGTACTCAGTTCTCTTCTCGATCTGTATTTCCTCCCTTGGGGATCTCATCAATATAATGGCTTTAAATTCCATCTATATATCAATGACTCCCAAATGTAGCCCAGATCTCTCTCCTAAACTATAGACTAATACATTCAACTCCCTACTAGGTACTTCCACTTGGTTATCACATGCAAAATGGAACTCTTGATCTTCCCTCACAACCTATTCTTCACTACTCAATAGATGGCAACTCCATCTTTCTAGTTGTTCAGACCAAAACCAGGATTTATTTTGGCTCTTTTTCTCATACTCCATATCTAAGCTACCAGAAAATCCTTAGCTCTACCTTAAAAACATATCCAGAATCCAACATTTCTCACAATCTCCATCTTCTCTGCAGTGTTACATAAGCCTCTTAACTCATGTCCTTACTTCTATCATTACTTGCTTACAGCGCTTGCTTTGGCAGCACATATACTAAAATTACTTGCTTACAGTTATTTTCAACCCAGTAGTCAGAATGATTTTCTAAAATATAAATCAGATCATGTTGATCTTCCATACAAAATCCTCCAATGGCTCCCCCTCATTTCACTTAGAGAAAAGCCAAAGGCCTTACAATGACTTACAAGAACCTACATAATCCAGTCCTTGGTACTCTCTGATCTCAGCCCCCCACCTTCCCTTGGATCACTCCACTCCAACCACACTGGTATCCTTGATCTTCTGAAAACACTCCAAGCATGGTCCTGTCTTAGGGCCTTTACATTAGCCATCCTCTCTAAGAGGATCTACTAATAGTCTTCCCTCAGCTCACAGCCCCTCTCTCACTTCCTTCAAGTGTCTGAGAAGATGTGTCTGGACCACCCTACCACTCCAATCACCCTATTTAATGATATAACCTGTTTCCCCACTTTCCCTTTACTTTTCTCTATAGCACTTATCACCTTCTAACATTCTACAAAATGTTTGTACTTATTAAATTGTTTATGATGTTTCTTTTACTAGCATGTGATTTTTTGAAAAAACATAAGTGAACAATGATACATATCCTATATACATCTCCATCCAATATCCACTATTTACTATACTTTTGTCCTGTTTCCAAAGGAATTCCCACCAACACTTGGGCTGCATTTCTCCAATCTTCTTCTTTCTCATATATGGATGCAAGATGCTGTCTTACTGAAGCAACCTGAAATAACAGGTAGACATGTTAAATTATTTCAACTGACATTAGTGACTAAAATAAATGGATGCTAAGTTAATCTATTGTGATAATGCTTTCATTTAACATATTAAGCGGACAAGTAAATAGTATAAGTTTAACTAGACCACCCCTATTTTTTAATGAATTTTGCATATACAGAATACCAAAATACTGAACTAACACATTTCTGCAATGTGGATTATAGCAGTAATTTAGCTTAAATATGAAATTTTACTTTTATGTTAACTGCATACATAATGCTGGAGTTTTCCTATGATTTTAGCCTTATTAACAATTTTACTGATTCCTAAAAATTGTCTAAAGAATAATATTACTTTATAAATCAAATTATAATATCTGAGCAAATGTCAGCTGGAGTTACAACATCCTAATATTTATTTTTACATTGTAACATGCTGTTTGGCACACTGTTTTGTAAAAATAAAATTGGATGACCATCTCCTTTAAAAATGTTAACAATATCTCTCAAAATAACTGTTGCTATCTCATGTTCAAAAATCACTGCTCTAGATTTTTACCTGCTCCTCAAATGAAATGACTCTAGGCTGGATCTTTTCCAAGGTGAAATGATAGATTTCTTTGGCTGTGCTATCAGGCAGGTTAGGGAGATGTGTACAGAAATCAGTTAGCAACTGTCGAGAGATCACGAGACTGACATTCTCATTTACCACTTGACAAAAAAAAAAAAAAGAGATAAGAAAACATGAATCATTTATAAATTTTCGTTAAGCAATCAATTTTAACCTAAAATTAACATTAAAAACAATATATATTAGTACAACCTTCAGTGCATTATTCAGGGATTTCCACACCCATATTAGCTTATATTACAGAATCAGTTTTCCTTATGTCGAATTGTTTGATTACATAGTGACTACACCAAAACAGTAAAAATCCCCTAATTTTTCTAAGAAACAGAAATGGCTGGGGAAAAGTTTTATTTTACATTTGAGAATTTTATATTGTTCCTTCTCTTCCTTATTTTTCTACAAAGGGAAGGCACAGAAACACCTCTATTTTTATGTATCTACTTATATCCTACCTGGTTACAAAAGGAGTTAAAGAAGAAACTGAGATAATTTTCATGAAATTTAAATAAAGCAAGTAGTGACAGTTACCACCACTTGTACTTTTCCAATAAAAACAACAAATAAGAATTGAAGTCAGCACTAGATGCACAAAAATATTTAACGACATTATTTATAAACATTTATGAGTATTTATTACTGTATGTGATTAAGGATGCAAGTTCTGAAGCCACACTGCTTCCACCGCTCCTGATCAGATGCCCTCCAAGAAGAAACTTAGCTTCTCTGTTTCTGTTTCCTCATCTGTACAATGTAACTAAGGCTGCTGTAAAGCTTAAATGCACTCTACATAGAGCACTTTAAACAACATGGGGCACAAAGCACTCAACAAATGTTCATTATTATTAGCACTATTACTGTATTTTAAAATTTGCATTGTGCTTGTGACCACTGCTCAGATAAATTAAGTCTGAAATCAGCAGTTACTGGGAAAATAAATGATGGTTCAAAAACTGTTCAGCTGATGTAAATGATTTTTGGTACACTGCTTTTCATTGGTTCACTGGATTCAGAGTTTACATAAAGATCAAAGTTTATAATAAAAATCACTATTCTTTTGTTACTACAATGCAATGTTCTCAATAAAACCATTCCTAACAGTCTTTCTGAAGCCACTGCCAGTTCAACACCCACTGCAGGCCCCGATTTCTTTGAGGCAGTAACTTACGGTAACCTGTAACAAGCCTGTAATCAGTTCATGACGTATTAATCATAATTCATTCTTGATAAAGTTGGATACAGCTGAGAAAATAGTTTCATTACAAGTGCCATGAGCACTTATAACTGTTAGAAAGAAATTCCTACACAAACTAGCACTTCTCATGAGCACGTGTGTGAAAACATGTTGTACAGTGTAAAGCACTCTCAAGTGTTATTAATACTGTTAACTCAGTATCGATTCCACCCTGAATTCTGAGTAATCTTCAAAATAACTGGATATGTTTGAAGGCAGGGAGCAGGTAAGAATGTCTTGAAGAATGGAAATGTCTAGCTCCCATTCAAATGGAATGTTCTTAACATTAGTAACACTTAACACCTATACAGCACTTACTATATGCCAGGTACTATTCAAAGCACTTTACTTGGTATATCAACTCATTTAACCTCCCAACATTTCTACAGGATAGCTATCACATCCCCATTTTATAGACAAGGAAATGGAAGCACAAAAGAATTAACCTACCCAAGAACATACAACTAATATAACAACAGACCAGATTGAATCTAGACTATTCTATTCTCTTTATCATTATGCTAAATTGTCTTTCATCAGTTACTGTATCAATTACTATACGAAACCTTAATTGGTAATGTAACTCTGAAGACAACTTATTGAAAAATAATCGAATAGTAAATAGTTTAAATTCTAAAGTGAATTTCCACGTGTATTTAATTTAATGTCAATGCAAATTATATTGGTAACTTGATATAAAACAAGCTTGAGCAAGCTTTGAAGTCCTAACTCAATAATACAAAGCAAACATGGAATTTTCATTCCACTTACTTGCTTCCACAAAAGCTTTCAAAGCTTCTAGTTGTTCTGCCCCAGACAACTGGATGGCTTTTTCCAGGATCTGACGATACCTAAAACAACACCAAATAAAAATAATGTTCAGAGGACACTATATACTCTAATGCTAACTGATGTTTATTCATTTCTATTTATCCTGGTTTCTTTCATAGTGCTCTAGTTCGTGGTTTTCTTTATAGTACACCATAGATTTTTGTTGTTGTTATAAGTTCCTAGTCCATCATAAGAAACACTAAATCTGTAATTCTAAGGTATTATTTCTTCTAGTTTTCTTTACAGTATACCATAAGTTTTTTTAAAGTTTTCAACCCTGGGGGCAACTGGCTGGCTTAGTTGATAGAGTATGAGACTCTTGATCTAGGGGACTGTGAGCTCAAGCCCCACAGTGGGCGTAGAGCCTACTTAAAAAAGAAAAAAAAATTTCAAGCCCATCACAATAAAGTGAATCTGTAACTCTAAGTTATTGGATCTAAACTCATTCAAATTGTATTTTGTAGGGAACACCCTCAAGCTACCATTCAACACTTACTGATTCTCAAACCATACAGTATTCTCTGAACCTTGATTATATGATTTCTCAAAAACACAATGAATCAAATGGACTTGTAAGAAAGATAAACTGACAGAAAAGGCAGCAAACTCCAAAAGAGAGGAACTACTCTAATAAAGCAAGGAAATATTACTAAGCTTTAAAATAAGAATTGATATTTTTAAAATTATTTTTAAAATTTCAGGGATGATATTCAGCTATCTGAAAATTCATTAACATGGAATATCTCATTCTTTCTATATATACTTATACACACATATGCACATATACTATTTCCCATATCTATATTTATACATCTACTTTATGGCTCTGGGCATTTAAGTTAATATATTCAATGGTTTATTCATTTTTGATTGGCTTATTATTCATATTCTTCATATTCGTGACTAAGCCCCCTTAATATTATATCCCTATTATTTTATACTAGCAATATTATACTCAAAGATGACAATGTCCCACAGAAATTTTCTGATTAACCTAAGTTTTAAATCATTGTTTCATAACTTATCAACTGATCTGTATTAAAAAACACACGCACACAAAAAAACCCCTAAAAAGTGATAAAACTTTTACATTAACCACATCATACAACTTGCCAGAGCATTACAAATTGCCTACTCAAGCTCTCAACTTTTATAGATTAAGAAAGAGAGGTATAGAGTTCGGGCTAGACGCTATCTTACTCATTCTCTAATATGTAAATTCCAGTATCTAAGAAAAAGAAATTACTTCTTTACAATAATAATAAGGAATGACTAATAAACCTAATTTAAATCTGGGATTTAAATAATCAATCAGGCACCTGGGTGGCTCAGTCAGTTAAGCGTCCAAACAGACATTTCCCCAAACATACATTCAGCTTAGGTCATAATGCCAGAGTCCTAGAATCGAACCCCGAGTCAGGCTTCCTGTTCAGTGGGGAGTCTGCTTCTCCCTCTCCCTCTGCTCCTCCTCCCACTTGTGCTGTCTCTCTCTCTCTAATAAATAAAATCTTAAAAATCATCATTTAATATTGCCATATTAAATAATCCAAAATGTGAATTGAGCACCTAGGGTTTTTAAAATGCTATATAGGATTCTGTGTATGATACTAAAGAGACTTTAAATAACCTTAGTCTTTGAAGATATAGTCGGGCAAATAAAAATTTAAAAATCAAATAATATTATCACAAATTACAATAAAACAAAAGTTACTGAAATGAATAAAACTGAACAATATAAGAAATATGATTGCAAGAACTAACAAATGAATTCGGTAAAGTGTAGGGTACAAAATCAATGCTCAAAAATCTGTTGTTTCTTTTTTTTTTTTTAAGATTTTATTTATTCATTTGACAGAGAGAGACACAGTGAGAGAGGGAACACAAGCAGGGGGAGTGGGAGAGGGAGAAGCAGGCTTCCCACAGAGCAGAGAGCCCAATGCGGGGCTCAATCCCAGTACCCTAGGCTCATGACCTGAGCTGAAGGCAGATGCTTAACACCTGAGCCATCCAGGAGCCCCTGTTGTGTTTCTAATAGCCAAAATATGGAAAGAGCCCAGATGTCCATCAATAGATAAATGGATAAAGGGGATGCAATATAAACATAAAATATTATATATATACACAATTTTATACACACACACACACACACACATATAAATATGGAATACTACTCAGCCATCAAAAAGAATGAAATCTTGAGACGCCTGGGTGGCTCAGTTGGTTAAGCAGCTGCCTTCAGCTCAGGTCATGATCCCAGGGTCCTGGGATCGAGTCCCACATCGGGCTCCTTGCTTGGCGGGGAGCCTGCTTCTCCATCTGCCTCTGCCTGCCACTCTGCCTGCTTGTGCTCTCTCTCTCTCTCTCTCTGACGAATAAATAAATAAAAAATCTTTAAAAGAAAAAAAAAAGGAATGAAATCTTGCCATTTGCACCATATGGATGAACTAGAGGGTACTATGCTAAATGAAGTAAGTCTGTCAGAGAAAGACAAATATCATATGATTTAACTCACATGTAGAATTTAAGAAACAAAACTGATGAACATAAGGGAAGGGAAGGAAAAATAAAATAAGAAGGAACAGAGAGGTAGACAAACCATAAGAGACTCTTTTTTTTAAAATAAAGATTTTATTTATTTATTTGTAAGAGAGAGAGAGAGCACAGCAGGGGGAGCGGCAGGCAGAGGGCAAAGCAGGCTCCCTACTGAGCAAGGAGCCAGATGCGGGACTCGATTCCAGGACCCTGAGATCATGACCTGAGCTGAACGCAGATGCTTAACCGACTGAGCCACCCAGGTGTCCCACCATAAGAGACTGTTAACTGTAGGAAACAAACTAAGGGCTGCTGGAGGAGAGGTGGGTGGAAGAGTGGGGTAACCAGGTGATGGGCATTTTTTAAGGAGGGCACATGATGTAATGAGCATTGGGTATTATATGCAACTGATGAATATCTAAACTCTACCTCTGAAACTATTAATACACTATATGTTAATTAAATTGAATTTAAATTTTAAAAAATCTGTTGTGTTTCTATACACTAATAACAAATCATCAGGAAGAGAAAACATCCTATTTACAAGTACATCAAAAAGAATAACACCTGTACACTGAAAACTATAAGACATTGATAAAAGAAATTGGAAGACGTAAATAAAAGGAAAGACATTCCACAGTCATAGATTGAAAGTATTAGTATTAAAGTATTAAAATGCCCATACTACCCAAAGCAATCTACAGATTCAATGAAATCCCTATCAAAATTCCAAAAGCATTTTTCACAGAAATAGAACAAACAACCTAAAATTTTTATAGAACCATAAAAGACCTTGAATAACCAAGCAATCTTGAGAATAAACAACAAAGCTAGAGGCATCACACTCCCTGATTTCAAATTATTACAAAGCTAAAGTACTCAAAATGGTATGGTATTAGCATGAACACAGTCACATAGATCAATGGAACAGAATAAAGAGCCCAGAAATAAACCCAGACATATAATGGTCAATTAATTTACAACAAAGTAGGCAAGAATATACAATGGGGAAAGGACAGTGTCTTCAATAAATGGTGCTGAGAAAAATGGACGGCCACAGGCAAAAAAATGAACTTGGACCACTATCTTACCCCATACACAAAAATAAAGTCAAAATGAATTAAAGACTTGAATGTAAGACCTGAGACCATAAAACTCCTACAATAAAACGTAAGTGGTAAGCTTCTTAACATTGGTCTTAGCAATATCTTCTTAGATCTGACTCAAGAAGCGGTGACAACACAAGCAAAAACAAAGGGGATTACATCAAACTAAAAGGCTTCAAGTGAAGAAAACCATCAACAAAATAAAAAGGCAACCTACAGAATGGGAGAAATATACTTGTAAATCATATATCTGACAAGGGGTTAATATCTAAAATATATTTAAGAAACTCATACAACTCAATAGCAAAGAAATAAAAGAGTGATCTAAAAATGGCAGAGGGGGGCACCTGGGTGGTTCGGTTGGTTAAGCATCTGATTTTGGCTCAGATCATGAGATGGAACCCCACATCAGACTCCACACTAGGCATGAAGCCTACTTAGGATTCTCGATCTCTCTCACCTCCGGTTCACATTCTCTCTCTCAAAAAAAAAAAAAAAAAAAAAAGGCAGAGGAACTGAACAGACATTTCCCCAAACATACACAGATGGCCAAAAGGCACACAAAAACAGGTTCAACATCACTAATAATCTGAGAAATAAAAGTCAAATCCACAATAAGATATTACCTCACATCTGTTAGAATGGCTATTATTAAAAAGACAAGAAATAACAAGTGTTGATGAAGATACACAGAAAAAGGAACCTTCGTGTACTGTTGGTGGGAATGTAAATTAGTGCAGTCACTATGGAAAAGTGTATAAAGATGTCTCAAAAAAAAAAAAATCCACATTGTGATCCAACAATTCTACTGGGTATTTATCCAAAGAAAATGAAAACATTAGTTTGAAAAAACATATAAACTCCTATGTTCGTTGCAGCATTATTTACGATAACCAAGATACAGAAACAAGTGTTCATCTATGAATGAATGGATAAAGAAAATGTATGTAAATACAATGGAATATTATTCAGCCATAAAAAAGGAAGAAAAATCTTGCCTTTGGCAACAAGACAGATAGATCTTGAGGGCATTAATGCTAAATGAAATAAGTCAGACAGAGAAAGACAAATACCAAATGATCTCTCTTATAGTGGAATCTAAAATAAAACCAAACCAAACACACAGATGCAGATCAAATTGGTGACTGCCAGAAGCAAGGAGTGGGGTATGGGAAAATGGGTGAAGGTGGTGAAAAGATACAAACTTCCAGTTATAAAATAAATACATCACGGGGATGTAATGTATGGCATGGTGACTGTAGTTAATAATACTGTGTATTGTGTATTTGAACGTTGCTAAAAAGTAGTTCTTAAAAGTTCTCACAAGAAAAAAATTTTGTACGAATAAAAAATGGATGTTTCTTTGAAATTAAGAATATCTGTCAAAGTCACCATTAAAAAAGTGAGACATGCTTTCCTCAGCTGCCACTAAGGTGCTCAGTCCTTCCAAGGAAGCTAATGCCATGATGGGGTGAGGCCCTCACCATCCGGTGACTAGCACCACATCAGGCGGTGTCCGCTCAGCACTCGCCCACACCATGGCCTCCATCTCAAAGCTCGCCTCCATCTCAAAGCTTGGCCCTCACCCTGCAGGACGATGAGGTCACAAAGGCTAAGATCAACACCCTCATTAAAGCAGCAGGTATGAACGTTGAACCTCTCTGGCCAGGCTTGTTTCCAAAGGACCTGGCCAATGTCAACATCAGGAGCCTCATCTGCCAACACTGGGGCTGGGAGAGCCAGCCCAGCACCAGGTGGAGCGGCTCTCTCAGCCCCTGGCACTGTGCCAGCAGGAGGTCCCGTTCCTTCCACCACTGCTGCTCCAGCTGAGAAGAAAGTGGAAGCAAAGAAAGAAGAATCAGAGGAGTCTGATGATGCCACGGGCTCTGGTCTTTCTGATCAAGCCTCTTCTGTAACCTGTTCAATAAAAAGCTTAAAAAAAAAAAAAGGGAAACATGCAAGCCATAGATAGAAAAGATACTTGAAATCCATGTATTTGGCAAAAAAAAAAAAAAAAAAAAAAAAAAAACTCCCATCCAGAATATACTTAAAACTCCTGTAAATCAATAAAAGATGAACAACCCAATTAAAGAACAGACAAAATGCTTAAATAAGCACTTCACTAGAGATAATGAATGCCCAAAGGCCCAATAAGCATATTAAAAGATTCCCAACCACCTCAATACTCATTAGGTTAATGCAAATTATAAGCACAAGTAGATACCATTATACTTCCACTAGAATGATATTAAAAATACTAACAAATTTGAATGTTGGTGAGGATGTAGGGGAACTAATTTCATCTATACCCAACGGGAGTGTAAAGTGATCTACACTCTGGAAAACCACTGGCAGTTACCTACTAAAACTAAACATGTGTACTCTATAACCCAAATATTCCATTCTTCGGTATATATCCAAGAGAAATGAATGTCTATGTCCACAAAAAGATAAATACAAAAATTTTCATAGTAGTTTTATTCATAATAGCCCTAAACCGGAAAAAATTTTAATACTCATCAATAAGAAAGTGAAGTCCACTAATAAAATGGAATTCTACAAATCAATAAGGAATGCTTCATGCATGAATGTATCTCACAGATACTATGTTGAGTGAAAGAGGACAGACACAAAAGGGTATACACTGAATGGTTCCGTTTATGTGCTTTCAAGAACAGGCAAACCCAATTCACGATGACAGAAGTAGAATAGTGGTTATATTTGGGGGTAATGACTGGAAAGGGGCATGAGGGACCCTCTGGGCATGCTGGAAATATTCCTCAGCTTATCTAGATAGTTGGTACCTATCTACGTATGTGACAAAATGTATTAGGCTCTATTGTTAAGAATAATGTACTCAGTGCAATGTACTTTAAAATATATAGGTATATATAAACCCACACATATCTTATATTTTAATAGAAAGTAAAAACAAAATTAAAAAAGAGATGAAAAATGAAGAGGTAATTTTTTTTTTTTTAAGATTTTATTTATTTATTTGATAGAGAGAGAGAGATCACAAGTAGGCAGAGAGAGAGGGGGAAGCAGGCTCCCTGCCGACCAGAGAGCCCGACGCGGGGCTGGATCCCAGGACCCTGAGATCATGACCTGAACCGAAGGAAGAGGCTTTAACCCACTGAGCCACCCAGGCACCCCTGAAGAGGTAATATTTTAATTCAAAAGAGAGTAAAACCAAAAGGGGTTAGATTAGCTAGAGAAGGTTCCATGGATAAAACATCTTTTTACTGAGCACTCAACAGAAAAAAATGGTAAAGTGATTGATATGGAGAACATGACAAATACCAAATATATTTTCCTTAAAAAAATATTATGGAGGTGGGTGCCTGGGTGGCTCAGTCGGTTAAGCATCCAACTCAGGTCTTGATCTTATCGTTGTGAGTTCAAGGTCCGTGTTGGGCTCCACGCTGGACATGGAGCCTACTTAAAAAAAAAAAAAAATTATGGAGGAAAATAAATTTAATTAAGGTGTTTGCATTTGCCCTATCCATTTATCATCATCAACAAATGTTTACTGAGCATCCATTTATGTCTATGAACTAAAGTTCACTATGTTGATTCCTAATTTCTTGGCACTTAACTCTGAAGGTAAATAAAATATACCCACACGTAAATGTATCACAGTCACTATTTAGAATCAAAATAAGTAGAATAGGTATGTATTAGTAGATCTTTCACCCATGGTAATGACGAATTAGATGACTGAACCAACTCTACCTCAAAACAAAAACCTAGGGCGCCTGGGTGGCTCAGTTGTTTGAGCGACTGCCTTCAGCTCAGGTCATGATCCTGGAGTCCCAGGATCAAGTCCCACATCCGGCTCCCTGCCCAGCAGGGGGTCTGCTTTTCCCTCTGACCTTCCCCCTCTCATGCTCCCTCGCTCTCATTCTCTCTCTCTCAAATAAATAAAATCTTAAAAAAAAAAAAACCATAAAAACATAAAAAGCTGAAAGAAATGAAAAAAAAATTAATAGCATAAAATCCTAACAAGAAAGAAAAAAACAAGAGAAGATAAGAGTACAGAGAGCATCTGCCTTTGCTGACTGTGAAAAGACAGCTGAGAGGCAGAGTGGCACTTCTGGTGGGTTCTGCCTTGGGGCATTCTGCCAATCTCCTAGAAACACTGAGAGGAAAGTTGTAATTTTTGGCCAACTACAGAGCTAAAAGAAAAGGAATCTGAGATTCATGCTTGCCAAAGGAGGAAACACTACCACTTTGGAAATAAGATTACAATTTCTATTCTAAGGATCATCTAGGTAAACCATAAAAGTCTGAAGCCTTGATCCTAGACAGCTATCACCCTCGGGTGACTGGCAGAAGGAAATGAAAATCCTCCGTGAAAGGTTACATCCTAAAGTCTCCAAATGTTTCGAAACGTATATTTTTAAATAAATTGCCCAACAAAGTTTACAAGGCATATGACAATATGAGCTAGAATCAACAAAAGCAACAGACAATAGGAACGAGCAGGGACTCCAGATACTGGAGACTATCAGAAAGACTGCAGTACAATTATGCTTAACATGGTTACAGAGATAAACTCAGGCTTCAAAGTTTCAGCAAGAAACTAAGAATCATAAAAAGTGTCATTTGAAGAAAGAATCACCAGGGCACCTAACTGACTCACTCAGTAGAGCATGCGACTCTCCATCTCAGGGTCATGAGTTCAAGCCCCATGTCAGGCGTATAGCCCACTTAAAATAAAAAGTTTAAAAAATATATTTAAAAAAGAAAGAAAGAAAAGAAAAGAAACACCAAAAACTACAGAACTAAAAAATACTATATCCAAGCTTACTCAGTGAAGTTCTTAACAGTAGATTAAACACATCTGAAAAACTGATAAACTAGGAGGCAGGTTAGAAAAATCTATCCAGAATAAAGCACTGCAAAGATAAGTAGAAGACAGGGTAAGAGGCATAGAGGGCCTATCAGGGGTTTCACTGGAGTCCTAGAGAAGGAAACAGAATGGGACACAGGCTACATCTGTAAATATATGGCTGAAATACCCCAGGACCACGAAAGAATCTAATATATCCGATTCAACAAATGCAGTGAAGCACAACCAGAATAATGCAGTAGAGTATTTACAAACAAAAATAAAACAAAATTAAAAACCACAATTCTTTCACCTTCTGCATATATGCTCCTTGCAATGTGACTCTGTAACTCTTCACATCAAGAGGTAGAGTTTCTTTTCCCACCCCTTGATCTGGCCTTGTTTTGATTAATAGAATTTGATAGAAGTGAAGTGCCTCTTCTGAACTTAGACCTCAAGAGGTCTTGTGTGTGTCTTTTTCTCTTGGAACCCTGCTGTGACCTCATGAACAAGATCAGGCTAACCTACTGGATAATGAAACATGCAGCCCAGTCACCTCCACTTGCCCCGCCAACACAGCAAAGCAGCGGTGCCTACCTGACCTGCAGCTGACTACAGACACAGATAGGAGATACGTGTAGAACCCAGAACATGCAGAACAGAGAACCATACAGCTGGGCCCAGCCAACCAACAGAATTATAAGCAAAGTAAATGACTGTTGTTTTAATCCACTAAGTTTTAGAGTGGTTTGTTTCACAGCAAAAGCCAACTGACAGAGAAATAACAAATCCACAGAGACACATCACAAAGAAGTTTTGCAAAATTAAATACAGTAATATTTAGGAGAGAGAAGTAATTTCCTTACAAATCAAAACCACAGGAGCGCCTGGGTGGCTCAGTGGGTTAAGCCTCTGCCTTTGGCGCGGGTCATGATCTCAGGGTCCTGGGATCGAGCCCCACATTGGGCTCTCTGCTGGGCGGGGAGCCTGCTTCCCCCTGCCTCTCTGCCTACTTGTGATCTCTCTCTCTGTGTCAAATAAATAAATAAAATCTTTGAAAAAAAATAAAAATAAAAACCACAGTGAGATACCACTTCACACAGGTCAGAATGACTAAAATTAACCACTGAGGAAACAACACATATTCGAGGATGCAGAGAAAGGGGAACCGTCTTACACTGTTGGTGGGAATGCAAACTAGTGCAGCCAATCTGGAAAACAGTATGGAGTTTCCACAAAAAGTTAAAAATATAACTACCCTATGCAATTGCACTACTAGATAGGTATTAACCCAAAGGATACAAATATAGTGATTCAAAGGAACACATGCACCCCAATGTCTATAGCAGCAATGTCCACAATAGCCAAACTATGGAAAGAGCCTAGATGTCCATCGATAGATGAATGGATAAAGAAGATGTGGTGTACACACACACACCCCTACACACAGGAATATTACTCAGTTGTCAAAAAGAATGAAATTTTGCCATTTACAACCACACTGATAGAACTACAGTGTACTTCGCTAAGTGAAATATGTTGCTGAGAGAAAGACAAATATCATATAATTTCACTCATATGTGCAATTTAAGAAACAAAACATAAAAAAAAGAAACAAAACAGATGAACACAGGGGAAGGGAAGGAAAAATAAGATAAAAACAGACGAGGCAAACCATAAGAGACTCTTCACTGTAAGAAACAAACTGAGGGTTGCTGGAGGGAAGGTAGGTGAGAGGATGGGGTAATTGAGTGACGGGCAGTAAGGAGGGTACTTGATAGAATGAGCACTGGGTGTTATATGCAACTGATGAATGACTGAATTCTACCCCTGAAACTAATAACACACTGTATGTTAATTAAATTGAATTTAAATAAAAAAAATTTTTAAAAAGAAAATGAAAATACCCAAGAATCTCAGTAAGATTAACAACTGATGTCTCAGCAAATTTTAATTTTAATTAAAATTTAAAATGCTAAAAAAAAGAAATAATTTCCTAAATGAGGTTGGTCTTTAAGTATTCTAAATATTTCAATGCAGTGTTAAGTGGAAAAGAGTGGAGGAAGATAGGTATTCTAGGCAAAAAAAAAAAAAAAAAAAAAATCACTATCTGAAATGTAGTCTAGCTTGGGGAATATAATTTAAGGCCAAAAGGTAGATGTGTTTAGAATTAAGGGCTATAAGCCAAGCAAATAGGTTGTATTATGGCCTTACCATAAGCTATGTGACCTCAAGCAAGGTATTTCGCCTCTGTACTTTAGTTTCCTCATATGTAATGTAAATATTACTCATTAAGGATTAAAAAATGTAAATAAAGATGTGCTTCGCACATGGTAAACACCAGATGTTCGGGAACTTCACTCTTGAGATGGGAACCACTAAAACTGTTGTGTGTGGGAATAACAAAGAACCAGAGAATCTGAGTTATAAGGGGCCCTTGAGATTACATAGTCTTATCCTCTGGTGTGTATGTGTCCTCCGCTTTTTGACAGTTCTATTCCATTCTATTATTAAAAAGTTCTAATCAAAAGTCTATCTCTGTAAGGCAGAGGAGTGTATTTTCTTTTCTGCAAAACAGCCTTTTTTTTTTTTAAACATTTTATTTGACAGAGAAAGAGAGAGAACAAGTCGAGGGAGCGGGAGAGGGAGAAGCAAGCTCCCCACTGAGTAGGGAGCCTGATGTAGTGCTTGATCCCAGGATCTTGAGATCATGACCTGAGCCGAAGGCAAATACTTAACTGACTGAGCCACCCAGGCGCCCTGGCAAAACAGCCTTTCTAATAGTCAAAGAAAGCTGAAAGGTCTCCCATTACCCTCTTTTCTCTATACTAACAGCTTCCTGTAAAATGAAATCTTTAGACTCCAAAGGCCTGCTATCCTCTTCTGGGTACCTTCTTTATTGAGAAGTAGGAAGACAAAAAAAAAAAAAGAGTCCTATTTTTATAGAATTAACTCGACAAACACCTATAATCCATAACATCATACCGGCCCTCAAAGAGATCACATTCTTTTTTTTTTTTAATATTTTATTTATTTATTTGACAGAGAGTGAGAGAGCATAAGCAGGAGGAGCAGCAGAGGGACAGGGAAAAGCAGGCTCCCCATTGAGCAGGGAGCCCCATGCGGGGCTCAATCCCAGGACTGGGATCATGACCTGAGCCGAAGGCAGATGCTCAACCAACTGAGCCACCTAAGTGCCCTGAGATCAAATTCTAATTGGAAAAGCGGACAGGTAAACAGACAATTACAACAATTAAGTGCTATGGTAGAGGTAAATATAATCTGCCACTGGGCAAAAGAACAACAGACCAGGTCCTGTGTGTGTGGGTAGTTACGAGCGTGTGTTGGTGGCTGTTCAGAAAGACTTTTTGGAAGAAAATAACATCTCAGCTGAGTTTCAAAGAACTGAGTACGCTTTAGCCAAGCAATTAAGACAGGCTATCATAACAGCTACTTATTCAAATGTTCCCTCTTCAAGGCTCTCTTCTCTTCTAAAGTTTTGTATGAGATAACGATCATAATGCATAATATGTATAAAAGTAGTTTAAAAAATTTGCAAAAATGATCTCATATGGCCACTTTTTTTTTTTTTAAGATTTTATTTATTCATTTGAGACAGAGAGAAAGAGCATGAGCAGGGGAAGAGAGAGAAGGAGAGGGAGAAGCAAACTCCCTGCTGAGCCAGGAGCCCAATTCGGGGCTCGATCCCAGAACCCTGGGATCATTACCTGAGCCAAAGGCAGATGCGTAACCATCTGAGCCACCCAGGCACCCGTCATATGGCCAATTTCTTACATCGACTTTAGATGTTGTATTAATTCAAAGTTATGAGAAAGCATTTCTAATTGAAGTTTGGGCAAGAAAAGCATATAGGCTGGTAGGTTAAAAATAAGCTTTATAGAGTATACAAACCTGGGTTCAAATATAAGCTCTGCACCTTTCTAGCTATTCCTCGATTCAACTAACACTTATTAAATGACTGCTCTGTTATAAATAGTCTGCTAATCGCTGGAAACACACAGTATCAGTATTTTAGAAACGAATTTACTCTGCCATCCCTTAATATGGACTGCTTTGTCACTCAACTCCTAACATAAATCCTAAAACTACTGATACACTTCAAAGAGTGTTTTCCTCATAGACATGTAGCTGGCAGAACTATTTTTGTTATGAAAATAAATAGCCTGACACATTCTTGTAGAGATAGGACCAGATATGTAACTGCAGGCAAGGCCAAGACTTTACTCAGAAAGCACTGGCTATCAGTTATCGAGCACAACAATCTCATGTGATAGACTCATGTAATCGCCTCCAATGACTCATGCCCCCATTTGTCCATGCCCCTTTCTAATGTAACTTGGCCACTCCTCCCAGAAAGAGGTAGACTTTGTTTTTCCTCCCCTTGAACCTGGGCCGGTCTGGTGATTTACTTTGACCTGTTTTAGAGAACTGACAGATCTCCATGCCTAGCCTTAAGTGTGGCAGCTTCTACTCTCACCCTTTTGGAACACTTCTATGGCCCTGTAAGGAACAACTGAGTGTGAGACCACGTGGCGAGACAGACTCAGCCAGCAGCCTGATGTATATGTGAGTCTGTGTTAGCTCCACCAGCCCCAATTGAGCTGCCAGCTGACTGTGCACCTATACGAGTAAGCCCGGCTTAGGCCAGCAAAACAGTCCAGCCAACCCAAAGAATCCTGAAAAGTAATAGTTGTTTTACACTACTAAGTTTTTGGTTTGTTACATAGGAATACATAACTAAAGTACCCTATAACATAGGTACTATTGTCCACCTGCAATTCACAGCTGAGAAAGTGAATTCTTGGCTTAAGTTTCAGAATTCTACGAATACTTGAAAAACTGTATCTTCTAAAGAATGTACTTCATTTTCTTCAACAAAACAAAAAAGAAGGCAAAGCATAGGGGGAAATATTTCCCCATAGCTGAGCATGGGGAAAAAAATACATGTTCATTTTACTTTTATCCAAATCTAAAAATTACACAAAGGATTAAACCATGAAAACACATTCACCTTATTTACAACCCATGGAATAAGTCAATATATGTACTTACTAACTGCTTTATAATAATAATAGTAACAGACAATTTTGTGGCACTAAGCCTCAGTGTGTGACATGTGTGATATAAGTGTATACACACACACTTACTCATTCTGTCCTCAGACAAGAATATGTCCTATTATCCCCATTTTCATGAGAAGGAAACTGCAGTACATAGTACCTAAACCCAAGATACACAGCTAGATTTCCCACTGATAAAACCGGATTACATTTGCCACCAGAGAAAAGATAGCAGAGTTTACATAAAACACAGTCAAGGTTTCAATGGCCAGGTTAGAGCAGGTGTATCCCATTTATGTAAATCAACATGATCTCGGCTGTCAGGATGTAAACATTACCATCAACTTGAGATGCACACTTTAAACAGAATGCGTTCATTACAAAAGAACAGTTCTGTAGATTGTGCAAAGAAAAAATGAACAATTTTCTATCTACCTGCCTGCCTACCTACGATTAACACTATTGTTAAGTGCTTGCATGACAGGCACATGTCACTAATTTTAACATGGAATGGATCTAAGCCTTCAACACAAATTCCGCAAAATTGCTAAACAATTCAGATTCCTGCAAATATCACTAATCGAGACATCCTGACTCACGTAGTGAGGGCGTTCCGCTTATGTGCCCCTCTTCAGAGTTGGTGGCGGAGAGAGAACCCAAAACACAAGGACTCACAGAAGATGGTCCGGGTGGTTCTGAACGGACATGAGAGCGGCCATACCTCCTCACCCCGATCAGCCTCGAAAAGGTATCTCCCAGAAAACTCTACATCGAGGTCCCAGAATATACATTTCCCTCAATTAAAAAAAAGGGGGGGCCCAAAGAAAGACCAGAATTCGATGTGAGGGGCCAGCCAGCGATGGAAATAGGCACCAGGGAAGGTAAAGAAGGCCGTGGGAGCAGTCGTCCCTTAGACCATGCTTCCAGAATCTTAAGAAACAGGTAAGGATGCTATCAAAAATAGAACAAGCTGACAGTCAACCCAAGTCTGTTGCCCCCAAGGGTGCCCTGCGTAAGGTCCACACCGGCTTTCTGCTGCTCCCAATTTTTGAGTCTACAAACGACCTCAGGCCCGCCCCCTTGGTCGTCAGGCCGTATCACATCCCAAAGCAGCCGTCAACCCAAGAATAGGTCTATGGCTTCCCTTCCAACCTCCCAGGCCCCTGGGAAATACTCACTTGCCCGCCAGATCTTTATGAGAGCCGCTCGAATTCATGAGCTGGGCCAAATCCTGCCGCACGGCTGCCGCCATCTTTCTTCCAGCTCAGCAGAGGCTGCCGGGCCTCACACAGCCGAAAGAAACGAGTGTAGTCCTCCAGCCTGCAGCTAGAGGGAACCCGAGATGCCATAGAGTGGCGACTGTGTGGGCCAGAGCGTCGGGCGTGAGAGCCTGCGCGAGGTCCGTCCCCAGAGTTGAGTGATGCGAAGCTCCGCTCACGTCCGAGGCCCGCCCATGATTCTCCCACAGGCTCAGGCTCGCGCGCTCCCACTTAGGATTGGCGGATGAAGCCCAAGGCGTGTGCTGCTTGTGCAACTCCAGTAAGTGCCGGGTCCCCGAAATTACCTCCTCGTCGTCAATAAGTTCCGCGTCTCACTTACGTGATTTACTGTTACTCCTCGTTAAGACAGCCCTTAAACTGCTTGTGTTAAAAAAAAAAAAAACGAATTGTTTTTGTGTCCAGTTCACCAGAGACTGGTACTTTTGTAAAATGCAGTAAAAATGTACATATTTCTCCTCTTCGTACCCTTTATGTAGGTTGATCATGCATCCCAGTTTGTCGAGGACGGTGCCATTCTCCATCTGTTGTCTTGGAGTGATTATTAACAACACTACCTTTCACTCTAGAAGCTGTTCCATCTGGATGATAAATTAAATGTCACCTACCTTTATATGTAATTGTATTCATTATTTATGTATCCTTACAGCATTTCTTTCTGCACGTAAATGTAAATTGTTATCCTTTCTTGCTTTCATAGACGATAACACACCATATCATTAGTCTCCTTGATTTTTTTCACTTTTTTTGGAGATCTTACCATGTATATCCAGAGAGCTTTTTTATCATTTTTTTTGAACTGCAAAGTATTGCATATAATGAGGGGATGGTCATAGTTCATTTAATCTTTATAGCCAGACACTTAAATTGTTTTTAATCAATCAACCAGTGCTGCAATAAAGAACTTCCTACCAACAATATGTAGGAGTGCCATTTTCTATAGCCTTGACTACAAAGGATATCAAACTTGAATTTTGCCCTCATAGTGTGTGATAAATAGAATGTTCCCTCTATTAGGAAGGGGAAAGGAAAGAAGACTAGAACAAGAAAATTCTTTAAGAAAGTAATGTTGAGATTGCCTACATCAATTCTGATTCCAGTCCCTTGGCAAGAACTTAATCACGTGATCAGGCTTAGCAACAGGGAGGCTGGAAATTTGGTTTCCAGTTGGGCAGCCCTTTGCCTAAGAAAAAGAAAAGGATGGGTTTAAAGAGACAGTCAGTATCACTACAATCTGTCCCTCTGATCACCTAAATATCTGTGTGTATCCTTCTTAGAGTAGCACACTCTTACCCCTAAAGAAGAGAGATCAATTCCCTATTCAGTTTCTATACCAACTCAAAAAGCAGGATGTCTGATGATGCACAACCCTCTCCATCAGATTGGGATATGTCTTTTCATGGCCCATGGCCCAGAGTCATATACACTATAAAACATATACACTATAAAATTATCTGCCTTATGCCCATACATGTAATACAAAACAACGGTGGAACAGGAACAGGATAACCACAGTTAAAACTCAAAAAAAGTAGAATGTGAAACACATAGCAGTTACTTTTCCAAAACAATGGTGGAATCCGGAGGAAGGAATTAGGAATACCCAGTACCCTTGTAGGAGTAAGTTCTTTGGTTAGACTGGTTGTACTGCTCTTTGAGAGGATCTCAATTGTCCATTACACTCTGGGCCCCAGTTTTGCCCTAACAATACAAGTTACCTGGATGTTGGAGAGTATTCCCTCTTTGGAGGAATGCTTTTGGACTTGGATTGAGAGCTTTTGTAGGCCAGATTTTTCAATGTTGTTGTTGTTTTTGTTGTTGTCGTTTAATGTAATTTCATTGAATATTTAGTATACTACTTCCAGACAGTTTCCGGTTCCAGAAACCACGCCCACGGTTGTTTCTAGAAATCATTGTTAAATGTGGCCTATTTCCTGGCTTCCACACTCAAACCTTTCTTAACATCTTCTTTTGAATGATGACAGTCTTGAGGTTATCTGAAACAATAGGCTTAAGTGAGAAGGGAACTCTGTTAATTTGATTTTTGCTTCAGTTTATCTTTGTTTTCTGCTGCTTTTTTTGCCCATTTGTTTTTGCCAAAAAGTCTTAATGGGCTATGAAAAATCTCTAAGGCATATCTTCTCTTCTGCTATTTAGGGGTACATGAGCAGTTGGCTTTTTCAACTTAGTGAAGCCCAAGAATTACCAGATGTTCTATTTGCTTTTCACCCCAACTTTGAGCTTTATTTGTAATACCTTGCTGAAAGCAAAAAGAAGCAGCCAAACATACTGTCTCTTTCCATCAACCTCCACTAGAGCGGCAAGCTACATAGGGAAATTGTCTAACTTCCTGGTTATTGTAATCAGCAATTTGACTAAACTTTTTGGCATGACAGGCTTCCCTTTTCCAGACTGCTCAGGGGTAATCCTCCCCAACCTCTAGGAGAATCTACATATTTTTAGGTTTTACTTACAGCAGGGTGGAAAAACAAACAAGCATGGTACTGGAAACTTACTCTCTTTTCAGTTGCTTAGCAGCAAGAAGTTAGCTAGGCTTGTTTGAATTAAGAAATCCTGATTTTGGGGGCGCCTGGGTGGCTCAGTGGGTTAAAGCCTCTGCCTTCGGCTCGGGTCATGATCTCAGGGTCCTGGGATCGAGCCCCGCATCGGGCTCTCTGCTCGGCGAGGAGCCTGCTTCCCCCTCTCTCTCTGCCTGCCTCTCTGCCTACTTGTGATCTCTCTCTCTGTCAAATAAATAAATAAATAAATAAATAAATTTTTTTTTTTTTAATAAATAAATAATCTTAAAGAAAAAAAAGAAATCCTAATTTTGTTTTACTATGTAAAACCTTAGGTCCCAGCCCCTACTTACTGAGTCAAACTGTCATATTATCAAAATCCATCTAGTAATTCTTGCATATTAAAGTTTGGGTAGCACTGCTGTAGCTTAGATGTCCACACCACTAGATGAGTTCTTCTCACTAAACTCTTGCCTGTTAGCCATTTTTCTGGCTAGGAAACTCCCTCCCCCTTTTTTTTTTTTTTTTAAGATTTTATTTCTTTATTTGACAGAGAGCACAAGTAAGCAGAGCAGCAGGCAAAGGGAGAGAGAGAAGCAGGCTCTCCACTGAGCAGGGAGACCCATGTGGGGCTTGATCCCAGGACCTTGGAATCATTACCTGAGCCGAAGGCAGCCGCTTAACCAACTGAGCCACTCAGGCACCCTGAAAACTCCCATTTTTATATAATCAGATGTAAAAGCTGGTCTCTAATCCCTCAAAATTTCCCTACAAATACAAATTTCCTCCTCAGAGGACGTCATCCTGGGGTCCTTTTCCTGGTGCATTTTCCACTCTGTGTCCCATGTGCCCAGCTCAAATATGCCTTGCTATAGAATTAAAAAAGAGCATAGTGATTGCATATATTCTGTTTTCTGAGCACCAATCCTTACCCTACATTTATTTCACATGTTGCTAGTGCTGTGTGACAAAATTATTCTAGAGTCATCTTGTGTGTTTCCTAGCCTAGACCCAGAATAAGGTGTTTCTCCAAAGAGCCCTTGTTCCTTTAGTTCCTCTTAGGAATGATATTTACAGATAACAATCTGAGTGCTAGGGATGTTCATTGCTACTGTCTCGGTCATTTTGGGACCTTTTCATAGAACAGAACTAGGAAATACATACATAAGTTAAGGATAAGTAAGTCATGAGTTCATTCTGATACTTCAAATTCCAATATAGGTGATCTTACTTAACCTTTTCTGTATTGCATCTGTATCTCCTTACTTCCACATTCAGAATCCTGGTTCACAAGTACATAGGAGAGTATAGAAGCAGAATATTCCAAAATTATTCATTTCATTCATCCTACATTGTACACACAACAACTTCAGAATAGCACATACTAATACTACCATCCCTGATGTGATTGCTGAAGAATTCAACATTTTCCTACTACTACTCTCCCATTTCCTCTGCTCTCTATCTATATTGTGAGCACATACAGCTGTGACAAACTATACTTCCTCCTAATCCTCCTTTCGTCTTGTTCTGGAAGTAGTACACATTTAATGCTCACCATCAGCTCTTATATTGAGACCTCTTAGTCATTTTAGTTGGCTAAAGCTAGTTCTTTAATAGGTTTCTCAGGAAGGGCTCCTGGAAAACATAATTTTGAATGTTCTTGAATGTTGGAAAATTTTATTTTATGTTTGACAATAATTTTTGTGCCTTTTAATTTTGAAAATAAGTTTCGTTAGATATACTAATCCTTGACTCGCTTTTCTTGAGAATCTGAAGTGTGGTTCTCCATTTTCTTATAACCTAAAGCATTGCTGAAAAATATCTCACGAAGTCTAATTTTCTTTTCCTTATAGGTCACATCGTCTTTTTGTCTAGATACCCCCCAATTTTTTTCCCTTTAACATCAAGAAATTTTACTAGACCACATGCTGGTGTTGGTCATTCTGGGTCAATATTCTTATGTATAGAGTGTGCTCTTTCAATAGATAGTTTCAATTTTTTCAATAATATCTTTAATTATAATTTTTTGTTCTTGCTCTATTACTTTGGTTTCTTTCCTCAGAAACTACTATTATCTTTACGTTAGATCTTCTTTATCTTAACATTGGTCACCTTCCCTCAAAATCTTTTTATTTCTTTTTTCACATTTTTAATTTAATTTTATTTTCATTCTTTTTCTCTTAAGATATTATCCGACACTTTTATTTACTCCTGGTCTCCTTCTAGTGGAGTCTTCATTTCTAAAATGATGTTTTTATTTCTAATTCCTACCTGAGTTCTCTCACTCATTCTGGATGTTTCTATTTCTTACTATATTTTTCTGTCATGCCCTGTATCATTTATTTTTCAATTTAACTAGTGTGAAAAGTGTATTAAGGCTCATCTTCTTTTCAATTTAGCTGGTGATTACCTTCCCTTTTCTGACATTCACTATCACTTTTTCTTTAACAATATGTGAGGACAAGTTTCAGCGCTTTCCTCACTTCTGGACACTTTAGTCCCCCGTTGCCTCTGTATCAGACCTCAATAAATGAAGCTCATAGAATATTTTTACTTCCACATCCTTCACTTCTAGTTGAGACCTTGAGAATATATTGACGTCTGCCTCCTCCACCCTTACCTAATTCCTTTGTTTCATTTCAGTATTTGCTTTTCCTTTGCAGCATGTCTGTTTAGGAATCCTTAAGTTAACACTTGGGCTATAATTCCCAGTTTCATTGTCATTATTCACTTGCTATATAAATTCAAACTAAATTAATTCATCATAAATTCCCCTTCTCTTCATCTTCCCTGTCTTGACAAGAGGTCTCTCTTCTGATTGTTTTGTTAGTTGGTAGTGCTCACTCTTAAGTGATCCCTGAGAGGCTGTGCATGGGGAACATATTTGTGAATTTATGCATATTCACAAATATCTTTCCATCATCTTGATGCTTGAATGGGATTTTGGCTGAGCTGCTGTCCTTTTCCCTCAGTGACCTATAAAATGTTACTCCACAGTCTTTTAACTTCCAGGATTTCAAATGAGGAGTCCAATGCCAGTGATTTCTCTTGCTCTCTTACCCTCCCTCCTACCTTCCATCCTTCTTCCCTCTCTCCCTCTTTTCTCCATTCTCTTTTTATGCTCTTTGAGAGACTGAATATGCAAACAATGACAAGACCATATGTAAAAACAAAACTGACCCACAGTCTTTAGCAACCAGTCCACGTAATCCACTCACCATCTGCAGCAACCATCCCAGAAGGCCTAACAAGTCCTGTAGTTATCAGCCCCAAAATGGACAGCACTTGATAAATCACTGACAGCTTCTCTAATTTTTGCCCCTAACCAGGGAAAGCCAAATACTACCCCCTACCCCTGCCCCGGACCGCCAACCAATTACATAGGATACCCCACTTCTGGGCTGCTGCTGACAGCTTCCCCATGCCAACAACCTCCATCAGGGCATACTTGAGTTCTCTTTTTCCACTATAAAGCTTTCCATTCCTCTGCCTGTCTTTGAGTATCTGTCAAACATAAGTGATGGTGGCCCAAATCCCTTGCTATAAAAGCTCTAAGTAAATAGCCTTTGCTTGTCCTTATTTGGCTTTATTTCTGCACTTTTCTTCTTCTCCTTCTTCTCCCTTTCTTGTTCTTTTTCCTCTTCTTCCTCATCATCCTCCTCTTTCTCTTTTTCCTCACTCCTCCTCTCCCACCCCTATAGTCTCCTTTGTTCTTGTTTTTCTTCTTTTTGTAAGTAAATTGTTCTTTCCACCTGAAAGTTTTTAAAGATCTTCTCTTTATAGGAATTTCCCTCACATATGCCTAGGTGTGTCTTTTCTCGTTGATATTACCTGGAACTCAGTGACCCCTTTCACTTACAGATGGATGTCTATCTTTAAATCAGGGAAATTTTCCGTTATTATATGTTTAATTGTTACATCTCTTTTATATGTTCCTTTCTCTACTTCCAAAACTCCCAACAATCATATATCAAGTCTTTTGGATGTATCTTCTAAGTGATGTGCCTTTTCCTTTTTTTTTTTTTTTTAAGATTTTTATTTATTTACTTGAGAGAGAGCAAGAGCACAGAAGGAGAGGGAGAAGTGTACTCTGCTGAGCAAGGAGCCTGACACAGGGCTCGATCCCAGGATCCTGGGATCATGACCTGAGCCGAAGGCAGCTGCCCATCCAACTGAGTCACCCAGGCGCCCCTGATGTGCCTTTTTCATCATAATTTCTCTCTTTATATTTTCTTGCTCTATGTTTTGAGATATCTTTTCCACTTTTCAGACCACTTAGCAGGATTCAGTCGTTCTCTTATACCTTCTCGTTAACGTTAACGTCTCTTATACGTTCTCATATGTTATATGATACGTTCTCGTATCATCGGTGTTGTGTTTTTGAAATCATGATTTCCATTTGTTTACATGTGTAAAAATCTTAGAACTGCTTTATTTATAATAGCCTCAAATGAAAACAACCCAAATGTCCATCATAAGGAAAGGGAATGGAGAAACTGTGGCATATGTATTCAATAGAATACTACTCAGCATTAAAAAGGAAAAAAACTACAAATATATGCAAGAATATGAATGAATCTCAAACCATTATACCGAGTGAAAGAAATCAGACATTAAAAAGTACATATAATAAAGTTCCATCTACCTGAAGTTCTAAGTCAAACAAAACTAATCCATGGTGACAGAAAATCAGAAATTACTTAGGGAGGGAGAAATGCAGAAGGATGGTAATTTACTGGGAAATAGCAAAAAGTGATGAAAATATTCTATATGTTTACAGAGGTGTGGGTTATATGGGTGGTATGCCATGGATTTATCAAAGTTCATCATACTGTATACTTAAGATCTGTGCGTTTTATTGAACGTAAAATCTCAATTTAAAAAGGGAATAAAATGCTTTTTGTTCAATAGTCTTGTGTGTGTATTGAATTCAGTATTCTTAAGGGCTTTTGTTTATGTATTTATATATATGTATATATATACACACACATATATATATGGTTTAAGAAGTCTTCTGTCTTCTCTAGCAATGTCAAAAGCTGGTGCTCTGTCACCTTCAAAGGAAGAGAAGTTTCAGTGCAACTGTTCTGCTTCCTTAAAGCTCCTCTTTGTTTGGATGACCAGCAAGTCCTTTTTTTTTTTTTTTTTGACAATTTTTCTCATTTTATTTTATTTTTAATTGGAGTATAATTAACATATGGCATTATATTAGGTTCAGGTATACAATACAGTGATTCAACAATTCTACACATTACTCAGTGCTCATCATAGTAAGTGTATGCTTCCATTTTTTTTTTTTTTAAGATTTTATTTATTTATTTGACAGAGAGAGAGATCACAAGTAGGCAGAGAGAGAGGGGGAAGCAGGCTCCCTGCCGAGCAGAGAGCCTGATGTGGGGCTCGATCCCAGGACCCTGAGATCATGACCTGAGCCAAAGGCAGAAACTTTAACCCACTGAGCCACCCAGGCGCCCTGGTAAGTGTACTCTTAAACCCCATCACCTATTTCACCCATCTCCCCACCACCACCCCTGTAGCAACCACCAGGTTGTTCTCTGTATTTATGTCTTTAGTTTGTCTCTTTTTTCTTTGTTTGTTTTGTTTCTTAAATTCCACATACGAATGAAGTCATGCTATTTGTCTTTCTCTGACTTCTTTCACTTAGCATTATACCCTCTAGGTCCATCCATGTTGTTGCAAATGGCAAGATCTCATTCTTTTTTATGGCAGAGTAAGTGTGTGTATATATATATATATATATATATATATATATATATTTTCCACATCTTTATCCATTCATCTATCAGTGAACACTTGGGTTGCTTCCATATGTTGTCTATTTTAAGTAATGCTGCAATAAACGGAAGTGCATTTATCCTTTTGAATTAGCATTTTTGTTTTCTTTGGGTAAATACCAAGTAATGGAATTACTAGATCATATGGTAACTATATTTTTTAATTTTTTGAGGAACATCTGTACTGTTTTCCACAGTGGCTACACCAATTTGCATTCCCATCAACAGTGCATGGGGGTTCCATTTTCTCCACATCCTCACCAACACTTGGTATTTCTTGTCTTTTTTTTTTAGCCATCTTGACAGGTATAAGGTGGTATCTCACTATGGGTTTAATTTGCATTTTCCCGATGATTAGTGATGTTGAGCATCTTTTCATATGTTTGTTGGCCATTTGTGTGTCTCAGAAGGTCGTCTTAAGAACAGTGCTAGGGCAAGTACTCTCCTCCCACTTGAAGGACTGTGGATCTTCTCAAGCTATACTCTCTCCATTATCCAGTATGTTCTGATGATCTTCCCTTTCTCTCTAGCTCTAGACCCACTATAACTTGAGGCTTCATTCACGTCATCTGGTGCCCACTGTGTCTGTATGCTCATTCCCAAGTATTCATGTTTCAGTTTGGGTCATATAGTTGAATTGGAAGTGGGAGAGAAGGGTGAAAGATATGTGATAATCTGATTCATTTTTATAAACTAGCTGGTACCCGAAACTTTGTGCCTTGTATTTAGTAAGCAATCAAAAAATATTTGTTACACTGAGTAAAGAACATAATTGAGGGGACGCCTGGGTGGCTCAGTTGGTTAAGTGGCTGCCTTCGGCTCGGGTCATGATCCCAGGGTCCTGGGATCGAGTCCCACATCGGGCTCCTTGCTCGGCGGGGAGCCTGCTTCTCCCTCTGCCTCTGCCTGCCTCTCTGCCTACTTGTGATCTCTCTCACTCTCTCTCTGACAAATAAATAAATAAATTCTTAAAAAAAAAAAAAAAAAGAACATAATTGAGTAAATAAATAGATCTAGAAAATTCCAACATCATTGAATGTGATGTTGTTTCCATCTAAATTTCCCTTCTCTGGAGATGGCACTAAAATCAAGGAACATACAAATCCAAAAGTTGAGTAGGAACTAATGTTAGCGAGGTAGAGAAGATGGTCCAAATCTGCCACCAACTCTGGGAACAACCCGAAGCAAATAGTGAAATCTGGGTTGTAAAGCAAGAGCTCTGAGACCTAGAAAGACAAGGAAGGGATGAGTTAAGAGAGTAAGTAGAGGGATGCCTGGGTGGCTCATTTGGTTAAGTGCCTGCCTTCGGCTCAGGTCATGATCCCAGGGTCCTAGGATCAAGTCCCACGTTGGGCTCCTTGCTCATCAGGGAGCCTGCAAAATCTCCCTCTGCCTGCAGCTCCTCCTGCTTGTTCTCTCTCTCTCTCTGTGACAAATAAATAAAATCTTTATATTAAAAAAAAGAGTAAGTGGAAGGACTATCTTGGGTAAAAACTGATGAGCACTGTGGTCCAACAATAGATACCCCCAGACCCTCTTAACAAAATAATACCTGGAGGACTTTCAGCTTCTGCCTAGTACAGAAGGCCGAAAAGAGCTTTGTTCCCGCCATCACAACAATAAGCTAGACAAGCTACAAAATCATAACTTATATTGAGCCAACAGACAGCTGAGGTCACAGGACAACTGACTAGCCTGAATCCAAGGAAAGACAAGCTGCTTGTAAACACAGGTGAGATGCAAGAACTGGGTCATCTATGGCACAGCTTGTGAAGGAAGATGAAGCCACTGTTCAAACAGCAAAGAATTCTGCTAAATGTTTAAATAAATTGCTGAAAAGGGAAGCAAGAGCAAAAATGAACTATTGGGACTTCATCAAGATCAAAAGCTTTTGCACAGCAAAGGAAACAGTCAACAAAACCAAAAGACAACCAAGAGAATGGGAGAAGATATTCGCAAATGACATATCAGATAAAGGGCTAGTATCCAAAATCTATAAAGAACTTCTCAAACTCAACACCCAAAGAACAAATAATCC
>CM052899.1:118010634-118052798 GCA_028534135.1 Potos flavus
AAACAACCCTATATAACAAACAAATGAACAAAGAAAAAAAAGGACAAAAACCACTCTTAAATACAGAGAACAAATTGGTGGTTGCCAGAAGGGAAGTGGGTGGGAAGATGGGTGAAATAAAGAGGATTAAGAGCACACTTAACAGCGATGAGCACTGAAAAATGTGTAGAATTGTTGTATCATTATATTATACATCTAAACTAATATCCCACTGTATGTTAATTATACTTCAATAACAAAAAGGGGGGGAAAAAGGGAAAAAATTACAGACCAATGAAAATTAACTGTAGCTATAGATTATGACACAGGTGAATCTTAAACATTATGTTATAAAGCAAATTTCAAGTTATTAAATTTGGTATTATAACAAAAATAATTTTGAAATAAACTATTAGGAGAATTAAAGAAGAACCTATATTAGAATAGTTCATGATAAAAGTTGGCATTTCAAATCAATGGAGAATGGTGAGCTATTCAATAAATGCATTAGCTATTTGGTCTGAAGAAAAAAAGCTGGACATCTATAACTCATTCTGTGTAATAAATTTCAAATAGATCAAAGATTTAATCTAAAAAAAAACAAAAACCCAAAAATCAAAAACCAAAACTGGCATAAAGGCAGACACACAGATCAATGAAACAACAATAGAGACCACAAAGAAATCTGCACATATAGGGTCAAATGATTTTTAACCAGGGTGCCAAAACCATTCAATGTAGAAAAGACAAATGGTGCCAGGAAAACTGGATATGCACCATGCAAGAATGAAGTTGAATCCGTTCCCAACATCATATACAAAAATTAACTAAAAGGGATCCACGATCTAAATGTAAAATGAATACTAAAAAACTCTTACAAGAAAACACAGGGCATTGAGTTCACAGAAGAGGATTGCAGAAGACATAAAGAAACGAATAGTTTTTTAAAATATAAATCTATGTGAGATCTTTTAATCAATTAATTGGTGAAGACTAAAAATGGCTGATTAAACAGGAGAGGACAGAAATAGATTCACATAAATATGATCAACTCATCTCCAGCAAAGGAGCGAAAATAATTCAACAGAGATAGTTTTTTTCAACAAATGGTGCTAGAACAATAGGACATCCTCATACAAAAAAGTGTATGCCAACACAGACACCTTTCGTATGGACTCAGACCCAAAACTATGTAACTATGAAACAAACAATACAACTCCTGGAAGATAACACAGGAGAAAATTTAGCTTACCTTGGGTTTGGTGATGACTTTTTAGACACAATACCAAAAGCACAATCCATGAAAGAAAAAACTGTAAGTCAAACTTCATTAATATTACAAATTTCTGCTCCATAAAAGATACTGCTAAGAGTATAAACGATAAGCCACACACTGGGAGAAAGTATCTGTAAAACACATGTAAAGTCTAAAGATACAGGAGCCATCTGGGTTCCATTCCAGAAATTACTGAAACTAAACAGCACCAGAGGAATGCAACCAGTCTATGAAAAACTACAGGACATAACAACCCAATTTTTTTTTAAAGGGCAAGAGAAAAAAAAAGGAAGATGAAAAAACTAAGAGAAATAGTGATCATTCAAACTTATCTGATCCCAAATTCAAACATAGTGTAAAAATAAATATGATGATTAGGGAAATGCAAATTAACTAGGTATTTAATGGCATTAAAGGAAATGTGGGTAAGTTAAAAAAAGTGTCCCTATCTTTTATATACATGAAGAAATATCTACAGATGAAATGACATGATATACTTAAAAAACAAAGTGAGAGGAGGTTATAGATGAAAACAAGGTGAAGTTGATAATTCTAAAGTTGGATAAAGGGTACATGTACATGGAGGTTAATTATACTATCCTAACTTTTTAAAATTTTTAGACTTTTAATATTTAATTTTAGGGGCACCTGGGTGGCACAGTCAGTTAAGTGTCTGACTCTTGGTTTTAGCTCAGGTTGTTATCTCAGGGTCCTGAGATCAAGCCCTGTGTTGGGCTTCCATGATAAGCATGGAGTCGGCTTAAGATTCTCTCCCCCACTGCCCGTCCCCCCAGCTCGCTCGAGCTCTCTCTCTCTCTCAAATAAATAAATAAATCTTAAAAAAAATTTTAATTTTAAGTTTCTATAGTAAAAGGTGTTAATAATATGGCCATAGGACTCCATAGGCATTTAATCAACATGATTATAAAAGCATAAAACAAAACCAATATAACAGAAAAGAGAATAAATTCTCAGTCATTTATTCCTCCAGCTCCCATAACCTGGTTAATGGGGACTGGTATGAGGAGCTATAAACAAAAGAAAGCTTTAGGCAACAGAATCCCAATGGAGCCTATAACTTGTAATCATCTCAACTCCAATTTTTATTAATCTTACAACAATCTATGTCAAAGTTTATCACGAAAACAGACACCCTTCACTTCAAATTGTACTCATTACCACCATGATCACCTCCAACTCAAATATGTTAGAGCTTCACAGCAAAAGTAAAAGCTATCAACTATTAAAATCTCTGTCCCCAAATGGTTCTAACTCTACTTTTGATATTATCATTGCTCATATCACTTCCTGCCTGGATATTCAAAACAAATTCAATCATCTTTATGACCAGCCTCTACCTGCCACCAGAGACATTGCTAATTTTTTTGCAAACTTCACGTTAATTCTTTAGCTCTTGTTGCCTCAGAAACATTCCATGAATCTCCATTTAAGGACAAAATTAAGCCTAATTTGCTTTGTTTTGAAAATTATCCATAAGCTGAGGGTGCCTGGGTAGCTCAGTCATTAAGCGTCTGCCTTCAACTCAGGACATGATCCCAGCGCTCCCTGCTCTGCAGGAGGCCTGCTTCTCCTTCTCCCACTCCCCCTGTTTGTGTTCCCTTTCTTGCTGTCTCTGTCAAATAAATAAAATCTAAAAAAATAAAAGAAAGAAAAAAGAAAAGTATCCATAATATAACCTTATCTTTATATGCTCTCTATTCCCTCCAAAGAATTACTAATTCTGATCGGAATAGCTGCCTTAGTGCCCCACATGCACACTCTATTTCAGCTCTAGTCCTTCACTCTTGTGGCTGACATCCACTCTAATTAATACCCATACAAAACCTTAGCTCAGGGATGCCTTCTCTAATCATCCTAACTGTGGTTCAATCTCCTTACATTGGATCTCATGCCATCATGAGTCTGTTCATGGTTTTGCAATTTTATGTTGGTATAATTACGTGATTCATTTCTGTCATACTCCCTCCCACAACCTCCACAGGCTTCAGGTTCCACACTTCTATTTTTGCTCTCTCTTGTTTCATAGCACAGCCCCTAACACATAGTAGGCATTGATTAAGTATTTGTCTAAACGGTCAATGAAGGAATACCAGGACGTACCTCTCTTTAGTTTTGAACCATTTTGTCTATACCACACAACTAAGCACCTATTTCATTATTCATTATTGTTTTATGTGCATTCAATTTTGTCTGCTCAACCACCACTGTAAGCTCTTCTGTAGTTCCCACAGTCTCAGCACAGGGGACACACTGACCTCAAGGAATATAGATAGCCACTGATAAACACAGAATAGAAGAGTATCTCTCTATAACAGAAACCTTTGTTATTGTTCAGGTTCCCAGTTTTCTGACTAATGTCAATTACCTATGTTAATGTGGCACTCTTATGCTATATATGGATGATTATGCTACAGACTGCCTTCTGCTAACCAAAATCCAGTCTCTTCTGCTTCCTAAGCATACAGCCAATTATATTTCCTAGCCTTCCTTGTTAAGGTGAGGCCGTGCAACTCAGTTTTATTTTAGCTAGTGAAGTGAATAGATGCATATTTCCAAGTCTGGCCTATAAAAGCCTCCCATGTGTGCTTTTCCACGTCTTTTCCCTTCCAGCTGGCTAGAATGGAGATAGCCTTCAGAGAGACTAATAATATCATGCAGTGTATTGTAATTTCAAGCCTATTATAAATATTAGTAAAATTAAAATAAACCTGTCACATCACTTTTTATAATGTATCCCAGGGAATCAAATCAACACGGTGATTTGATACTCACCAGTATCTATTACATTTTTTAAAATACAAATAAACCATTCTTTAGCAGTCAGAAACTTACATTATTCCCTTTACGCTGTGAACTTGTATTTAATTCCATAAATAAACCCTAAAAGTTTTATTCTAGTGTAACATTTTTATGCTTGAAATTCTTTTATAATCTTTTAAAACAGGGACCACCTGGGTGGCTCGGTCGGTTGAGCAGTTGCCTTCGGCTCAGGTCATGATCCCAGGGTCCTAGGATCAAGCCCCACGTGGGGCTCCCTGCTCAGTGGGGAGCCCGCTTCTCCCTCTCTCTCTGCCTGCTGCTCTGCCTGCTTGTGCTCTCTCTCTCTCTCTCTCTAATAAACAAACGAATAAAAAAAAATCCTCTGAAACAAAAAGATGTATATAAATTGAAAATTCAGGGGTGCCTGGATGGCTCAGTCATTAAGCCTCTGCCTTCGGCTCAGGTCATGATCCCAGGGTCCTGGGATTGAGCCCCGCATCGGGCTCTCTGCTCAGCAGAAAACCTGCTTCCCCGCCTCCAACTCCCCTTGCCTGTGTCTCTATCCCTGTGTCTTCCCTCTCTGTCTCTATCAAGTAAATAAAAATCTTAAAAAAAAAAAAATTGAAAATTTAAAAACATTATTTCCAAAAAACAAATAAGTAAATAATAAAAACATTATTTCCCATTACCCTAATGTAAAGCTCTAAGTATTATATAATTTTGTCTGGATTGAGTTAATTACTATATAGACTTAATCAAAGCAACATAAAATATTACAAATTGTCATTATTACAAATAAAAAAGATTTTATTGGAATGCATCTCTTAATCAGATGGATGATGGTACTCATTTTTTAAGATTATTTCCCATACTTGCAGTTAAAATATTACATATTGCAAGAGTAAGAGTTCAGTACCAATTCTATTCCTATTTTTCTTATAAATACTAAAAACATTATTTGCACAAACAAGTATACATGAACAGAAGAATATTTATTATAATAATATACATTAATATTCTGAACTCCTGAGTTTTATACCCAAACTTACATTGTATTCTACCACCAAAAATTATTGCCAATGATCAGAAAACTCACTTAGGTCCTCCTTTAATTTAGTGGAGAAAAAAACCCCTGGAACCTATCTGAACTACAAGCAAAAAGTTTTAATAATCTGCAGTCATTTGTTTCTCAATTTCTAAGACATGTCAAAAATGTTTTTTTACCAAAACCTGTCAAATGATAGGTGCCGTTTATCCAGATACATTCAAAAATAATTAGGAAAAACTTTTCTTAACTTCCTACTGTGATAACAATGTTTTTATCATAACAAGAGATTTGGGTTACATATATATATATATGCATTTTATCTAAATTCATCTAATGGTACCTTTAAGATCTGCTTATTTCAGCATACATAAATTTCACCTCAAATGAAAAACCTCTAAACAAATAGTGAATTCTAGTTAGTGGTATGCTTGACGAAGTATTTGGGGCAAAGTATACTGGGCAGATACGACTTACTCTGAAATGAATTTTAAAAACCAAGGTGATTAATGGATACAGGGACAGAAAGATAAATGACAAAGCAACTACAGTAAACTGTTGAATCTAGAATTTAATTATAAAAGCTTCGCAGAATTCTTCCAAGCTAGAAGAGCCAGAAGTAGGAAGAATTCAAGAAGTTATACTGGTCATAGAAATCAGAGAAGAAACTTTACTTTTGTTTTGTTTTGTTTTAAGCTTTTCTTAAATCATCCATGCATAGCTGATGCTCTGAAATCCCTCACATGGCAGATGGTTCAATTTCTTACCACAGGCATGGCAAACAGGACAGATTTGTTTACCAAATAAAAGCCAAAAAGAAAAAGCACTCCCCGGGCTACAGAGCAAAACTGACGAGAAGAATGTGTAAGGTGTATTCAAAGATATCAAGGATAATTTGCATAAACTCTCAAAAGTAGAGAGTAAGATATTTTGAAAATGCATTCACGTTCATCATAAAGACGTTAAGGGAAAAAGTAACCATTAACGTTACATAAAGTAGGATGAGGCCTTACATTTTAGGAATATTTATTTACTCTAAGACTAAATTGGTGGGAAAGAAAGGGTTTCGAAGTTTCTAACCTCTTGTTTCTTTGATCCAATTTTCTTTCTTTCTTTTTTTAAAGATTTTATTTATTTATTTGACAGAGAGAGAGAGAGCACGCACAAGTATGGAGAGCAGCAGAGGGAGAGGGAGAAGAAGGCTCCCTGAGGAGCAGGGAGCCTGATGTGGGGCTCAATCCCAGGACTCCAGGATCATGACCTGAGCCAAGGGCAGATGCTTAACCGACTGAGCCACCCAGGTACCCCTCTCTGACCCAATTTTCCAGAACACAAGGTCTGAAAACCTTTACCTTTCTTGAGCTTCATTTATCCAAAAATTCACTATCTTGAAATCTTTCTGATCAGATTTGAAATGAATCAACAGCCCAGCTTCACTCTGTGTTCTAAGTCACCTACTTTTAATAGAATATGGTTTCCCTACCCCAGATGTGTAAGTTTAAAAATACAAATTTTTTTAAATGGTCCAGACAGCCATTCCAGCAATAAAATGAGAGGAAGACTGAGATGACCTAGATGTTGTGACCATCAGATAGGAACTTTAAAATAATTATGATTAATATATTAGTCGACTCAGCAGGAAAGTAAGACAACATGCAGTGAACCATGAGGGAACTGCAGCAGAGAGATGGAAACTGGAAGAAAGTCAAATGGAAATGCTAGAAATTTAAAAAATACAGCCATCAGTGATGAAGAAGTCCTTCAATGGGCCCAGTCAGGAAACTCCACACAAATGAGGAAGGAATCAATTCATTTGAAGACATGTCAATAGAAATACCCAAACCGAAACAAAAAGAAAACGAAGTGGGAGAGGAAAAATAGAAGAGAGTATCTAGAATGAGAAGAGAGAAAGAATGTGGTAGAATATTTGAGGAGATAATAGTCAAAAGTTTAAAAAAAAAAAAAAAGACAATAAATTATACATCCAAGACAGTTTAAAATCAAGATAAATATATATTTTAAAAAGAAAGCAATAATAACACAGCACACAGCTGGATATATTAACAGTCAAACCACAGAAATCCAAATATAAAGAGGAAATCTTGAAAGCAGGCAGGGGAAGAAAAGACACATTACATACATAAAGGAAGAAAAGACAAAAATTACAGCATTACTTCTCGCCAAAAACTATGCAATCTAGAAGTCGATGGCGTGACTTTTTTAAAGCACCGGGGGAAAAGTGTCAACCCAGAATTTTTTACCCAATGAAAATATCTTTCAAAAGTAACAGCAAAAAATAAGACTTTCTCATGCAATACAAAAGTTGACAGAATCTCGCTAGCTGAATTTTCCCTAAAAGAAATTTTAATTTTAAAGAAAGGTTTTTTAAAAAAGATTTTGTTTATATATTTGAGAGAGAGAGAGAGAGAATGCAAGTGGGGGAGGAGTAGAGGGAGAGGGACAAGCAGACTCCCACTCAGTGCGGAGCATGACGTGGGGCGTGATGTCAAGTCCCAAGCTGAAACCAAGAGTTGGATGCTCAACCGACTGAGCCACCCAGACACCCCTCCTAAAGAAAGTTCTTTAGGGAGGAGTTTTATACCAAACTAAGATTGGGGCCTACAGAAAGAAAGGAAGTGTGTAAGATACAGCTAAAGTGAAAATAAATAAAGGACTTACTTTTCTTATTTTTAATTATTTTAAAAGGTAATTTTGTGTAAAGCAAAAACAAAAAATGTACTATGGAGTTCACAACATGTAAAAGTAAAATGTTTAATAATGACAGCATAAAGGACAGGAGAAAAGAACTGGAAGTACTCAACTATAAGGTTCTTACACTACATGAACTGACATAAATATAAAGATAGACTAAAATAAGTCAAAAATGTATTATTTGACTAGAACAACCAATACATTTTTAAAAGTTTAAGCTATAATAAGCCAATAGTGGAGATAAAACAGAATCACAAAAACTATTCAATTCACCCAAAAGAAGGCAGAAAAAGAGTAAAAAAAAAAAAAAAAAAGGAAGCGATGAGACAAAAAAAAAATAACTAGTAAGGTGCAAGATTTAAATCCAATCATATGAACAATTATATTAAATATAAATGGTCTAGAAATATTTTTTATATTGACTATGTATCTAATCATCTTGCTAAATTTATATATTAATTCTAACAGTTCAATAGCAGATTCTTAAATTTTACATGTATATGATAATATAATATGTAATTTGTGACATTTTTTAACTTTTTTCTGAAACCCTATGCCATTTGTTTCTTTTTCTTGCAATACCACATTAAATGCGGCCTGCAGTAGAACTGAACAAGTGTGGGAAGAATATGCTTGTTCCACACTGCACCATAATATGAAGTTAGATGCATTTTCTCCCTTTTCTAATTATGAAAATATCCTTCTATTTTTATTATTTGAAGTGTTTTTAACCAAAATGGAGGCTGGCAACCATCAGGATTTTTCTACATGTATTGAGATGTACTGTATATATTTGTAAAATTATTTTTTCCTATTAATGTTGTGAATTTGATGGACAGATTTCTGAATCTTACATCACACTGCATTTCTGAAATAAATCCAAATATACCATGAAAAAAAAACAGTACTTAAAGGTAAGAATAAGATTACAGGACTAAAGACATTAAATGTGAGAAAGTAGAGAACAGCACTGCTAAAATCTAAAGCAAGAAGAAAGTAAATCATGTAGAATCATATTTTCATTGGCTTAGTGCTTATTTACACATCTAATAAATACTTTAGAGAACTGAGGATTACTTTAAAAAATAAACAGAATGGAAGAAATATGTCCTACAATAAGAGATAACTATAGTATCAAGCAAATTGAGGAAACATTAGACATGCCTGACTTCCAAAATAAACCTGGTAACACTAGTTTTAAAGATGGAGAAGAAAGTGAGAATGGTCTACAGAACGTAATGAGAAGAAGCAGGGAAGACAGGCAGTCCCGCCCCCTCCATTGCAGGCTCAGTGGCCTAAGGACTAAAGGAGAAAAAAACAGCCATCATTTAAGAGGTCTGCTGGGGAAGCAAGTATCTTAGGGGAGAGCTGGGCATCTGTTAGAATAAGAGAGTAAAAGGAACCTTCAGTAAAGAGGTTGAGGATTTAGGGTATTATTTTGATTATGAACTTCAGGTAGGGCACAGTGGAGGGAGTTCAAGAGTAGGGGATAGGTCCGAACAGGGATAGAAGATATTGACAGCCTTAAGGAGATTAGATGTGAGAGATAAAAGGTGATGTAGGAGTCTGGGCATCTGGATGGTACCCTATATAAACAGGGAGAAATAATGAGAGAATTCCTGTTTATTCAAGGCAGATGGTGGTCAGATTGTGAGTGTTGGCAGGTAGGAAAAGGTGGGTACTTGGAGTTTCCTTTTGACCACTTTTGATCAATGGGGCAAATCCTTACTTTTCAGTCTTTTTGTTAATTGACTTCCCTGACATTTGAGATTGTAGCCCAATATCATTCTTGAAGTCATCTCCCCTTCCGGTTTTTTTTAGTTTCTCCTACTACGTCTCTTAACATTCCTTCCTTTCCATTGATTCCTTCCCTTCTACTACTCTTAATATTTCTGTGGTTTCAGTCCTGCTTTCTTCTCTCTACACACAATGTCATGCTCCCTGGTTGATTTCATTTATATGCATAGTTTTAGTCACTGCCTATATTCAGCTTCCTAATGGACATCTTCCTTTAGATAATCAGTGGGTACTTCAATGACCAACATCTCAAGAATTAAACAGTATCTTTTTGCCCAAATCAGCTGTTCTCTCTATATTCCCTCTCTAGTATAAAATGATTACGTGATTTTTTTCTACTATCTCAAATTTAGCTGAAGTAAGGACTCCAATGCTGAGAACTATAAATGATAAACCCCCATACTCTAAAAAGGAAGACATGACATCCATGGAAGACTTACTGAAAGAAGCATCCCTATCATCCACTTCCTGCCTATCGAAAATGAAACAAAACAGATTAGAAATAGAAGTGAATTCATAAACGGAGAGAATGTTAAGGCTTTACACCTCAGTAAGAACAAAGACAGGGGCTCTCTAAGAAAATCTCTGGGACAGACTGGGTGATAACTATACGAAGAGAAATGGACATCTTAATTTTCGGCTGGCAACATACTGTGATAAAGAAACTGTGTGTGTGTGTGTGTGTGTGTGTGTGTGTTAAACTCTTAAGCCTATCTTGGTCTAGCCACACCAGAAATGAATACAGTGAGAGAGTTCTTGGGAGAACCCAACAAATACCCCCAGTTTAGGACATAGGTGAACACAGAAACTGGTCCCAGCCTGGAGAACAGTGACAGTAAGAAGTTGGATGGAGCTGTTAACATGGCAGAGCAAGAACATGGAGGATAACAGTTAGTCAAGCTGCACTTCTACCACTGGGTTCTATAGGCTTCCTATTAGCCAAACCGATGCTGCAGAAGGGCTACAGTATCCTGAGGGGCCAAAGACATATGCCTCTGCTGTAAGGGTGCTCTGCAGTAAAAGGCTGTAGGGTAGACTACAGGAGGTAAGAGACAGCCAGGAGAAAACTGCCAAAGAGAGCCTGGGTGTGTACCACACTCTTGACAGAGAACTGGGCAATGTGGACATATCCACAGGGGTCTCCAAAAACTATCCTAAATGCACATCTGTAAAAGTCCACACTTGGGAAACCTGTCACACTGGCCACTAGATGACAATAGTCCCAGTCATATAAAACTTTGTCCTTTCTCTTCTAATCTTCCTTCCAATAAGTAGCCAAAAGCAGAAAGGGGGGAGGGTAAAAGACAGGAAGAAACAGATTACACTCCTCTTCTCCACTACATGGTCCCTGAGCCATGATTAGGTCTGAGTTGAGAAAGAAGCTTTCAACTAGATTTAAGGTTTTGACTAGACTTTTCATACCTGTGAATTTAATCACCAAAATAAGGCTTGTTATAGTTAAAAATAGCCTCTTGTCAAGAGGTAGGGAAGGAATATCCAAGATCTCATGGCTAAAGTCAAGGATGGGAGAAAAACAAAGCTAGTTCCTATTTGTATGCCATCAAGTATAGGCCATATACCAGTCATACTGGTCCACGGTGCCACCGCCTACTCTGTTATTCAAGTCGGGAATCTAGGAGTCATCCTAGAGGCTTCCCCTCCCTAGGACCCTGATATCCAGCCTTATGTCTTAAAGCTCTTTTAACACATCTCTTCTTCCGAAGCCCCTCAGCTACTAGTCTAGTTCAAACATAAAGTACTATAATAATCTAACTTAGTGATTTCCCACCCTGGCACACACTTTAGAATTTTAAAATATTAAAATATCTAGGCCCCAGCCTTAGAGACTCTCATTTAAATGGAGTCAGGGTAGAACCCAGCCATTAGTGTTTTCAAGGGGTTCGAGGGTGCTTCAAAAGTTCAGCCAAGGTTGAGAATCACTAACCTAACAGGTCTCTCTCAGAATACTGCCACAAGAATCATCTTTTTTAAAAATGTAAATCTCATAGTATCCTAGAGTAGTGGTTTTAAATCTAGGGTACCCATTAAAATCACTTAGAGAGCTTTTAAAAATCCTGATACCAGGCCAAACTCCAGATCAATTAAAACCGTCTCTGGGCGTAGGAACCAGGCATTCCCCAGGTGATCCCAATATGCAGATAAGGACACCACTGCCCTAGAATCAATGGAAAGCCACAGAAAGTCTTCGAGAACAATACAGTGCAAACTCTCCTGAAGATAATAAAACCTTCCATCTAACCTCAGCACCCTCATCTCTCACACTACCAAAGCAATGTAGTTCCCTCAAGGGCCACACACTTTTCCACTTTTATGTAAAGTATTACTTCAATCCAGAAAGCCTCCTCTGCTTACCCACAGCTAAGACCCAAAACACCTTTAAGGTTAAGAGCTTTCAAGAATAGCCTTTGTATAAACCTTCCCTGATACAGCGGAGCTCATCAACCCATTCGTGATCGTCATGATTCTGTAGGGCAATACGTAATGTTTAAGTCTAACTTCCCCGTTGAAATGAAAAACTTGTCTTATTCTTGCTTTTGTCCCCAGTGCCTATCACTATACATAGCACATAATAAGCACTCAAATATCTACTGAATTCATCTCATTTAAGTAAATAATTATTTTCTATTATTATGCAGATAGAATCCCATTTTAATGAACTATAAGAGACATATTTATACATCATACTCAAGTCTCGCTAAGACAAAAACCAACAGCTATACTTTTTAAAAAATGTAAAACAAATGTTTAATGTTTGTTCTATTTATGAATAATAGTAAGTTAAGAAAAGGCGGTACAAAGGGTAGTAAGTTTCCAGAATCACAAAGGCAGCATCTTACAGAATAATGATGCTTAGCTTTCCACCTGAGTATGTCCTTTAAAACATACCTTTTCAAAATGTTATGCTGGCATAATGACTCTGTATGTTTTAGTAAAGTGAGTGAAGACTACTTACTTGACCTAAGAGTAAAATGATAGCTACCTTAAGATGAAAACAAATTATGAAAAGCTTTTGAATGCTCTGAATGAACTGTACTTAAGTCTAAAGACTCTGAGAATCTGGTTACCAGCATTTGATGGCAATTTCTAGTACTCTGGGTACTCATTTCCCAGCAAAAGCTCAGATCTCCATGAAACCCAGGACAGTTTAAGCAGAAAACAGAGTATTTTATCAAAATAATAATAATATAATAAAGTTACATTTAACGTTTTAAATTCATATAGTCGCTACATATGTGACTTCCCAAAGACAATAATTTCGCACAAATATTAACCGAAGAACTACACACATCATGTACCTCATTTGAAAGATTTTTGTTGCACCCACATTCATATGGGCCATGGAAATTATCTTAGCATGCAAAATGATTACTAGGTTACTATGTGTTTAGAGTAAGGTTTTTTTTTCTGCCCTATATCCTTGATTACTAAATGAATCTAGTATTTGATGAATCCCTATTTCTTGTTTGGGAATATATTAAAACTGAAATATCTAAAGTGACTAATAAGAACATAAAGGCATTAACCACAACACTTGGCGTTTGTGGCTAATTTTTTTTTTTTTTTACCTTATTTGGCGATTTCAAAGGTGAGATGGCTATTTTATTTGGTGTCTGTGTTGTAGAATTTAAAGTTGATCCAATAACACCACTTTCAGATATTGTTATGGTCTTTGATGGAGTCCCGGGAGTAGACTGTGAAAGAACCCTACCTGCAAATGAGAGGCAGCACATCAGTTCGACTTTTTTCAATAATAATATAAAAATGTATGTGTTGATGATCTACACCCACAAGGACTGTAGTATATATGTTCACTACTTCATATGTATCCAGGCATGAACTTAAACACTCAAGTGAGTCCTGAATGAACGAAGTTGAAACTAGTCAGAAGGAAACAAAACAATGCTTCTTAGTAACACTTAGTATCTTAATACCTCTTTATGTAAAGTCCATGAAAACACATCTGCTCACATTCTCATCAATCCTGCTAAGGTCCATCTATCAGAATTAGAAAATAGGCTCAGGACAACTATGCAACAGGCTCTGTATAACACAGCTCCTGAAAGTCAGGCCTTGAATCCAAGTCTCAAAACTTAATCTCTATACTATACTACAGATGTCTTACTCTGAACTTAAACCATTCAGGACACAATTTAAAGCCACCCCTATAAAAGTTATCGGACTAACGTGAACACTGTTTGGTTTAATACTACCTGATTTCAGACTGCCGAAAGGAAAAGAAAAAATTCCAACAGGAATGCAGGAATACTGTGTTCCCTTCTGGACAATATCCATCAGGAATAACACAGGAAAACTGTAGGGTGTCTGGATGGCTTAGGAAATTGGGAATCATATCACAATGAGTTGATATATTAGGAATTTTTATCCTACGCAAGAGAGGAGTACAAAGACATGACACATCTCCAAATTCTTGAAAGAGAGGCATGTGTGACAGCCGTTCACCAAGCATTCTGGTTCTCTCCCATTCTGGGCACATGAGAGAACTGCCCTTCTGACCCCTCCCCACACCCTGAGATTAGGTTAGGGCCACGTGACAAGTTCTAGCTGATGAACTGCGAGTAGAGGTGGTATGTGTCATTCTGGGCCAGAACACTTACTGCCTATGCAAGACCTTCCAAAGCTCTCTTTCCCTCTGCCACATCGGAGATGACAGTCCGTCTGTCAGCCTGAGTCCTTGGGAGACCATGATAAGAAGAGCCCCCTTTCTAATCCACAGTGGACATGTAGATAATCTTATCAAGTATGAACAAAAAGTACAATTTCTTTTTAGTTTCTGAGACTTAGAGACTGTTTATTGTGGCAGGAAAGCCAAGATGATCCTGACTGATCCAGGCTGTCAAGCGGAAGGATTAGAGCCATTCTGTAACACATCAGATGCACAGCACTACTGCACAGAAACGGAAGTTTCAGCTCAGCACTAGGAAAGAACTTCTAACAAAGTTCTAACAAAGTTCTAACAAAACTTCCAACTGAAATGACTATTTCCCACAAGTGAGTTTTCAGTCACTGAAAGTGTTCCAAGCAGATGCTGTATAATCAAATCCACTGGCTAAAGAGAGAATTCAAGCACCCAAGAAAGAGAAAAGGTAGAAAACTACATTATCTCTAAAATCCCCTCTTAGATGCTATGATTTAATTCATAGATATATCTGGAGATGAAAGAAAGAAGGAGGGGGGAAAGCAAGAGAAAAAGAAAAAAAAGAAAGGACTTCCTCTTTAGACAAAAATCAAGAACTAGCACTTAAGAGCTTCTGGGTTGTTTTTTCTGATAACGGTGCCACAGTATACACAGTTTCTTTTTAAAATCAGGTTTATCTGAACTTTATGAATTTTAAAAATATTTTAACTAAAATTTTTTCAATTTCTTTGTAGTACATAGTTACATTTAATTTCATTGATAATACTCATTAATGAATTTCAGTTGACAATTGTTTTTTTTAACATGAATTACATCGCAACTAAATAAGTCAACTACATAAACTAAATGAATTTACATCATGTATTTTTAGGCCATCCTAAAGTGTTGAACCTGCCTGAATTAAAATATTTGCCTGTTCTAGTTTCTAAAACTAATACCTGTGGGATAAACCTGAAGCCCCAACAACCATTACATTAAGAAAATAAATTACCAATAAAGACAAAGTTCCATAAAATGCTCATCATTTACGGTTATTACTATAATTTCTTATTTGTTTGGCATTACACAGATTCAGAAAAAAGTTTCTGAACAAGTTAATACAGAAAATCCTCAATTTCTGAAAATAGTTGATTTAGAAAAAGGCCACTTAAAAATGAATTCATTTAAAACAGGGACAAAAATTTTAAATAACAAAGAAAGCTAAGAGTAAAATTTTCACTTTTGGCGGGAGCTTATATTTAACAAAAATCCAATCTATAATTAAAACTACACTAACTCTTAGAATGAACTGGTAAATCTGGGGGAAAGAGGATTCTTCTGAAAATGTGTATGTCAGTGCAATGACAGATTCTGTTTGATGGGCATAACATGATCATATTGAAGGTCATCTCTGCCAATATATTTCAGGATTTCATCAATTTTCCCAAGAACCCTCTATACTTCTTTAAAATTCAAGTTATTCTTTTTTAGAGGATTGCTTATTTTTCATCCAGATAGCATCTCTCCTGATTACCTACTCTCCAAATCCCTATTTATCCTTAGCTCTGCAGACAGATTCAAGCAAGTATGCAAGTTAAACAATTTCCCCTTGAAGTCAATTTCCAAGGTATTTACACTCTATTGTTGGTTGTTCTCCAAGAATCAAGAAACTTACTCCAAAAGATGGGGGTATGGGGGCAGGCAGGGAGCTCACTTATCTAAGGGAGGACTAATTCTATAAGAGATTAATTTATTAGTGAATATTTTCACATTGATGAAGCTTGCTCCAGTGTAGCAACCCTGTACTTCAGGAGCTCCAAGAACAAGGACCTCTGTATCTCACTTAACCATCTCCAAAGCCTTCTGAAGTGTCGGGTATCAACATTTTATAGAAATAAGATGAATCAATATTTACCCAAGATCACAGACAAAGTCAACAGAAGAGCCATGACTAAAACCCAAGTTTCCCAATAGCTCCTCCCACACACCACACCGCTTCCACGACACACACATTCATCCAAATATACACATTCAACAAACCACATCTATGTGCCAGAAACTGTACCAAGTCCAGAAGGATAAACAAGATACAAGAGCTACCATTAATGTGGTACATACACACAATGGAGTATTATTCACCTAAAAAAGGAATTCTTACATGCTACAACATAGATGAACTATGAGGACATTATGCTGAGTGAAATAAGCCAATTACAAAAGAATATATACTGTATAACTCCACTTAGATGAGATATGTAATCAAATTGACAGAGACAAAGTCTCTGTTAGGAGTTGGGAGGTGGGAGGGAGGAAAGGGGAGTTACTGTTTAATAAGTAAAGAGATTCTCTTTCGCAAGATGAGAAAATTTCTGGATGGATGGTGGTGATGGTGTTACAACAGTGTGAATATACTTGATGCCACTGAACAGTCTTGAAAATGATTAAAATGTTATATATGCTATACCCACAATTTATGTACGTATATCTTATCACAATTTTTAAAATATAAATAATTTTTTAAAAAATTAGATGATAGGACAAAGCAAAAAAATTACCACTACGAAAAATTATAAACACAGTAGGGGAGACAGACAAGAAAACCAAGTATTATAATACAGTGTGACTAATGGAAATATTAAAAAACAGTATGAAATTTAAAGAAGTCTATTTAAAGTTAAGAATTTTGGGGCACCTGGGTGGCTCAGTGGGTTAAAGCCTCTGCCTTCGGCTCAGGTCATGATCTTAGGGTCCTGGGATGGAGCCCCGCATCGGGCTCTCTGCTCAGCAGGGAGTCTGCTTCCCCTCTCCCTCTGCTTGCCCCTCTGCCTACTTGTGATCTCTTTCTCTCTGTCAAATAAATAAATAAAATCTTAAGAAAGAAAGAAAAAAAAAAAAAGAAAGAAAATTTTTTTAAAGATTTACTTATTTGACAGGGAGAGACAGCTAGAGAGGGAACACAAGCAGGGGGAGTGGGATAGGGAGAAGCAGGCTTCCCGCTGAACAGGGAGCCCAATGCAGGCCGGATCCCAAGACCCTGGGATCATGACCTGAGCCAAAGGCAGCCGCTTAACGACTGAGCCACCCAGGCCCCCCTAAAGTTAAGGATTTAGTAGGTATAATTAAGTTCAATGGGAATACATAAGAGACGATCAGGGGAAGAGTATAGCAAAGAAAGGTATTTTAAGTAAAAGGAACAATGCTAAGATTCTAAGAGAACGTGGTCCATTTGGTAATCTCTTAAAATAAGTTAAATCAGTAAGTATGGAACTGATAAGAGGTGAAAATGAAAAAAGTATGTATTTTCAATTAGAAATGCCTTTAATGTTAGAAAGCACTGGCATTTGAATTCAAATCTGACTGAAGCCAAGAAATAGATATGAAATGGATACAGCCAAGAAAATCTTAAGCAAGGGTTTGTCAAGATCAGATTTGCATTTTAGAAAAATCACATATATAAACATAAGTTTATCTTGACTATAAGACAGAAAAAGATATCCATCTTCAATGAGAAGCCCAAAAAGTCATTTAAAAACAATCTAAATGTACTTTGAAAAATCAAAGGCACAATATAAAGATGATAAAACCTCCTTGTGATAAAGAGAATTCAGTAGGAAAGCTACTTCAGTGGTTTAAAATTTGGCTCAAATGAATTTAAAAGGCTATATAAGGAATCAGTTGACAGTAGAAATTCTCTCTCCAACTGAACTTAATGCCAAAAATTCTAATAAAATTAACAGAAGTCTACCTATGCCTTTTGGTAGAGCCAATAAGTCTGCCTATTAATTAAAAGGTGAAGCTATGATTAGTGTGTAAACACTTTATATAAATGACCCGAAGACCAAGCAATGACATCATTATAGCCAAATGTAAAAGAGATGAAATCTTGGCATTGACCAAATATTCATTCAGACACTTCTGCAAATACTACAATTTTTCAGCATATAATTTTCCCACATAATTAAAACATTTAAGGAACTCTCTCAAACTCAAAACTAGTAAAAAAGAAAACACTGGAGTGCCTGGGTGGCTCAGTTGGTTAAGTAGCTGCCTTCGGCTCTGGGTCATGATCCCAGGGTCCTGGGATCGAGCCCCACGTCGGGCTCCCTGCTCAGCGGAGAGCCTGCTTCTCCCTCTCCCTCTGCCTATTGCTCTGCCTGCTTGTGTTCTCTCTGTGTCTCTCTGTCAAATGAGTAAATAAAATCTTTAAAAAAAAGAAAACACTGCACTAAGACATTCCTCTTGGTTAACTCTCTCCACCAAAACCTCCCAAAACCTCCCTGAGGACTGGTGGGGTCCCCTTTTCATCAATATATCCAAAGCCTTCCTTACTTGCAGCCAACTGAAGCCCACTTCCTGAACCAGCTCCAAATCCAAACTCATTCCAGTCTTTCTTCAGGGCCATACCTGCCTCCCATGACAGCCCCCAAGACACCAGCCTCCTATAACATCGAATCTCTGCTGAGGGCCAAAAGAGAATTTTCACTCACCCAACACTATCCTCAAATTACAATCTTTCCATGCCTCCTCTCACTTAACTAAAATGAGAAGCCTCCCTATATACAATTCAAAGCCTCAGGAAAATGACAGATCACTGCTATTGACTTCAGAGTTGTCTATTGTTACACTCTCTGTAAATTGATCAAAAACAGTAGTAGGTGGTTTTAGTATATATCCCCTCCCACCTTACCCTCCCCCATAGTTAGTTAATTTTGAGTACCCTCATCAAGAAGAGTATACTTTCTAGGAATGGGTAATTAGCATTTGAAAGTCTCTAGTCAAATCTGCCATCCAGAGGTACTTCCATAAGCCCTTAACCACAATGGAAATTAGAAATGAGCTCCTAACTGGTAAAAAGAGTCGTGTTAGTATAGCTCTAAACTAAAGACCAGTCACCATGGCTGTATGTCTCTAGAACTGAGCAGCCTGCCAGGCAAGAAGTAAGAAGAGAGCTGGATATTAGCCATTATAGAAGGAGAAAGGGAAAAGAGTATCAGAAAAGAATATTGCTTGGGAGTGATAATGATGGGTCATGGACTCCATGTTGAGTAAGGAAGACTCTGAGGACACGAGTGGCTGATTACTAATGAGAAAACACAAGGGTTAATGGATTAGAGATCTCAAAGTTAAAGAACTGGGAAGTTAAAGTTAAAGATTGGGAATACAAAGACAGATAAACTATGAAGAAAATGAAATACTCAAAGTCAAGATTTGAGGTGTTACAGTTACCGGTGATGACAAATTTTAAAGTTTGTAATAAAAGAGAATTGGGTCACACTAAGGAACTTGCTGGTAAATACAGCTAAAATTCTGTTATCATTTAAGTAATTACTATCATTGTGATAATTTTGTTCATACAAAACTGCATATAAAGCATATTAACACATTGAAACCAAAAATTCAAACAGAAACCACGAAATACTACACTCTCGTGGGCATTAATTTAAATCTATTAAACTTAACTACATGTGCTCTAGAGACAAACTGCCTGGGTTCAAATCCCAGTTCGACCACATACAAGCTGAGCACCTCCATTTCCACACTGGCAAAATGGGGCTGTTTTTGATACCTACCTCACAGGATTGCCCAGGGACTATTAAATCACTATGTAAAGAGCTAAGAGTAGTGTGAGGCACATGGTAAACACTAGATAAATGTTAGCTAGTATTATTGGAGTTTAAGACTTTTACTTTCATGATAAAAAAATTAAGGAGACTAAATTAATGGACTGATTTTGAGATAAGGCATTTTGCTTGAAGCACACATTTAGTAAATGTCACACTTCTTATTAGTTTGGTTTATAATAATAACCCTACTTGTTGCACTAAAACATTTCAAGATGGCAAATAGCCCTTTTTAAACCTAAAAGGAAGGTAAATATATAGCTTAATAAACTGTAAAGAAATATAACCTGCAATGACTGGTGGTGATACTTGAGTTGTCTGTCCTGTAACTGCTTTACTATTAATTGGTTTTGCAAAGATCAGCTTCGTGATTACTGGACCAGAGGTTGGTGTTCGAGGCTTCTTAGCAATCTGAAATATATAAATAACTATGAAGATGATCTGTTTCTGTAAAACACCTATTCAATCAAAATTAAACAGAAGATTGATATACAGAAGTACATGAGAAACCAGCTCATTTAACAGAATATATCTGAAGTATTCATGTTAAAACACCTAAAATGCAGCCATTCATCAAAATACTAATATGATTCCATCCTTAAGCCAATATATAGCAATACCTTTGCATTTTTATTGTAAATCCTTATTTTAGTCTGTAGGATAATATGCATATGATGAAAACCAAATGAGTATTTAGAAATGTTTAATAATAATGCTTATTTAATAATAAACAATACTAAAACACTATGACACAGCAATATTCTTTCTCAAAATAACAAATTATTCAGTAACAGAAAGACAATCAGTTAAGAAAGCATAATGTAAATGATGAAGCCACCTGTAAATGCAATTACATTGGCTCCAGAAAGCAAAATATAAATACACAATAAAGACAGGTTTATGATTAGATCTTCGGCTTTAAATATATATATATATCTATATATATAGATCAGGGGTAGATATACAAAGAACTGAACAAGTTAATGCCCTAGGATACAAAGAGTACGTTTGGCAAAACAAAGACTATTCTAAAGGCAAAGGTGCTAGAAATGTTATTTGCTAAAATATTGTTTACTACACTATCAATTCTTTGAAAGTACGGTCTATGTTCATCCCTGATCTTAATGTATCAGCACACTGTTGACCTGAACTAAAATTCTCCACAAGTCAAGGATGATAGAGTTATCAATGTTTTAATACTGAAATTATCAATGTATGCAAAGATATAGATAGCTTCTTCTAAAAATTAGAAGCAGAAATTTAGCTATGATAGGGAAGACATTAAATATTAATTTTACTTTTGTCAGATATGAAAATTGAGGCCTTAAAAGTGCTAATATTGGAAATAATGACTTAAAATGAATAAACATGACCAACTTGAATGACAGAAATATACCAGAAGCTGCAATGAATCACAGAACTACATAAATGTCAGCTTTGTGCTCAAATTATAAATTAAATAACACATTACCTTAAACCTAGAATATATTACTTTCTTACACTCAGAACATGTGACTGAAAAACAAAATACAAATGAAATACAAATAGCTTTAAAAAAAAAAAAAAAGCAAGGAGATCCATTACCATACTAAACAACAACAAAAAAATACCCAGCCTGCAAAACTGATATACCCAAATAAATGCATGACTATACTTCAAAAAATTGATGTAATTTGGGAGACATAAAGGGAATATATTTCCCAACTGTGTTTATAGGCCTAAAATTCTAAGATGTCAGAATATATCATCTATTGACTTGCTACTAATAATCTCAAAAGGAAAAAGTATTGATGTTCTTAGAAACCCATGTCTTGTAATAAATATTCTTTTTTTAAAAAAACATTTTTAACTATAAAGATTAGGAGCTTAGAGTACTTCCCTATATTTCATTGATTTTTACAATCATATGACTATATGAATACTTACCAATCAGGAAAAAAATGTAAACAATACAACCAAAAGCACATTAATTATTTAAACAATTCCAATTTGCCCTTGTGGTTATGTTTGTTTAGTGGCACACTGCTGAAAATAATGATTTATAGTTCCTTCAAAGAACCATACTTTTTGCATTATTAAATTCTAAACTACTTTAGAACAAAATTACTTTATCAAGTAAAACAAAGCATAATGTATCACTTTTAACAAATTTATGTAATCAGCAGATAAAGACAAAAATGATTCAAAAAAGGAATTTTACAAGTAAGATAGCCAAATATATGATCAAATAATATATGCAGGTAAATATTGGCACTATATTGTATCAGTTCAGGAACTAATAAGGAGTTACGTTGTTCCAGACTATTAATTACTCTTATATACTATGCACAAGAAACATGGGAAGGTGTTTATATATCTGTAATTAAGTGTAACTATACCTCTTTGTTACTGCCTCTGGCCTCAACTGTCACCTCTTTCCTTCATTTTTCAAGATGGGTCTCCTTCTTCCACCCTTACCTGCTGTCCATACCCTAACAGTTTCAATACTCTGATTAAACTTAAGACAACGCTGAGGATTGTCTAGGTAAAAAACCAGAGAGTCATATGCACCGTTTAACACTAAACCAAATATTTTGGTGCCTAAAGAGGAAGCATAAATGCGTAGCTTATTTGTTGTTGTTTTTTTTTTCCTGTGCTTTAGAGCTTTGTAGGTTACTTTGGAGTTTCAAAGATTTGAGTTGCCTAAAAATTGGACAAGTGGAATAATATTCTAAATGGGGTTTCTTTTGTTTTGTTAGTTTTTTTTAAAATAAAAGTTCTTTTTTGAGGGTGCCTTGGTAGCTCAGTCGTTTAAATGTCTGCCTCAGTTCAAGTCATGATCCCAGGGTCCTGGAATCGAGCCCCACATCCGGCTTGCTGCTCAGCGGGGAGTCTGCTTCCCCATGTCCCTCTCCCGACTGGTGCTCTCTCTCATAAATCAATAAATAAAATAAAATAAAAAAATAAACAGAAGTTCTTTTTAATAAATAGAATCAGGTTCTATAAAAGTAACAACAATAAAAGAAGTTATAAGAATTAGACCCCAGTCTTTGCTTTCGTTGTCAGTACTTAGGGGATTATAGTAGAAAACTTGTGGGTACAAGTAAATTGGTCATTAAATAGCATGTATACATTGCTCTAGTAAATGAAAAAAAAAATGACATTCTGGTTTTCATTGTCAGTTTATTGTGAACATGGTTATGATCCATATCCCCAAAGCCAGATAAACTCTGGTAAACTAATAAAAACAAGTTTTAAAACTGATTTAAAAATCAAGCTGAGGACAAGATGCTTGATGGTGACAGTACATCTCGTTTAAGAGATTCTCACCAAAAGAAGTAAAAGGAACTCAGAGATAAGTGAGAGATGATAATAAACAACAAAGATGGGTGCCTGGGTGGCTCCACTGGTTAAGCATCTGCCTCTGGCTCAGGTCATGATTCTAGGGTCCTGGGATCGAACCCCAAGGTGGCTCCCTGCTCAGTGGGAAGTCTGCTTCTCCCTCTGCTTCTTCCCCTCTCCCTTGCTTGTGCCCTCTCTCTCTCTCTCTCATATAAATAACATCTTTTAAAAAAAATCAAAAAAGAAAAGAGCATTAAATATTTAATAGTGGCAGGAAGGACATGGGCAAATTATAAGGTTTGAGAAATCAAACAAAGTGCTTAAATAAAAAGCCCATGAGGGGCACCTGGTTCGGGTCAGATGGAAGGGTGTGCAACTCTTGATCTTGAGGTTGTGAGTTCAAGCCCCGCGTTGGGTATAGAGATCACTTAAAAACAAAAGCTTAAAAAAAAGCCCATGAAAAATAAATTTCTCATTATTTTGCCAACATAATAACCAAAACATCATTACTTCTAACATCAGCTGAGCATGGATAGTTCCCCACATCTTCCTTTTCCTTATATACCTGCATCAGTTCTCTAAGTCATGCCTGTTCCTTTTTTTCTGAGAGGTGAATCTTTTAAGCAGGGAATACATTTGTGTTTCCTGATCCTAAGTGGATCTTTTTATTTTAAGAGCAGTGATGACCTAAAAAGGCCTATTTGAGCAAGAAAAACTGGGAACTATTTATGTTCTGTTAACCTTTTATGTTAGGACCCTATTCATACTAATAATAGGCACCATTTTCAAGGATCCTCAAACTTTTGAGAACTACATCAAGTACTATCTTTTATTATGTATTTCATCATGATCAAATAGCCATCTTCCAGCCAAAGTCAAAAACTCAGAGACGATAAGTAACTGATCCAAAGTTCCACAGGTGGTAGGGTACCATAGAGGTGACTCAAATCCAGTTGGTCCAATTCTAAAGCCAATATTTTACCTTCCATCATGTGACACTGCCTTTTCCACACAGCAAATATGAGTGATGGTAATGGACAGGAAACTGCAAAGAGGTGGCACACACGGGCTAGTATGTACTATTGCTGGCTCCAAGGATTGCTCAGAGCAGCAAGTTTTCCTAGACTTTGGCCATCTGTTAACTGAGAAAAATTATGTTTGAATGATTTTTTGACAGCCCAGCAGTAACTCTGGTATCTTTATACCAGCAGAGCATACTTGCAATCAAACTACTACTAAGAATAAAATGCATTTAAAAATGAGTAAAGAGCTATAAATACACTAAGTTGGAATTTAACAAAAATTAAGTTTGTTCTAAGTTCTCTAGCAAACATTTTCAAAGCATTAGACATATCAAACTGTACGAAAAAAACCCCACACAATTACTAAAAGCAACATTCAAAAGAATTCAGTAACAACTATGCATTTAATCACCCTACAAACACAACTATGAATCAATTTAATTTTAACATGCATTTGAATTAATAAGCCCCCTTTGTTTTTTTTTTTACCTGTACTGTTTTTAACTGTTGGGTCTGTAACACAGAGGGCTGAGTTGTAGTATTAATCAGTTGACTTCCTGGGGTCAATGCTGAGACACCAATGACAGGTTTCACCTCTGGCCTCCCTCCAATGGTAACTACTTTAATTTGCTGCGGTGGTAACTTAGCATCTCCTGACTGGGCCTGAGTTGTAACTTTCTGAGCCTGGGGTAGTTGGCTATGGGGTAGTGCTAAAACAATTGGTGAACCAGACTTGCCCAAAGTTGTTAAAATTAACTTCTGTCCATCTGGTTTAAGGGTCTGATTGCCAAGTTTAAGATCTGATGTCTGTGATACTTTGTTTAAAATAATCTGATTGGCTGATATAGTCACAGGAGTCTGAGCACCAAGTTTTTGAAGGCCACTTGGAAAAGCTGGTTTCACTGTGGTATTAGAATCTGCTTTAGTAATTGTGGTATTCACTGCAACTTGGTTAGTGTGGTTACTGTACACTGTGATTGGTTCCGTGGAAATGGGCGTGGCTGTAGAGTCACCAGTAGAATTTATGTTGACAATTTCTTCCAGTTCTGTCTCCATGGGAATTGGGGATGAAACAATAACAGCCTCAATACTATCATCATCCACTAAAGTTATACCAGTGTCCATTATCTCCTCTGGAAGCAAACTATTCACCTCGGCTGGCACCACCTCCATGATCGTTCTCCTGCTAGAAAGTTGATCAGGCGCTGCAAGAAAAGTTGAAAATGAATAAATTATTAGTTTTCAAAACAGATTTAAGAAATTATTCAAAAAAAAATGCAAGTGACAAAATAACCATTTGTTGCTGATGTATAACTGAATGAAGGATATTCCTGATACCTATTTGGCTTAAACCTGATACCTATTTGGCTTCAACATACTCTCGATCTCAACCTTCAAGAATCTGAAATATAAGTTATATGGGACACAAAACTAGAAGCAAATATTTTCATTCGCCATGTCTCAATCCAAAAGTATACTGCATTCAAGCAACACTAAGTCACATAATTACAAGACACTCCTTTCCAATGCCCACTCATAAAACTTTTTAGTCTTTGACATGTCTGATCACCTTATTTCTTTCCAGTTATTTTTTTTTCTCCTATTGATAGACTTGAAAACTGCTGATTCACATAAAGAAAGATTTAAATATAAACAAATATTGGAAAATATCTTCAAATCTCCAGGGTGCTAGATCCTAAGATGAGGGTAGTTTGGCATCTACAAAAATCCATTAAATATTCAAATTAATGTTAAAGGAGTTCTAGAGTAATCCATCTCGGTGAGTGCAGATTAAATGACTTATTTGGCTCAAGTTTGATCAATTAGCTTCAGACCAAAAAAAAAAAACAAAAAAACCCTTTATTTGGGAAGAAAATTCTCAAATCCTCCCTAGCCATTTAAAATGTCAAAAAGGGAACCACTGAAAAGGGCATAAAAGCCAATCCCATTACAAAAAAAAGTGGTAATAATAATAATAAAGCAAATTATGAACAAGTCAGAACTATGATGCTTTTAGCCAACGGTTATACAGAACTTTCAATGAAGGAGTCAGTACCATTATCTTCACATATTAAAGAGTCATGTTCATGACTGACTAAATAATAATGTTATTTGCCCATACAACATTAAAGATCCATAGAAACCTAATCAGCAATTCTTTTTCTTCTTCCCTTTTTTTAAAATACAAAACTGCAATACCCATTCTGAGATTAAGAGTAACACATACGAGCACCAAATTACAATTATTATCATTGACAAATACTAATAGTGCCAAAAGGATTAATTATTGAATGCTTGCTATATACCAATGATGGCATAATTAATCCTCACAATTCTGTGATAGTATCATTACCACTCCTATATTACAGCTGAAGAAACTTAGGTTAAATAATCTGCCCAAGGTCACATAACTAGTAAATGATAGAGCCCAGACTCAAAATCAGGATATGGTTTATAACACCAAAGTAGTTCAGGGGCGCCTGGGTGGCTCAGTGGGTTAAAGCCTCTGCCTTCGGTTCAGGTCATGATCTCAGGGTCCTGGGATCAAGCCCCACGTCGGGCTCTTGCTCATCGGGGAGCCTGCTTCCCCCTTTCCCTCTGCCTGCCTCTCTGACTATTTGTGATCTCTCTCCCTCTGTCAAATAAATAAATAAAATCTTAAAAAAATATATATATAATACCAAAGTTCATAATTTTAATCACAAAATTACATTGCCTTAAATTTGTACCACTGGTATTTTTAAACGAAGAAAAAACAAGTCTACTCCTTTACAGTCAATCCCCTACCCTAAAAATCCCATCCCGCACAACCACTGATCTGCTCTATCACTATAGTTTCGACTTTTTGCCCATTCTAGAACTTCACATAAATGGAACCGTAAAAATGAGTATTTTCCTGAGCATGTTGAGATTTATCTTTACTCCTTCACTTACTGTGAGTTCTGTTCCTTTTTATTGCTGAGTAATATTCCATCATACAAATCTACCATGATTTGCTTATCCATTCACCTGTGAATGGATATTTGGAAAATATTTCCAATTTGGGACTCATAAATAACACTGCTATGAACATCCAAGTTTAAGTTTATTATGGATACATATCTTCATATTTAATAAATTCCAAGAAGTGGACTTGCTGTGTCATAAGGTAAATTTATTTTTAACTTTCCATGAAATTGCTAAACTATTTCCCAACATTGTATACACCCACCAGCAATGTGCAAGAGTTCCACCTGTTACACATCCTCGATAACAACTGGTATTACCAGCCTTTCTAATGGGTGTGAAGTGGTATCTCATTGTGGTTTTCACTTGCAATGCCCAGATGACTAACAACGCTGAGCATTTTTTCATATATGCATTGTATTTGTGTATCTTCTTTTGAAAAGTACCTGCTAAAATCTTTTCCCTTTTTAAAAAAAAGACTGGCCTTTTTGTCTTCTTGAGGAGTTGGATAAGTTCTTCATATACACTATAAAATCACCAGTCACAATAACTTGTAGCTCAAAGGAATTACTAGCGTTTTGCGATCCCAAAGTACTAGCACTTCTCTACATGCAGCTCTTTCTGATCAGGAGAATCCTCTCTGACATTTATGGGAATTTAAAGTAGGCGTGTAAAAACACCACCAATTATACCTTCAGCAATGGAAACAGTACACAACAACAAAGGGCCTGACCTACAATGTCACATTAGCGTCCTTTCCCTACTGCAAACCTTGTCCAAGCCCCATTGGTTGCATCTAGCACACTCCATCCCCCACAGAACAAGGCAGGATGATGACTTGGTTGCCAGTATCCAACACAACCATAGAACTGTGACCCTCTACTCTCTCTGAAGTTCTCCCAGCATATTTGGACATGTGGGTATGGCCTTTGGTTCCCCCTTAAAGACAGGGAGATCTTTGCCCAACCTCTATTCTTCTTTCTCCTTAAAGCACGTGAATTCAAGGTGCAGGGGGAGGGAGAAGTCAAGTCACAGGAGACAGTGGTGTGGCAGCGCATTTACTTTCAGTTTCAAGTACTCACAGTTACAACTCAACTAAACAAACTTCTAATACACCCAAAATTCTATATCCTCTGACACCATTTCTGGTGTCCTATTTCTGACACCATTATTTCAGCTTTGGGGACTCCTTGACTTAGCGGTTATAGCCACACTGCCTCTCAGCTGGGGCTATGGAGTTGGTACAACAACCAAAGCACCATTGTGGCTCTCAGTGCAGCCCCTAAATATCCATTAAGAGGTACAACACAGGAAGACTTATTCCCCCTGCCCCTGCCACCCTTGCCCACCACTTGAGTGAGAGCATTCACTACCAGATGCCAGAGTCTTTTCATATTCTCTAACCTAACCCACAAGGCTGTCATCTTCCTCTTTCAGAAAGCTAGGTCTCTGTCAGCACTCCATTTTCATGGCCAAAACTGCCAAGAACTGTGAGGGATCTGAGATTTTAGGCCCTCTTTCTAAGTGAACAAAGTATCCTGTTACCATTTCACAGATACTAGCAGACCACACTGTAGTCCTAGGTAGAGACACAGGACTTATTACAGCATAGCAAAGAAGATGAGCATCACGTGTGTGTGAGTTCTTCTGGCTGCCCATAAGTCCCACAGGGTAGACATAGAGAGGCCCAGGTAGATGCTGTGCAGGCAGGGGGTTTGTATCACAACTCATAACCGTGAGCTCAGAGAACCTGGTTCATTTATAATGGGCTGAAGCACACCTGCCCTTCTGTCCACAGGAAGATATTATCTTTATTATACCGCACAACAAGCAAATCTGCCCTTGGCTACAGCAGGAATCACTGTATCTATCATTCAAGGCTGTATGCTATACAAACATCCGAGAAATGATTATTTAAAAGGACAGTTACTGCCTCACTTGCAAAGACCAATGGAAAACTTATCTCCCAACCGATATCGCTCTACTTATCTCAGCAGTTTTATAATTCAAGTGTACAGGTCTTGCACATAAATTGATCCCTAAGCATTACATGTTTTTTGATGCATTGAAAATGGTCTTTTTTCCCCCCATTTTCCAATTGTTTGCTGCTAGAATATACAAATACAACCGGGTTTTTTTTATATTGTCCATGTAGCCTACAACCTGGGTAAACTCATTCATTAATATTATTAGCTTTCTGATGTAAGTTCCTTAGATTTTCTACAAACACAATCCACACTGTCTGAATATAACATCTCTATTTCTTCTTTTCCAATCAATATGTCTTTTATTCCTTTTCCTTGCCTTACTACACTGGCTGGGACCTCCAGTAAAATGCTGAATAAAAGCAGTAAGAGCAGACATCTTTGCCTTGTTCCCAATCTCACTTGTTAGCTGTGGGTTTTTCGTAAATTTCTTTACCAGGTTAAGGAAGCTTACTTATATTCTAGTTTGCAAAGCTGAGTGGGTTTTTTCCCCCAATCATAAGTGGATATTTCTATCATATGCTTTTTCTGGAACTATTGAGATAATCACACGGCTTTTCTCATTTAGGCTTTGAATTATATTGATTTTTTATTATTAAGCCAATTTTGCCTTCCTGAAATAAGCCCTACTCAGTCATGATGTATGACACTTTGTATATATTCCTGAATTCTATATCCTAATATTTTGTTAAGCATTTTTTTGTCTACACTCATGAAGGATATTGATGTGTAGTTCTTTTTCTTATAGTGGCTGTCTGGGGATAATGCTAGCCTAATAAAATGTGTTGGGGCATGTTGCCTCCTCTTCGATTTTCAGGAAAAGTCAGCATTGAATTGATACTATTTCTTCCTGAAATGTTTGTCAGAACTCACCAATGAAGCCATCTAGACATAAAGCTTTCTTATCTTTAACTATAAATTCAATTTCTTTAATAGATGTGGAGTTGTTTGGGTTATTCAGCAACCTTTGATATTTGATAGTTTGTGTCCTCCAAGGAATTTGTATATTTCTTCTAAGTTGCCAAATTTATTAGAATTAAGTTATACATAATATTCTTCTATATTAATGTCTGTAGAAATGTCAACTCTTCATTCCTCATTTTGGTAATTTGTTTTCTCCTTTTTTCATCGATCTGTCTGGAGATTTATCAATTTTATTGATCTTTTCAAAGAACCACTTTGGCTTCACTGGTTTTCTCAATTCTTTCTCCATTTTTTATTTAATTGACTCTTATCTTTATCTCCTTCCTTCTGCTTGCTTTAGGATTAATTTGTTCTTCTAGAAGCTTAAGATAGAAACACAAATCAGAGTTCAGTAAACTATAGTCCACAGACCAAATCAAGCCAATAGTCTGTTAACTGCTCTCCAGCTAAGAATGGTTTTTACATTTTTAAATAGCTGAGGGGGAAAAAAAGGATATACATACACATATACCAGATTTACATGGCCTCCAAAGCCTAAAATATTTGCTATCTGGCTCTTCCCAGAAAAAAGTATGTCTAAAACGTTCAGATTTTAAACCTTTCTTCTTTCCTAAAATAAATAATTAACATTAAAAATTTGCCCCAAACCTCTAGCTGCATTCTACTAATGTTATTTTGTTTTCAATTTATTATCATTCGTTTCAAATGTTTTCTAATATTCCTTGTGATTTTGTCTTTGACACACAGAAAAATAAAGAAGTGTGCTATTTGGGGATTTTCTATCTTATTATTGATTTCTAATTTACTCCTATTAATGCCAAAGAATGTAATATTCTACATTTCCATCATTTGAAATTTGAGACTTGTTTCATGGCTTAGTATATGGTCTATCTTGGTGAACACTGCATGTGCACATGAAAAGAATGTGTATTCTACAGTTGCTGAGAGTAGTATTCTACAAATGTCAATTACATCAAGTTGGTTGATAGTGTAGTTCCTATCTTCTACATTGTTACCTTTTCTTCTTCTATCAATTACTGAGAAAGGCTATTAAAAATCCCTAAATATGACTATGGATTTGGCTATTTCTCCCCATCTGTGCACTTTTTGCTTCAAATATTTTGAAGCTTGCTAGTCAGAATAACATACCTTTTTATTTGTCCTGTTAAAAAAAGACTAGCAAATGGGGCACCTCAGTGGCTCAGTTGTTAAGCATCTGCCTTCAGCTCAGGTCATGATCCAGGAGTCCTGGTATCAAGCCCCACGTCGGGCTCCCTGCTTAGCAGGAAGCCTGCTTCTCCCTCTCCCACACTCCCTGCTTGTGTTCCCTCTCTTCCTGTCTCTCTCTGTCAAATAAATAAATAAAATCTTAAAAAAAAAAAAAAAAAAAAGACTAGGAATTACAGGACTAGAGTCTCCCTTGAATTAGGAGTAAAGTTCAAACTTCTAAGAAGAAAAGATCTGACCAGTTTGGCCAGTCTCTATGTAGTGTCACGCTGTGCAGAATTCTGGAACCAGGACACCTCAAAGCCACTGAGAAGACTATGATAATTGCTTTGCGATTAGACATCTATGTTTCAATCAGGGTCACATGCAAGGCATGGTGGCTTGTGCTAAAAGAAACTCTCAAAAGGAGCTGTGGGCATGGCAGGAAAGGGTTTGGCCATGCAGCTACATGAATCATCACTCTAATTTTATCCCTTAGGAATGGAAGATATGTACTAAGCATATGCAACCTCATCATCACTGTGTTGAGGACCACTCCAAGAAAAGAGAGGATTTTCACAAGCCAGTAGGACTGAAGAGCTTTACTTCACCTCATCTTTACAAGGGTTACCTGGAAAGGTATTGTAGGAAAGAAGACAGAACATACAATGTATTCCCCATGCCTCCAGTATTTTTTGCTCATAAAACAAAGTTCTAAAGGCAAAGTATGATTCTGGAAATCAATACATTGAGTTTTTCCTCCTCACAGTGGAACATGGTTGAATGGTTTAAGTCTACTGAGTATCAAAGATTCATTGATTTCAGAAAATCTAATGATTTCTATATTTGTCTCAACTGTATTACATTTCAAGATCTATCTAAAATAGCACCCCCACCTTCATCTCCACTGCCCTAAGCATTCTATCACATTACCCTGGTATTTCCAAAATAACATCTATCACAATCAGAAAATATCTTTGTTTATAGTTTGACACTTCCTGCCCTACTTCTTTAGAATGCAAACTTCACAAGGACTGTGACTTGTCTGTCTTCATCACTAGATGCCCTATCTCCAATGCCTAGAACAGAGCTGCCAAATAATAACCTCTAATACAAACTTGAAGAATGAATAATTAATCATGAGGAAGGGATATCATCTAAAATTCTAACATTATTTACCAATCCAAGCATTATTTACCAAGATAACTTCGGTTTGTCTATTTGAGCAAGACAGGTTTATATAATGCTCTGAGACTTCACAATACTTCAAATAAAATAAACTCAGAAGGCACAAACTGAGAAACTCCTTTTCAAATAAGTTTTCAAATACTCAAAATTAGCTTTTAATCAATACTCTCTGCAATTACATTCCATCTTAAATTGACAAGGGTCTCTTAATTTTTAACTAGTTTATGGTTTTTATCAGTCATTTAATTAACAAATACTTATTACTTCCCAACTCTGTGAAGGGCATTATGGGTAATTAACCAAAGACCCTGCCCTGGCAAAGCTTAGAAATCAATAGAAGAATGGCATGATCACAGTTATACTTTGGGAGGATTAACTTCATCTCGGTGTTTTATTGGACTGGAGGCAGAGAGACCAGTTAGTTAGAAGGCTATTTAGTAATTACTTCAAGACAGAGATAAATGGAGGGTCTGACTTAGGACAGTGATTAAAATAAATAAATATAAAATAAAAAATAATGTAAGATACAAATGGCAAATGCTCTATGCTTTTAAATCTCTTAAGAGTTCCACATGGAATATTATCAGTGCTAAAACACTTTCTTAATCACAGGTGAAGGACAACCAGAGAACAATGAGAACAAATGTTTTCATTCTTTTTTTTTTTAAGTGTTTCATTCTTGCATATAACATTATGAGGTGGTGATATATCACCATATTACAGATGAGTGAGTAATTTGTCAGATTAGACAAAAATATCTGAGTATTTAAGAACTACACTTTTGTACCCAGAGCTTACCATCAGACTAACTGGTTAACTACACCATTTGGATTTTAGCTCTGATTTCTAAAATCAAACATTGATAACTCAAAAACTTAGTACATAGCTACATTTCTCAGACTAAACTGCGAGCACTGGACTATAAGCCATGAGTCCTGAGGAAGATTTTAAAAATCTGTATTTTCATTTTGATAATATGTTTTAAAGTTTATTCTGGATCATCTGAACAACTACCTCATATCCACAATCAATGGTACTAGAACTAGGGTGGGTTAAAAAAAAAAAAGGCACAGAAGGGTCTTATAAGGTAAATGATATATTTATGCCAAGTGAAAGCCAAACCATCTGTGAGTTAAGGAGGAAAGCTTTGTAGCATTCAAATGCACAAAAGTGGTGTAGAAATTGGATTACCACAGGATATACAGTATATAAAAAACTGCACCTTGCTAAGGCAGGCAATAGTGTATTTACTATGCAAAGAGTTTGTTTCAGCAAAGCAACATCATCCATTACCCTAAATTTAATTTTTTTTACTGGCTTTATAGTTTTGTTTATATTTCATTTATAGGTCTATTTGTGTTTTATACTTACATAAAAGCAATAAGCATAAGGAATTTATATTATATATATCTAAAAATTAAATATTTTAATAAAACTATTTAGGTCAATATAAGGACCCAAAATATTTTTTTTCCCTTTAAAGGGGGGGACTGGATATACTATTCATGCTTAAGACTAACATGGTAGACAAAACATGGGGATTCAAATCAGAAAGATCCATTTCCAAATGTTGGCTCTTCTAGTTGTTTAACATGTAACCCTAAACAGTAATCTCACTAAGCTTCCATTTACTTGCAGGGTTACTATGAAAATAGTTATGTTGTACACTAGAACTCAAATGAAAATTCTTTTCCTCTTTCTCCATCTAAATTATATTAGCTTTTTATGGCATTAGATACTCTATCAAACAACAGGGTTTAAGATCTTGTCATCTTTGATATCTCTCCATGGAACTATTAATCTGGCATATACCATGCAGATTACACCTTCACAATGTCTCCTTCCCACTGCAACCAAGAATTTCCGAATCTCCAAAGTCTGAAACCTGGTATGGTACTTTTACCTCCATCTCCTCTAACCTACCACACATTCTCCATAAAAGCCATAGAATTTAACTCCCTTGAGTGCATCTCTGAGGCTGTCACTATCCTATTTTGAAAATTTTCTGTAACTCTCAAGGCCTTCTGCATTAAAGCTCTCCCCAACCCATCCTTCCAACTTTACCTCCCAACTCCTAAACTCAAAGTTTCCTGAGGCAATGATACTGAGTTATGCCCTATCCCTAGCACAGTATGTGACACATAAGAAATACCCAATAGTAACACTTAAATAAAGAAAATCTATAATGCTCCTCTTCCCCAAAAAAGACTCTAGACTGTCTCCGCTGGCATAATGCTTCCTTCATTTCCTTCTAACACACATCTAATTATTAATAGACAATTGTTCTAACCATAACAATCTGAAAACTGGCCTTTAAAGACAATCACAAAGAATCACAAAAAAAAAGACAACAGTCTTCTGTGATTAAAAAAAAAAGCCAATGAAAAAGCATTTTACTCTCCCTCTTTATTTTAATTATTTTTTAAATTCTGAGTTTTACAACTAACTTAGAAGCTAGTTGACATGTACCAAATAATTGCAACATAAAAGTGGTAAGAAAAAAACAGAACCAACTCCGTACTAGATAATACAAGAACATCAAACAAATGTTTAACAAAATCTTCATTAACTGAAGCTTCTGAGTACCTCTATGGTTACTTCCCCTAAAATTTTTTTGGTCCCTTATTCTCCTAATGAGTGAAAGCCAAATGTCTAAATTACATACATACATAATATTTCTCCTCCGAATACATAATGTATATTATATGTAATTCTATGACATCATCTCTTTGTAGGAAACATGGATAAGGGAAATTATGCTAATCATAAACATTACCAGTGGGCATTTCTTAAATATTCACCTCTCTGTTCAGGCTCATATACTCAATGTCAACTGATGGAACCTTCCACTACAAAAGCTGGAAAAAACCAGAGGGCCCCAAATTAATGTCTAAAAATTTGACTCAAATGTAACTTTTCAGTAACACTACTGTTGTGGGCAAGCAGACAGACCTCCTGAGGGATCTGTAGCACAATCTAAAACATACATGGATCTTTAGGTAACCAAACATTTTGTTTATTAAACTATGCCCATAAACTATGGTCATAAAGTCAATCAATCCAATGCTTCAGCTCTTTAAACAAAGAGCTAACAAGTCCAGTATTCGAATAAAACAGAGGTCACAATTCATCTCTATCAACTTAGTGTCCCCACATCAAGTGCAAGAATCTAGCCATCACAACTTCCTTAACAATGAAGGTAAAACTTGTGAGCCAAAATAGCTGCATTTCACTTGGACTATAAAGTCTATATACTGCAAAATATTCCATAACTTTAGTCTCCAAATTCATGAAATGGATGGGGGGGGCAGGGAATAACACGGATATAAAATATGACTGACAGTATCTCAATTGTTATTTGCCAAACGGCAGGGGCAAACGGGTCACTCTATGGATGACAGAGCCATAAAAGAAAAAGAAAACATTTTTGTTACAAAACTGGTCCATATGCTTAAAAAATGTGAGCATCCACACCCCAACAAGTTATAGACTATGATCTAAGACATAGAGCTTCAATGCAGAAAAAAATGCCTATGCTCTGCCTCCCCAAAGAAACATACAAGCCTATAAACTGAACATCATCAAACCAACACCCGCCACAGTGGATGTTTTAAATATTAAGTCAGGAAATCATGATAAGTGCTAGCGGTTCTTCTAGGCCTCAGCAGCAGCCTTAGGTGTAAGAGCAAACTCGAGCCCTCTTAACACTCAGAATAATGTTGATGTCATTACGAGGCTACTGATTCTTTGCACTCTGGACTAGTCATTCCTTGATCCACAACGCAATTCCTCCCCTCCCTACCGCCCCCCTAAATAAAAGAGATCTCAGTGCAGAGAAGCCCTCGGATACCCCCTTCTCCTCTACCTCCGGTGGCTGCCGCTTTCTCCTCCCTCCGGCTCCGAGGTGGGGGCTCCAGAAGGTCCCGGGCAATTCCGAGCCCGGGCGGTGCTTGTTTTGCCTGTGCACGGTAGCTCCGGCCAGCCGCTTCCTTTCCCAGTTTGCCCGAGCTGGAGCGCTACAGGGGACTGGGGGGCCGGGGAGGGAGCCCGGGTGGCGACGCCGCCGCTGCCGCCGCCTCTGGTATGTCAGGGGCCGGGATTGTATTTCGAAAGATCCGCCATTTTCACCTCGTCATCACCATCACAGCTCAGCAGCTTCCCCGACAGCCCCAGCCCGGGCCGCCGCCGCCGCCGCCGCCGCCAGTAACCTCCCCCTTCCTCCTCCTCCCCTCGCCGGCCCTCCCCTCCGGAGAGGCGCACACCCACATATCCGGGGAAACCTCCCGCCCGACCCGCCAACCTTCAAATGCACAGGGAGATACAAACGCACACACAGCCCACGCCGAGACCTTTCACCCCCACAGCGAAAAATGGTGCTTCTGCGGGCCCGGCAGCTACGCGAAAGGAAGTCGCTCTACCTGCCGAGTCCCAAGTCCGGCATATTTTTGTTTCGAAGAGCAAAAGCCACACGGAAGGAAGCATAAGGACAATAAAGAACCCAAACTCTTTCATTTTCGGAAAAGCAACTTGAGACAAGGATGATGGAATGCGTTTTATTCACTCTGCTCATTTCAGATACTAAAAACACGTTAAAGACCTTTAATGTCATTCACCAATTCTGACGTTTTCCTCCACTGTCAGCAGTACTTTGACAGAACGACCTATTTCCATATGCATGTCTGCTCTCCCGTGACACATTTGTAAATTACAGGCACTGATCCTCATGCTGATGTGGTCAAAACTAGATGTGGGCTAGTTTTAAAAATAAAGTTCTGAACTATTTTCCTCTCCACTTAATTTCATCTGATCATTTCTGTCCGTGAACACTGTGTGACTTCCATTTTGTCATTGGTTTAAGATGTCAAAGCCCAACTAAGTTTAAAATGTACTGATCCTACTCATGAATGAACAATAGCTAAAATAGAAAATATAACTCTAAACTAAAATTATTTGCCAAATGTTTTCAAGATCTGTCACCAAATGAAAAAAGAATCTACCAGATATATTTGTTCAATACAGACAAAATAAATAGCTTGCTTTATAACAAGACCTCAGTTACCCATCTTTCCCACCAGCTACTCTCATTATGCGGTTTAATAACTGAAAAAGAACATAAGCATTTTTTAATCATCTAAGAAAGCTTCAAGGCTTGCGACAAGACCAGAATTAAAAAACAAAAACAAAAAACCCAAATCGGTTATCTTAGCTAATTTCAGAAAGCTTTGGTAATTGCACATTCAAAAGCTGAATTCTAAACCCACCACTGAATTACAATATAAACTCTGAAAGACCTACCTGCAATGATCAAATTTAATTTCAAGGCTGAGAACAGGGCCTCTACTGTCTTTTTAAAAAGTTACTCTAAGAAGAGTGAGGTGGAAGTTGAAAAAGCCATTTCATTTCCTTACCTTTCTTGAATGACAACTCCATATAAAAGCCAGTAGATTCAGCCTTTAAACAAGTGCTGTGTACCACCCAGAGAAATCGTTCTTTATGCAGCCTGCTCGAGCCTGAGAGTCTCAAGTCTTCCCAGTTTCTTCATCTTTAAACTTTATTCCCCTCCGCTCCCCGCCGCCCCGCCAGCCCCATCCAGCCGCACTCTGCTTGTTTACCGTTGCTTGGCCAAGCTAAGTCCCGGCCCGCTCCCTTTCCCCGTGCACCTCGGAGACATTATGACATTTAGATGGTGGGCTTCGCGAGGAAAACGGACACACACGAAGAAGAGATCATACAAAGGGGCGTAGGAAGAACGGGGCGGCGGGCAGCAAGGAAAGGAGGGGCTGGTACAAAATGACACAGCAGCAAAACCGGTTCCCAGAAACCCAGGGCCGACAGAGCCTGCTTCTCGGGCCACGCAAGGTGCGTGTCAACAGCCGCCGGAACCCTTCCTCCCGACTACCGGGAAGGGCGGCCGGCCGGCCCAGTGCCGGCCCTGCCGGGTGACAGCCGCCCTCCCGGGTGCCGGCGGGAAGAGGCCGAGCCGGGAGGATCCTCCCGCCCCCTGCGGCCCGAAGAAGAGGCGCGGCGGCCCCCAGCCCGCAGGTTCCCGCTCTCCGCCACGACCCACCAGCCCGGGCTCCCAGAAGGGGCGGTCCGGCGCCCTCCGCCCGCAGCGGGGGGCCGGCGTCCCCTTCCCGCTCGCCCGCCCAGATGTCCCCACCCCCGGGACTGACACTCACCAAAGCCGGCGGCGCCGCCGCCTGCTCCTCGCGCCACGCTCCCTAGGCTCCCAGCAGCAGCGGCGGCGGCGGCGCCTCCGAGACACAGACCCGGGTTTGTTCAAAATCACGCGCCCAGCGCCATTCCACCGCCGCATCCCATAATACGCTGGGCCCTCCCCGCCCTCGCGCCCCTCTCCGCCCGCCCCTCTCCGCCACCGGCCCCGCCTTCCCGGCTGGCTTCCTTCTCCCCGCCCCTTCCGCGGCGCCTGGCCCCTCCCCTTAGCAACCCGAGCCTCGCGTCATTCCGCAACGCGCGGGAGTACGCTCCAGCTCCACGTGACTCTTAGTGGGCGCTCGATCAAAGCTTTCGCAGGGAAAGTTCCATCTGGCCGAAGCTGGGAGGGGATAAGCCGGGTCGCTCCTGCAGTTGAGAAAGAGTGCCTCATCTTCTAGCTTTACTTATTGGGGCGCTAGTGCTGTAGGTGAGACTTCCAGCAAACTGCCACTGTTTGATGTGCTTGGGTAACCAATGTTCACAAATGCCCTGTTTTTAGGCATTGATTTTCCAGGGATCTCTGAAAGGTCCTTGGGAGACCACGCAGAGTTAAACTTATTTTGAAAGAGACTTTTTGCAATTTGTAGCTAAGACTAACATAATCAAAATTATTTGCATTTAATCATCTTTTCCTTCTTTTGTTTTCCCCGCTGTCCTTTATCATAAAATAAGGAAAGATAACCAAATGTGATCAACACACTCAGTTAATAACTGCTGTGTGAGACAAGAACTACACAGAGGAAACAAACAAAAAATACGAAAGACGGCAATGCCAAATAGTGTATTGCCAACGGTGGAGGGAGGACATACAAGTCAACGTGAGAGACTATGGCCAGGGACCATAATGGACCAGGTGAGACATATGTTGTAGTGGAAGCAATTGCTTTGGAATCAAGCGGTCCTGGTTTTAAATTCTGGCACCTCACACATTAGCGTATAGCGATTCATCAAGTTCCTTTTCCCATCTACAAAGTAAAAATCCCAGGATTTTGAGGGTTAACTGGAGAGGTGTCAAGCAGCTGCACAGTTCCCACCTCAAATGCTAGTTCTGTTCTGCAAAAATCAACACTACCCCTATTTCACATGGCAAACTCAATGGCAAGGCAAGTGGCATGAAATTAGAAAAGGCTTGGAAGCCAGAGGGTCTGTGGCCTGTGCAACGAAAGGGCGAAAATTGAAAGATATACAGGCTTTGTTGGGGATCAGTAGGTGAGTCCAGTTCATGAGGAGCCTTGAGAGCTAGTGGACACCGCTACTACCATGGACATCTCCAGAAAGAAGAAAGGAGTTGAGATGGGGTATCAAACCCTGGCTGGTTTCTAGGGAGACTATCCCAAAAAGGGAGAAAATTTCTCAGTTAATTCCACTAGCATAACCCTAATATCAAAACCCAAGAGGGGCGCCTGGGTGGCTCTGTGGGCTAAAGCCTCTGCCTTCGGCTCAGGTCATGATCTCAGGGTCCTGGGATCGAGGCCCAAATCAGGCTCTCTGCTTGGAGGGGAGCCTGCTTCCCCCTCTCCCTCTTTGCCTGCTTGTGATCTCTTTCTCTCTGTCAAATAAGTAACATCTTAAAAACAAAACAAAACAAAACCCAAGACAAACAATACCCAAAGAAAGAGAGGAATTCTCTTCTCACTATGACTTTGGCTTTAATTACATATTAAAATATCAAAAACAGTGGTGTGGTAATAAAAAGAATTCATACCATGACAAAGTATAGTTTATTCCAAGATGGTGGTTTAACACTAAGAAATCTCAGGTAATTTATTAAAGGAGAAAAGCCAAATGATATTCTCTAGGAATGCATTGTATAATATTCAACAGCCTTTTCTGAAATTTAAAAATTCATAGTAAACTAGAAATAAAAGAACATTTCTTTAAATGGATCATGAGTATCATCAGAAAAAAACAGTAACATCATACCTTAGAGCGAAATGAGGGAAGCATTCACATTAAAGTTGGGGACCCAACAAAGATTCAGGGCTATAGCAGTTATTATTTACCGTTTTCTAGGCTGTCCTAGCTAAATGTAATTAAATAAGGAAAAAGAAAATAGAGGTTTGGAGATTGGAAAGAAGAAAATAAATGGTTCTTATTAAAAATAATCATAAAGGGACACCTGGGCCGCTCAGTCGGTTAAGTGGCTTCCTTTGGCTCAGATCATGATCCTAGTGTCCTGGGATGGAGCCCTAGTTGGGCTCCCTCTCCCTTCTCAGCTGGAGTCTGTGTCTCGCTCTCCCTCTGCCCATCCCTCCCACTCCTGCGCGCTCTCTCTCTCGAATAAATAAATATTTTTAAAAAATCATAAAGAGGGGTGCTTGGGTGGCTCAGTCAGTTAAGCATCTGACTCTTGATTTTGGCTCAGGTCCTGATCTCAGGGTTGTGAGACTGAGCCCCACCTCAGGCTCCTCACTGGGCGTGGAGCCTGCTTAAGATTCTCTTTCTCCCTCTCCCCCTCCCTCCCCACCCACATCTCCCTCTCTAAAAAAAATAAATAAATAAATCACAAAGAGCTCAGTGTTGGGGTTAATTGCTTAGCCTCTGGAGCCAGACTACCTGGGTCCAAATTCTGGCCCTGCCACTTAGTAGCTGCATGATCTTGGGCAAGTTACTTGCCACCTCTGTCTCAGTTTCCTTATCTGTAAATTGAGAATAGTGTAGACATCATAAGGTTGTTGTGAAGATTACTGAGAAAATACACATAAAACAATTTGAACAGTGCCTGGCATTTGGTAAATGCTCAATGACCAAAACCCATTAATAATCAAAGCTATAATACAGAGTAAAATATAACCTAAGCTTTTACCTTTTCAAGGATGCGGAGAAAGGGGAACCCTCCTACACTGTTGGTGGGAATGCAAGCTGGTGCAATCACTCTGGAAAACAGTATGGAGTTTCCTCAAAAAGTTGAAAATAGAGCTACCCTACGACCCAGCAATTGCACTTCTGGGTTTTTACCCCAAAGATACAAATGTAGTGATCTGAAGGGACACATGCACCCCAATGTTTATAGCAGCAATGTCCACAATAGCTGAACTATGGGAAGAGCCTAGATATCCATCAACAGATGAATGGATAAAGAATATGTGGCATAGGGGTGCCTGGGTGGCTCAGTGGGTTAAAGCCTCTTGCCTTCAGCTCAGGTCATGATCTCAGGGTCCTGGGATCGAGCCCCGCATCGGGCTCTCTGCTCAGTAGGGAGCCTGCTTCCTCCTCTCTCTCTCTCTGCTTGTGATCTCGCTCTCTGTCAAATAAATAAATAAAATCTTTAAAAAAAAAAAAGAATATGTGGCATATATATACAATGGATTACTATCAGCCATCAAAAAATGAAATCTTTGCAACGAAGTGGATGGAACTAGAGGGTATTATGCTAAGCAAAATAAGTCAATCAGAGAAAGACAATTATCATATGATCTCACTGATATGTGGAATTTAAGAAATAAGGCAGAGGATCATAGGGGAAGAGAGGAAAAAATGAAAAAAGA
>CM052899.1:118053298-118119783 GCA_028534135.1 Potos flavus
TACTATTTTATTTATCCTATCTTGATAATGTTTTAATCTTAGTAGGGCTGGTTTCTGATTTATATAAGGCTGATGATTTTAAAGCAGGTTGTCTAATTTTGCCTGTGATAGTCATTTGACCCTTCTTTGAATGCTTCTGTGGATACTAATATATTTCAATTACTCATCCTTGTCACTGTAATTCATAACTATAAATAAAGCATAAGTTGAGTTAATATCCATGAAAAAATAGCAAAAGAATGCCTTACAGCAATTTGTTGATATTTCACCAGTCAATAAAACAGTGCTGAAAGGTCTGGGATTCATCTCAAGGTTCGACTCTGTTATTAGTCATGTAATATATATAATATTTATCTCTTCCTATTTTCTCATTTGTCTCTTAGTCTGGAAACATTTTAAAGCTTGCAAATTTGCTTCTTGATAGGTTTATTTATTTTAATAACCTGAAGTTTGGTAATTAGGATAATGTAAACATAGTTTTTCCATGATGATAAGTTCTATAAACATTCTGTCATAAATTTTTAAAGACCATATTAATATGGGGGTGCCTGGGTGGCTTGGTCACTTGAACATCTGACTCTTGGTTTCATCTCAGGTGACCATCTCATGGGTTGTGGGATTGAGCCCCATATTGGGCTCTGCACTAGCAGGAAGTTTGCTTGAAGATTCTCTCCTTCTGCCCCTCCCCCAACTCACGTGTGTATGAGCTCACTCTCTAAAATAAATAAATAAATCTTTTCAAAAAACCATATTAATATGGAACCCTACAAATTCCTGACTTCAAGGTATATTACAAAGCCATAGTAATCAAAACAGTATGGTATTGGCATAAACACAGATACACAGATCAGTGGCACAGAATAGAGAGCTTATAAATAAACCCACACATATATGGTCAATTAATGACAAAGGATCCAAAAATATAGAATGGGGAAGGAACTTTCTTTAGTAAATGGTGTTAGGAAAACTGGATAGCCACATACAAAGAATGAAACTGTACTAATATCTTACATCATACACAAAAATAAGCTCAAAATAGGTTAAAGCCTTGAACATAAGACCTGAAACCATATAACTCCTAAAGAAAATAATAGGGGTCTTTTACATCAGTTTTGGCAATGATTTTTTAGATCAGACACCAAAAGCAAAGGCAACAAAAATAAGTAAGTGGGACTACATCAAACTAAAAAGCACAATAAAGAAAACCATCAAATGGAAAAGTGACCTATGGAATGCGAGAAAATATTTACAAATCTTATATCTGATAAAGGGTAATATTGAAAACATATAAAGAACTCATATAACTCAATTGAGAAAAACCAAACAATCCAATTAAAAAATGGGCAAAGAAACTAAATAAATATTTTTCCAAAGAAGACCTATGAATGGCCAATGGGTACATGAAAAGGTGCTCAGCATGACTAATCACCTGGGAAATGCAAATTAAAACCACAATGAGATGTCACCTCACATGTGTTAGAATGGCTATTAGCAAAGACAAGAAACAACAAGTGTTGGTGAGGATATCAAGGGAACACTAGTGCGCTGTTGATGGTAATATAAATTGGCGCAGCCACTATGGAAAACAATATGGAGGTTCCCCCCAAAATTAAAAATAGAACTCCACCATATAATCCAGCAATTCCACTTCTGGGTATTTATCTGAAGGAAATAAGATCACCATCTTGAAAATATGTCTGCATGCTAATTTTTTTTGCAGCATTATGTACAATAGCTAAGACATGAAAACAACCTAAGTATCCATTGACAGATGAATGGATAAAAAAGATGTGATATATACACACACATACACACACACATACACATATATACATATAAATAATATATATTATTATATGTTATAATAATAAATTATATATAAACACACACACATATATAATAGAATAGTATTCGGCCATTAAAAAAAAGAATAAAATCCTGCCATTTGCCACAACATGGAAGAACCTTGTGGGCATTATGCTAAATGAAGTAAGTTTGACACAGAAAGACAAATACTGTGTGCTCTCACTTATACGTGGAACCTTAAGAAAGAAAAAGACAAATGAACTCATAGATACAGAGAACAGATTGGTGTTTGCAGTAGGGTGGGGTTGGTGGTGGGTGAAATGGGTGAAGGTGATAAAAATGTACAAAGTTCCAGTTAGTTATAAGATAAATAAGTTCTGGGAATGTAATGTACAGCACGATGACTTTAGTTAACAATCTTATAGTGTATATTTGAAAGCTGCTAAGAGAAGAGATCTCAAAAGTTCTCATCACAAGAAATACTTCATTATGTCCAGCAACGGATGCTAACTTATTGTGGTAATCAGTTTGCAATATATACATATATGGGAGCACCAGGGTGGCTCAGTCAGTAAGCATCTGCCTTTGGCTCAGGTTTGAGCCCTGTGTCAGGCTCCCTGCTCAGAGGGGAGCCTGCTTCTCCCTCTCCCTCACCCTACTGCTCTCCCTGCTTGTGCTCTCTCTCTGTCAAATAAATAAAATCTTTAAAATATATATATTTTTTCATATATATATATACATATATATATGAAATCATTCTGTAGACCTAAAAACTAATGTAACGTTATATGTCAGTTATATTTCAATAAAAAAGAAAAACACAAGCTCTTTCCTCTTTTAACATTATGCCAAAATTAGCTGCCATTTACCTAGATTCAAAATGAGTTTTAAGTCATGTTCTATGTAGAAATACATATGAATTGCTATTTTAGGAGATTTCACAAATATTTATAGTGCAGCTTGCTAAGGATTCATTATGTCTGCTCTATCACTCTTTATTACAACTTCTTGTGAAAAGCTATTTCCTATAGATTGTCTTTACATGGTACCATCTGCCTTTCTCTTGGCAGCAATATATTTTTTTAAAAAAAGAAAAATTCCCACCCCCTAAATGCTACTGTTAAGTAAGTTTGAGAAACATCATATACCATATCCATCTAGGAAATTTATAGTGGTCATTAGCATATAGTAAGGGCTCAGAGAAGGCTTTTGTTTAGCTTTGTTTACCTTAGGGGTTTCATAAATTAATTGGACAGTGTAGGCTGTTTCATGTATTATCTTATCCTGAAGAGCTAATGTTTAATGAAACAAACACACTTTAGTAAACACTGCCCAATTAGCATTAAGGAAAATATTGTTCTGATTTTGCAGTAGATTAAACAGAGGCTGTCTTAATATTTGTTTGAAACAGCACAATTTATGCAGGTGTCTCAAAGTGCTATATAGATTTCATTTAGTGGTAATGTTCTCCCTTGTACAATAGAGAAACAAAGATATAAAGAGGCATTAGGTTGCTTGCCAGAATACACACATGATTGAGACTAACTGGAACCAAAAGCCCATATTGTCCAAACAATGATTTCTAAGCAGTATTTACAAACAGAACCGAATACGGAACCTTACAAACTCATTGTTTTTGGATATTGGTTGAGCCTTTTCTCTCTCTTTCTCTCCTTCTCTCTTTCTCTCCTTCTCCCTCTCTTTCCCTCCCCCTCCCTCCCCCTCTCCTTCCCTCCCTCCCTCTAACTTCACCAAATAGAATAAGAATCCTCATTTGCAAAGCTAGAAGAGTGGTTTTTTTCCTTTCCTTTTAGGTAAATTTCAGTTAAGCAAGGACTTTTGCCATTTGCTAATTGGAAAATAATGTTCAAAGAAATTTATTTTAAACACATAATTATGCTATTAACCTGTAAATAGAAATAGCTCAGGAAAGGGGCACCTGGGTGGGTCAATCAGTTTTAAATGTCTGCCTTTAGCTTAGGTCATGCTACTGGAGTCCCAGGACATGCCACGCATCAGGCTCCCCACTCAGTGGAGAGTTGATTTCTCCCTCTGACCCTCCCCCATCTCATGCTCTTTCTCACTCTCTCAAATAAATAAATAAAATCTTAAAAAAAAAAAAAAAAAGAAATAGTTTAGGAATAGTACAAATAGAATCTTTCAAGTCCATGTATTTGAGGGAAGCCCTTAATGCATGTTAAATGCTGCTATTTTGAATTAAATTAAGATAGTTGCTTTTTAACCCAGCTGTCCAGGATGTTAATCAGGAAATAGAGATATCTGAAGTTTTTTTTTAATTAAAAAATTATTTTTTAAATTAAAAAAAATTTTTTTGAGAGAGAGAGTACGTGTGGTGGCAGGGGGCAGGTGTTAGGGCAGAGGGAGAGAGAATTTCAAGCAGGGTCTATGCCCAGCATGGAGCCCCACATGCTCCCACAACCCTGAGATCATGACCTGAGCCAAAATCAAGAGTCAAGCACTTAACCAACGAGCCAGCCAGGTGCCCCAAGAGATAACCTAAAGATTTTTATTGAATGTATATTAACTATTTTTCTGGTAATGTGGTATATTCAGAGAGGCATTCATATTGAGTTTCTCAGACTACTGTATACTTCAAAGAAGGGACCAACTTGTGAATTCTCAAGGAAATTAAGTGTATTCTAATGCCTCTGTCTTTTGCAAAAATAGTAATTGTTATATGTTACCTAGTATTTCAGGCGTTGGGGAAATGCAGTTTAGTCAGTGATTGTCAAGAGTTAGGGTTGGTGGGGGAGGAGGGTATGACTATAAACGGTAGCATAAGAGAGTTTCTTTGTGGTGATGAAACAATTTTGTATCTTGATGGTAATTTGATTACATGAATCTATACAATATTTAGTATACATCCCCCAAAAATTCATATAAAAACAGGAAATCTGAGTAAGTTCTGTTTTGTAGTTGATAGTATTGTACCAGTTTCCTGGTTTCGATAATGTTTTATGGTTATGTAAGATGTTATTCTATTGAGGAAAGTGTACATGGGAACTCTGTATTAGTTTTGTAACTTCTTGTGAGCCTAAAATTGTTTTAAAATAAAAACATGTAAATAATGTGTTTATACATCTATTCAGCATACTGATTAAAAAATGCTTTCAATGTTTCTTAGAGGCAAATGTGCAACTAGTTCTTAACAGAGTTCTTGAGAACTGGATACTATTTACTTTTATTTACTCATTTAATAACTATTCATTAAGCATCTACAGCTGGAGGCATTATGATGTCCTACTTAAAAGAATGGGCTTTGAAGTTGGGTCTGGTTCAGATCCTGGCTCTGCTATTTTTTAGCTTTGTGACCTTGGGGAAGTTTCTTAATCTGTCTGAGCTTCAGTTTCTCCCATTTGTAATGGGCATAATGATGATACAAACAGCAGCTCACATTTATTGAACATTATAATCTGTGATAAGTTATTATTTGTACTTCATATAATTTAACTCATTTAATCCTTATAACAATCCTATAAGAAGGGTATTATTTTCACATGTTCAGTTGAGAAAACTTAGGCACAGAAATGTTTAGTTACTTGCACAAGGTCACACAACAAGGACTATTGTAGCCTAGATTAAAACCCTGGTAGTTGGTATTTTCTGTTTTTGACTATACAGAACTAGCTTGTTGTGAACCAACTGTCTCACCAAAACAACTAAAAAGCAAAAAAATAAATATTTTAAAAATCTGTTTGAAGTCATCAGAGACCTAGTAAGGGAGCCAGAACACCATAGGCCACATTCATGAAGTAAAAGGAAGCCAGAGAAGTCAGCCTCATGTTCACTGTGACACTTCTTAGAGCATTTGCTGATTTGTAAGTTATGGCTGAAAGACCAAGATGATGGGCAGAAAGTGGCTACAGAAGAGTTCAGGAGTTGAGTGGATCTGTCAATCTTACAGATCTCATGAACAAAAATTTGGATTCATGCCCAAAGGAAGCCTCTAAACACCAGCTCCTAGTTGGGGCCACTATATAGGAGAAGAGTGAACCAGAAATAGACAAGGCCTCTGGAAGATTTAAGCTCTGCTTCAAAGCAGCTCAGTTTGTGATTGGTTTAGAATAATCTCCTACTTTTAACTGCCTGCCAGAAGCCAAAGTGAATTTTCTCTGAAGGAATATAATATCATTCAGAGCCTCAAATTATGCTCAGTTTTTCATAAACAATGTCTGGCAGAAATGTAGTCAGAAATCACCAGGCACACAAGGCAACCAGACCAAATTATTCAAAACCAAGAAATACAGGCAATGGAGTTATCAGACAGACTTTTAAAATAACTAAGATTAATATATTCAGAATTTTATTCTGAATAAATTCAGAAATTTATTTAACATAATGAAGAAATTTATTTAACATAATGAAGAATAATGAAGAATTTCAGCAGAGAGTGAGAAACTTATAAGAAGGAATCCAATGAACTGGCAACTAATGTAACATTGTGGATCAAGTATGCTTCAATTGAGAAAAAAGAATCAGATGAATATTTTCAAACTGGAAACTTAAAAGTGATTAAGAATTTAGTAGATGAGTTTATCAACAAAGTAGATACAGATAAAGGAGATGGACATTTTTGGAGACAAAATGGAGAGAATTTCTTAACAGCGAACCCACACTTAAGGAAATCCTCAAGTGAGTTCTTTAGGCAGAAGGAAAATGATCCTAAATCATTGGTGCTTTGAAGCAGGAAGATACAGGAGGGACAGAAGGGGTAAATTTGTGGGTGTATGTAGATGAATGTTTTGTGGAGGTAAAATTATATGTAGAATTAGAATACTCAACAATAGCACAAAGATAGGGCAAGAATAAATGGTATTAATGTTCTATGGTTCTTTCATTTCCTGGGTGATATGTAAAGTACTAATTCAATTCCTACATTGTACATCATAATCTCTAGGATGACCAGTAAAAGATTAGTAACATAATGTATAAATAAAAAGCTAATACGGGGAAGAGGAAGTGATAAAATATTTAACCCAAAAGAACGTAAGAAAGAGGAAAAAGGAACAGAAGAGGACAGGTGGTTCAAATAGGAAACAATACAATGGTGGACTTAAATCCAGATATTTAAATTACTATGTTAGACATATACAGATTTAAAAATACAGTCAGATCTTATTTTTGTTTTAAAGACCCAATTATATATATCTCATAAGAGTTGTAGCTTGAAGCTTAGGATGCAGAAAAGTTGAAAGAGAGGGAAAAAGATATGCTATACAAACTTAACTGAACCAGCCCCTGTACTCATGCCATGCTGTACCTAGCTCATCATGTGGCTGCTGGATTTAAATCAGATCATCTTAATTTAGTTTTAAAAGCACTGTCCTTCATACATATTAAGTACCCGATGACTATGCTTGAAGCACCTTGTTGAGGATAGTATTTTTTTTCCATGAGCTGAGATAGGAAGGGCCATGTCTCTTACATCACTATATATATTTGTGTCATGCTTGCTTGATTTTTCAATAGCTTCCATATGTAAACATTTTATCCCTTTTCTTAAGCTTTATATTTCCATTTAACCCATGACTGTTGTGGCTGTTGTCTCTTGTCTTTGTTTTAAATCTGCTTTGTGGTGCCTCTGCCCGGTGATAATGTGTGAATCATTTTATGCTGAAGTAACCTCCTTTGTTGCCTGTAGAGTTTCCACACGAAATGACATTCTTTTCTCTTTTTTTTCTGAGCTTTTATGAAAATGTTCAAATTCTTAAGAATTATTCTTTCATAAATTATTTTGCACATAATATAGATTTCCTCCATCATGTCAGGTATCTTTAGCATGAGGGCTCTTTGAAGACTAGGTGGGGATGTAATTCTTTCTAAAATAATACTATAGAACCAGTTGAGAATCTGGTCTGAACCTTTGCTTTGGAGAAGAATCTGTTGTATGTTGGTTAAACATCAACTGAAAACGTCTTGAAAGATTTCAGTTTCATTTAGCTTTTTGGGAAGTCAAATTGCTGTTTGTCAGAATAAAGGAAAGGATTAAAAATCATTAAAATGATTATATTGACTGAAGCTTGAATATCCCAATATTAGTTTTCCCTTGACAACCAAAATTGGGGTAATTTTGGACCGAATTTGGCCCCTTAAACTCATATGTTAGTGGGTACATTTGTATCTGTGGATACAATTGGGAATTGGGTCGACTAGACTTAATGAGGGTATAAGATGGGTTTTTCTTTTGGGTTTCTTTCTTTTTTAGAAGATGTAAAAATGAAATTTGTCCTAGATAATTTTGTGGGTAGCAGTAAAGCCAAGTGTCTGCATCCTCTTCTCTGTGTTGAATACGAGGCTTAATTCTGGGAGTTTTAAAGTAATTCTTGTCTCATAAATATTAACAAAACTGAATAAGTTCTTGTAACTTAAGTAATAATTTCTTCATAGCAAGTCATCTGACCTGGATTCTCAAGGAAGTAACTACTAGGGATAGAAGGTAGAACTCATTAATTTTGGTTTCACTCCTATATTCATTACTATTCTTTTCATTTCTCTTTGAACAGGTTGTTCCTTGCAACAGCTTTTGATGAAATACAGGAACATACTTTTTTACTTGAGTGATTGTCATAAGTTAAAAGGGTAGGAAAGTTAAATCCCAGATTAACAATAGCCGTGTTGTGTTGTTTACTAGGCAGTGAAATCAGCTGTGCAGACCATCACTGTTGGAGGCGTGAGCACATCACAGTTTAAGACAATTATTCCTCTGGCAACTGCTCCCAATGTCCAGCAGATTCAAGTGCCTGGAAGCAAGTTTCATTATGTCCGCCTTGTTACTGCCACAACAGCCAGTAGCTCAAGCCAGCCAGTTAGTCAGAATCCCAGTACAAACACTCAACCTCTCCAGCAAGGTTAGTAACCATTTTTTAAACACAGTAATGAATTCTTTGAACATTATGAAAGAACTTTGGTCCTTTTCTTGCTGAAATCCTGATTAAGTATGGCATTTCAGCTGAGAGTATGAATCAGCAACTATTGCAGAAGACCGTAAAATAGAATCATAGGTCTATATAAATAGAGTATTTCACTCTGCTAGAAGCTGGTACTTCTAGTGTACTATACTACCAGACCATCAGAATCATTCATCAGTTTGGGGGTAGCCATTATATTGCTTTTTATAAGCCTACCGTTTATGCTAATGGGACAAGTTTAGATGAAACCCAATTATTTATCTTATTTTCTAAACTGTGGAGCTGCCTACTAGGGTTTGGATCAATTGAAATGACTAATAGGCAAGGTATAAGAACTTGATACTACTTTCATCCTTTACTTATTTTCAATCTGTAATTGCTAATAAAAAGCAATTAAAATATTCTGTTATTTTGCTTAGTTCTCCTTTTCCTGGAGGATATTCCTGTTTGTAACCCTTCCATTTTCTGTGTTTAACCCTTCCTTTCACCTGATACATAGACACAGACACACACACAACCCCTCTCCCTGTTTATCCACTTGTTAAAAGTGGAATGGTGTGAAAGGATCAGGACAGTTTACAGTTTAGGGCTCGATTTTTTTTGTCTCAGAAGACTGCTGCATATCCCATCGATGTCAAAAAGCAGTTGATGGCAAGTAAATGATTTATTATTTACTGGATGTAAATAGAATTAAAGACCACTTATTTGCTTTTTCATTTTTATTAAGGGATCAGATGGCTGGAGCTATCTATTGCTGAGAGCTAGTTCACCTGAGGGAAACTGTGGAAGAGAAAAACCTATTGATTTTTTAAATTACCGATGGGAGAAACTAGCGGATACATGAGGGAAACAGTATTTTAGTATGTATTGTATTAAAATTAGACCTATCAAGTAATTATATTTTTGAATCCCTCTTTAAACTGATTTTGGAAGAAACTCTTTTATTACGGTATTCTTAATGAAAGGAGAATGAAACTTGCATGTTGCTAAGGGAGCTACGTTTTCTATTCTCTCAGTACTTAAACTTAGGCCACTAAAAGAGGTGCTGCAAGTGCGGTTGACTCAGGAGGTCATGGTGATGGAAAGCAGCCATTGGTGCAACAGGTTATGTTTTACGTGTTTATGTTTGTATGTGTACCATGTGCTGAGATCCATTTCCAGTGTAATGTTAATACGCATTTCCTTGTCAATATGCCTTTGGTGTAAGTAGAAAAGACACTGAAGATCCAGGAGGAGTGGAGGAATAGGTTGGACAGTTCATAATTCTAGTGTATTTATTGGTACCTTCTTTTCAAGTTTGTATCTGTCTTTCTGCTTCTCTCTTACCGCTATATGCTCTTTGCTTCCTGAAATCCCTCACACACATACGTCTCCTTCTTTTTCCCTGCTTCTTTTTTTTTTCCCACCTTCAGCTTTCCCTCTCTGTCCTCCCCTCTGTCTCTCCTGCTCCTTCAGTTCTCCCTGTATCTACCCCCTTCCCACCCACTCATGTACACAACCACCTATGTGATTGCCCTTATGTCCACCCGTAGCTTTCTCTGTTTGCTCTCCCACTCCATAAGAGATCTAGGTATACATGATATATATTATTTCACAGGAATAATGAATTTATAATTTTTATTAGAGATACACGAAAATAGTTGCTCTAGTTCATCGAATGTATTAGTATGTCTTTCTAAGGGCTTAATTTCCAGTAAGGGATTTCCTTATGCCAAAGGGAGTTGGGCTCATCTTATACATTTCCCACCAAAGCCATACAAAACCAGTATTCGAAGGCTCCACTATGTTCACCGCTGGCTGGATAGCAGGCAGCGTAGTAGAAAGATCCAGAAGAGTTCGTGGTTAATCTCTTTAGAATGTAATCTCCTACCATCTTGGTAAGGAAATCAATTTAAGAAATTAAAAAGCCTTAAACACTTAGATGTATGGTTTTTAAAATTTGGAAGGAGGTTGTTCTAAGAGGATTGTTCAGAATTTCTGTTCAAGACTAAAAAAGAAAAGAGTATTCCAGCTTCTGTGAAAATAGCAGTAATAGTAATGTGGGACTATGCTCAAAAGTTGAGGAGGAGGAGAAATACAGACCATCGATATAGTTATGTAACACCAATATGTCCCCCTTTCCATAGGTAATTTGACCACTTCGTTTTATATTTTCTTTATTTCCAAGGTTTTAGTGAAAACTCAGCATGCAGATACCAAGCTAATGTAAACCTGGAGTTCCCAAATTTTCGAGCTGTGTGCCTCTGTACGTGTGCGTGCACGCACGTATGCCCACGTGCATGGAGACAGTTACCCTTTCTTTATTATCCAGATAAAAATCATCTGCATCTCTCATTTGATGTGGTTAAGGGCAGGCCACACACTCCTTCCCATTGTTGTCGAGACCACCAGGAAGTTCTTACCTTCTCTGGTTGTCGGAGTCACTTCAGAATTGCTGCTCAGTGTGCTCGTGGAACAATGACCAGCGTCTCCTCTCCAAGGAGCAAGTGGTGTAGGGGGTCTGTTCTCCAAGTTCCAAGCAGGAATTCAGGCTTTTAATTCCTTTTCATTCACCTATTAATTCTTTTTCATATTGCTGAGACCAGTCTACGGTGGTTATTATAACTTAATTAAAGCTAAAGCAACTGAAGAGAATCAGAATAGGAAATAATTTTAAATCTGGTATTGGATGTCACTGCTGCTGTAATTATGGTCCTACACTCTTTTTTGTATAACAACTTTATTGAGATACGATTTGTGTCGACTATAAAATTTACCCTTGTTAAGCATAGTGGTTTTTAGTGTATCGAGAGAGATGCAGTCATCACCACTAAAACACTTTCTGGTGGTCTCCCCCTTTTCCCCTTTCCACTTTGTCCCCTTGCTGCAGTGGCCCACTCCCTTGTAGGTCAGAATACTGTCTGATGTTCTTCTAGGACTCTCAGCTTTCTGTCTTTAGCCATCAACCCTCCTAAGCTTTTTTATCTAAGGAAGTCTGTTCTTTTATTGTTCAGAGCAGTTTAGATCCCATTATCTCAACCTCTCTCTTTCAGTCCAGGCTCTAATTTTTTTTTTTTTTTTTTTTTTGCATAAATAAAACTGGAAGGGCTATCCTTCCTATCTTTTTAAGTCCCTTTTTTAGACTGTGGAAGTGGCAGTAGGGAGTATTAAAAATTGTACTGCTTTTGGTCCAAACATACAGGTCTAGTGCTAGCCTCTCTCCTGAATTTCATCATAGCTTTTCTCTATGTCAGGGTTCATCTTCCCTTCAAATCAGCTCAGCCTGGAGGTTTTAGTTCTGGTAGCTGTCATTTTCCTGGTCACTTGAAAGCTTCACGATGACTTAGTGTTCTTCCCTTATACATGCAGTTTCTGCCATCCACTTGGGTGATAGTTTATGTTCCTTTCACCTCTACCCTGTCTCTTGCAACTGCTCTCTCCTGTCCGTCCCCAGCTCTGTCACCCCCAGTAGACCCTCAGTGTGTGCAATCATCTAACTTTCCTTGTTTCGTGCAACTTCGTTTTGTTTTGCACACTGCTACCAAATAGTTTCTTTTTGTGCTATTCTACTCATACTTCTGTACTTTGAAATTCTCAGAAACTTCTCGTTGCCTACTGAATTAAAAAATACAGCTTAAATATATAGATTTCAACCCTGACATTCAAGACTTGGGCTTGCCTACTTTAACCCTAGGTTCCAGCCAGACTGGTCTGTTTAACATTTTGTGAAACACTTTGCTGCTTTCCAGCATCAAGCCCCCACTTCTCATGCTCCTGCCTCTGCATGGAACGGCCCGCCTCAGTCTGTGTGCCCTCTCCGCAACCCAACCGTGGATCAGGACCCATCTCAGACACTATGCCCTCCACGCGTTCTTTGTATTCCCATCCTCTGCCAGTCAGGCACACGTTCTGTCTCCCTTGGACTCTGCGGCACTTTCTCTTTTTTAACCGTATTTATTTTACTTGGTACATGTCTAATCTGCTCTTCTTGAGTGTAATCTCTTCGAGCAAGTGTCTTGTAGTTTAGTTTCCCTGGAACAGTCCACAGTGCCATTTATGTAGTAATAATGGTTGTAATAACGACAATAACGTTAATGGCAACTAACATTTATTGAGACTTACTGTTTTTTGGACGCTGTTCCAATAAATTTTCATGGACTAACATATTTAATCCTTACCGCCTGTGAGGGAGAGCCTATCCCCATGTAGATGGGGATACGGGCAAAGAGAGTTAGAAAGCAGCAGAATTAGGATTGAAGTCTCCAGAGTGTTACGACTTAGAGACCATATTCTTAACCTCCATGCTATCTGTGCTGCCTTTTAGTAGGTGCTCTGTAGATAATGAATTATACAAGAATGGTATTTTCTCTGGTTTTGACACAAACGTGGCAATTAGAAAGAGTATAGAACAGCATTATTACTCAAGCTCCTGAATAGCAGTTTTTTTTTTAAGGAACATTTCAACTGACTAGATTTAGTAGGGAGCGTTTAAATCATCTGAATACAGATAGAAGTATTTTCAGTAGACTGTCTTAAATGACAGACGTTCTTTGTCAAGTGGGTAGACTCTAGCTGCTGCCTTAGCTCTAAGTTCCCTGGTAGATGGGTTACGGAATTTTAAAAGGTAACTATCCTGATTAAAGATTGCTCCAGATAGGAAACCAGTGGAATTCTTTGAGCTCTTTTATGAGGATATCTTGTGAGAACGAAGTATCTTCAGGGTTCTAAGCACTGTTTCCTATAAATAAATTGTCCTTTCCTCCCTTTCTTAAAAAGCAAAGCCAGTGGTTGTTAACACCACTCCCGTGCGGATGTCGGTTCCACTCGTGTCGGCGCAGACTGTCAAACAGGTGAGTGTCCCAGAACTTCTTTCTTCAGTCTCTCCCAAACAGAAAGTTCACTTTTCAAACTGAAAGTTAAGGTTCACATACAAGAGATTCATACTGAATGGGAAAGCTGTAAAATGTATTTCTGTAATCGTGGATATGTGTTTTGTTTTTTTTTTTAAGGTTGTTCCCAAACCCATCAATCCCACTTCGCAAATAGTTACCACCAGCCAGCCCCAGCAGCGGCTCATCATGCCTGCCACCCCACTGCCACAGATCCAGCCCAACCTCACCAACCTGCCGCCAGGCACTGTGCTGGCCCCGGCGCCAGGAACGGGCAATGTGGGCTATGCAGTGCTTCCGGCTCAGTATGTGACCCAGGTAAGAGGAAGAAATTGAGTCACTGCATTTCAAAAAGGATGATTTGGTCAAAGATGTATAGCCCTGTCACATTCTGAAACTACCGAAAAACCTCTTAGTATTAAAATGGCTGTTTCCAGAATCTTAAGACACTAACAAAAACTTCTGAATTTATTTTTATGTACCTGTAGCATTTGCACAAGTCACACATACAAGTCAGACACTTAGGAACTGAGAGCAGTTTGGCAAGAGGACAACACTGTGTAGATAGAAGAGGGGGGATGTTGAAGCTAAAGTCGGCAGAGTCCAAGTGCACTTAGAGAATGCTGTGACTGTGATCCAGCTCTTCCTCACAGATGAGGAGGGTGCCCCGGACTTGCTCCTGGAAAGGAGACTGTCAGATGCATTTTTAGGTGACGCATCTGTAGTGACCTGTCCAGGTGCTTTTATCTGGTCCTCTTTAGAGTCAAAGTTGCGTATCATCCAGCTAGCTGGCGAGGGTTAGGAGTGCTGCTTCTAGGAAGCAGATAGAAGTTTTCTTTTTCATGTGAGAATCCAGCAAATTAGCACCATGTTCTAAACTGTTGACTTGATCTCCTCAGATTATGAGAGAGAGAAACAGAAACCTGGGTACTCTAATGAAGTGTACTTTGGAGTATGTTTAATGTGGCTACTGATTAGAAAATGAGTGTTGAGTATTTTTATCATCAGCATCTCTTTTCTTGTGTAGAAATCAATGTAAAATAGAAAATGGTTGCCCATGTAATTCTCATTCTCTATAACTTATAATGTGATGAATGATCAGCATAGTACCTATTTTATTTACAAGTAGACACTTTGCATTGTTCTAACCAATACAAGTTAATACTTATACTTTTGGAGCATTCATATTGAATTTTCTGATCCTGATAGGCTTACACCTCTGTGAAAAATTTCTTGTATTTGTACCATGTAGTACTTTTAAAATGTTCACGTTGTTTTCACCTCTAGTATTAGTTTGGGTCTTTAGAAGAGCTCCATGAACTACTGTGTCTGTATGAAATTCTCCATACTATTTTTCCTATTTTAGTATCATGATGTTTGAAAATACTGTGCACTTTTGTAAGTAGGGTCTAAAATTACCTTTCTTTATATGTAGCTACAGCAATCTTCATATGTGTCTATAGCAAGCAACTCTAACTTTACTGGGACACCTGGTATCCAGACCCAGGCAAGGCTTCCATTCAACGGGTGAGTGTTCTGAAAACATGTAAGTTAAGTTGTTGGATCAGGTTCAGTGCAGCATTAAATAAATATATTTCAAAATACATTTATATTTATATAAATATATATAAATATGAATATATATATATTTTACATTTATATTTTTTCCTTAAAGCCATATGAGCATGCCTCTGTAGGACTTTTTATTTTGAGAAGTTATGGCAACAGTCAAAGAACCCCCAAATATCTTTTACTTTGATCAATTGTGCGACACGTTCTTGTCTCTTTCTTCTCTCTCTCTCATCCTGAATATGTTTTTAAAAATGATATTAACTAGTTTTTAAATTGTTACATTAGGTCCTTGCCTTTTTTTGTTGTCATTAGTCTGTTTTTTAATCTGCGACTCGCTTCCTTTGCGGTATTGCTTTAGAAGCAGTGCCGAGTTCATTGCATGGAACCAGTCTACCTCGCTCCAGTTGCAGCCCCATACACTCCTTTCTACTCACTACTTTTTGTAATTGAATCCCAAAAGTTTTGAGCAGATTTCAGCTTTAGTTCTCTCAGAAAGAAGAATATTTTTTGTGGCGTGTTCTTTAGAAGCTATTGATAACTTCATTTTTTAAAAACCCCTATCTTGGCTTTCTACCTCTCTTTTCATGTTACAGCTAGCTTTTGAACTTGATGTGAAGGGAACAACATAGCAAAGTTTTATTAGAAATGGATACATGTGTTAAAGCTTTATTTTAGGAGGAATTTACAGAGACTTTTCTAATTTTTAATAGTTATCTTTAATTGATTGAAATGTATCTTTTTTTTGTTTCTCTATAGCATAATCCCATCAGAGTCTGCCAGTAGGCCCAGAAAACCCTGTAATTGTACAAAATCGCTGTGTTTGAAATTGTAAGTCTTTTTGCTACTGTTCCATATTTGATATAGCTGAAAATGCTTTTAAAAGCAAGTGGAGTTAACTAAAAGTCTTAACAGACCAATTTCATAAGTCTAAGTAATTTAAATAAACATGCACGTGAATGTCTGAGCACGTATGACAGTGTAAAAGTACTCTCTCATTCATTCAGAAGGAAGTAATTTTATAGTCTTTACCAAGATGAGGCACTGGTGGAGGGGGTTAGGGACACAGCAGCGTGAGACAGACATAGCCTCTATCTTTAATAATCATAAATTTGACTTCATTTATGACCTTTATATTTGGCCTCCTAAATGAGGTGATACTCTAAGTAGCTTTTAAAATCGTTGATTAATTTGCTTATTAGTTCTGAACCAAGAGATTTGGCCTGAAACAGTTAAGTGAAAAGCATTGGTCATATAAGGGGTTTAGAGTCCCAAGAAGCACTACTGCAGTTCAAGGGAGCCGATTCCACTACTGCAAGATAGCCCATGTTTTTCCTTTTTTAGGATTTTGAGATAACTTACTTTGGAGGCATATACAATCACATAGCTTTTGTGTTGACAACAGATAATCCTGGAACTAAGTTTCTAAACTAAAATTCTAGGAGCCAGTGTGACTTGACATTTGAGCCTGATCACATGGTTGACAGTCAACGTATATTAACTCTAACTGGGTGGCTCCAAGTACATTCTAAATGCTTTCGACCAAATAATTTCTAGTTTTGTTTATTTAAACAATGACTTTTTTATGTGACCTGCACTGATTTTTATATTCCAGATATTGTGATTGCTTTGCAAATGGTGAATTTTGCAACAACTGCAATTGTACTAATTGTTATAATAATTTGGAACATGAAAACGAAAGGCAAAAAGCAATAAAGGTGATTATTTTTTTATTTTATTTAACTGACAAATTTCCAGTTTTACCTGATTTTTGTAGAACTCAGTTGTCTTACAATGAAAATTAATTCCTTTTGCAGTTTTTACTGTAGGGTGATTGAACTTTAGTTGATATTTGATCTTTTTTGATAGGCATGCCTTGACAGAAATCCAGAAGCTTTTAAGCCGAAGATAGGGAAAGGAAAGGAGGGAGAATCAGATCGACGTCACAGCAAAGGGTGTAATTGCAAACGATCAGGATGTCTTAAAAACTACTGTGAATGCTATGAGGTAAGATGCTGGCTGGGGAACATAATCTAACCATTTTTTGCAGGTAACTTTGGGAAGGTATATTGTAAAAATTTGCCTGAAAATTGGGAAAGTACTCTGCTGTTGCAGTTTGAAAATGTGCACAGTCGGTGCAAGGACCCTCGTTTGAGGAAGACTTTCTGGCCTCCCAAGCAGGGCTCCCGAGGAACGATACCTTGGTTTTGTCATTACATAATGCTCTGGGTCTCATCATCTGATTGATCAGTTCATACTTCTTAATCATTACCTGGAAGTATGCACATCAGAGCACCAGTTTATTCATTTTTAGTAAAAATAACATCAGAGTGGATTGGAAACTCCAGCAATGGTCCTCAACTGAGGCGGAGTACTACCCACTGCCCTCCATGGGCTTTTTGAAAATATATATGGATACATAATAGCCTGCATTCCAGGGGGCAGTCCTGAACTTAAAGATTTATCTTGCCCCAGATGCCTGTTGTCCTCTTGAAGAATATTGCTCCATGAAAAACTGAATTATTTTAAGAATTTTGCTTTCTGAGTCTAAGAATAGGAAAAGGAGACATATGGAATATTGCTGGCTGAGGTTATTGGTCATCCTGAAGTGATTGCATCCATTTTTGCCATTCCACCATCCCACTCAACTGGCTGTTTTTATTTATTGGTCAGGCATCTTTCCAGGAGAAAGTGGTCAGAGCTCTGCTTTGACAGAGACTTTATTTTTAGATGCTATTTAAATCATCCCCTTCTTGCTATAGACAAAGTACTATCTGGTTTATTATTTCTATTTTGAAAGCTTAAATATAATAATCTACTCATGCCCAAGATTAACCCTATGTTACTGTATTGTTTTCTTGGTGCACCTGAAACTCTTTCCTGACAGGCTTTTGAGTTGAGTCATTCCTAGGGTTAGTTGGCCCTTCTCATCTATTATATTTTCAGTCTTTCAAACTTCCTGTTCAGAAGGATACCTTATTTTTAGTTTTGGCAGAAGCCATAGCCTAGCACTTGGTAAAGTAATACCAAGGCTGGCATTCTCCCCTCGTAGGGTTTGCTCTGCTTCAGGAGTATGTTCCTGCCATTCAGTGCCCCTTCCCATTCAAAATGTGTCACAGTAAAGATTTCGTATACTGTATTCTCAGCATAATGAATTCTTAATTCACATATTATAGAAGTCAAATACTCCTCTCAAGAAGTGTAGTAAGGTAACCTCTTGTTAGTCCTAAAGTCAATATGAATGAAAATTGCATATAACCAAGAATATTTCAAAAGTCTCTTAAATAGTAATCAGTTTTTTATCAGTTTTTTATTCTGTGTTGGACAAGATGGACTCTTTTGTTTGAACACCTGATGAAATAGGTGGCTTCTGTTCATAAACCATATCATGCAGAATTTGTCCTGAATATGTAAAAATGTAAGTTATAAAACCAAATCTACAAAAAGGGAGAAAATGGAGATTGATGGAAAGCTGGGTCAGAAGGGCAAAGCAGCCCTTCCATGCATATGGCATTGGACAGTCAGTACATGCGAGGCATATGAAATGCAAACACACAAGAACCAATAATTTAATTGAATCTGAGCATTAATAGAAGTAGAAAAGGCAGTGCTGGTTGAGATTCGTAAGAAGAGAAAAGGCTGCTCTGTTATAATAAATTCCTTGACATTCAGGACAACGTTGTCTAATAACATTCTGAAAGACCAAGAAATGGAAACACTTGGAATACACTGAACTGTGACTGGCAGTAGCTGATTGGCTCACCGTGAATTGGCTGTGACGTCGTCTGACAGTTTGTGTGCAGGTGTTGGTCTTTTGATTGAATTGGCTTTTTTGGTCCGTTTGGTCTGCATCTGGATAACACATTACTGCTCCTTTCACACACTTTTCAGAGCTTGTTGAGTAGATGAGTGACTGTCCACATTATTTAAATGGCTGTGCCTTGTAACCTTGTTTCCTCCCCTTTTTTTTGACCACAAGGTAAGTTAAATTAGCAAAGCTAAGTGAATACCCTATCATTTTAATTTCTCCTTCCCAAGCTCCTATTAGATTATTAATACCTTTCTTAGGGTTCTTCATACTTAATCCAGATTACCATTAGTGGTACGTCATTTTCCCCCTTGATGTCAGAGATTTTATCTCTTCATCATTAGATACTTATTAAGTTCTTAGGGTTCTTCATACTTAATCCAGATTACCATTAGTGGTACGTCATTTTCCCCCTTGATGTCAGAGATTTTATCTCTTCATCATTAGATACTTATTAAGTATTACTTTAGTTAGATTCTCTGACTGGGTCATAGTAAACCAGTGAACTCAAATGTATATTCATTTTTTTCCCTTGGTGAAGAGAATTTATTTGTGTATTGTAAGAAAGGAGCAGGGTAAATATGTTCATCATAATATGATTTGTTTATCTTGCCAGGTGCTGTAGAAAGGGCAGTAGGTATGTTTCTTTAAATTGACATGGGTTCACCGAAGAAAATGAAGGCAACAAAAGATACTCACATTTGCTAGGTCTGGGAAGTGTAAATGAAAGAACAATGAGATCTCACTTTACCTCTTTCCCCCCAATCAGATTGCTAAATGTTAAAAAGAGTATACACTGTTGGAGGGAATATAGGAAAGGCTTTTATACATTGCTCATAAGGGGTTAGAGCCTTTTGAAAAAAGTCTGGCCACATCTATTAAAATACATGTACCAGTGAACCCAATTCTAGAAATCTAGCTCATAGAAATAAAAGCATAATATATATATATGACACATATCATATATATATATGATTTTTTTATACATTATTTGTGATACTCAAGAACTAGAAACAAAATAAATGCCCAGCAACAGGCAAGTGAATGCCCACTTCAATTGTGACACATCCATACTAGGGATTACTGCCCAGACATTAAATAAAATGAATTCAGTCTATGCTAGATGACTTGGGTGGGGTGGGGGGGAGGTGATTCCTTGAAGTGTAGTGTGAGAAAAGGAAGATGCAGAAAGTGAGCATGTGATTTTGTAAAACAGCCTAAAAAAAAAGAAAGATTGACGTATTTGTTAGTTAAGATAGCTATTTGTACATGAGGGCTGTGTTTTTCCTAAAAATGTTTTATATATTTTTACATGCAAGGACACACTAGTTTAATATGGACTATTGAAGGATTTGGGGAATCTGGAGAAGGAGTTTCAGGGAGGGAGATGATGGAGATTATCCATAATGAAAATAGCCTCTATGAAATTTCTTTAATGTGATAATTGTGTTTTTGCCTAAGTGGGAAGTCACCGACATGTTAATGGTGATTTGATTGAGGTGGTTGGATTCTGGATAACTGTTATTTTTAAATATTGTATCATTCATATTCTTTATAAAGAACATATGTTATTCATATCGGGGGAAAACTTTTAAGTGGGGAAAAAATTGACACGGAAGGGCTCAGAGACATACATTGTGTATAGCCACTCGTGGACTTAAGAACATCTGACCTATCCATATATGTAGTTAGCCCATTTAGTATTTGTCAGGAAAAGATGTTTCCATTGTGTCTTATGTCAGTTGGCTAGTTAATTGTGTTCTCTACTGATTTGATCACAGAGTCAGCTTAATGTTTTTTGGGTTTGATATGGAAGCTTTTCTTTTGTAAATCTTTTAGGCAAAAATAATGTGTTCCTCAATATGCAAATGTGTTGGCTGTAAGAATTTTGAAGAAAGCCCAGAAAGAAAGACACTGATGCACTTGGCAGATGCAGCCGAAGTAAGGGTACAGCAACAAACAGCAGCAAAAACGAAGTTATCCTCTCAAATTTCGGACTTGCTTACTAGGCCAACACCAGCTTTGAATAGCGGAGGAGGAAAGTAAGTCAGTATTTTAATCTCTTTAGAGTATAATATGATTACTTTTGGTAAAGTTTCTTCTTTTTGGACAAAATTAAGTTCATACTTTTAATAGTTGCAGACCTCTTTTTGCATTTTCTTTCTTTTTTTTAAAGATTTTATTTATTTATTTGACAGAGAGAGATCACAAGTAGGCAGAGAGGCAGGCAGAGAGAGTGGGGGAAGCTGTGGGGCTCGATCCTAGAACCCTGGGATCATGACCTGAGCCAAAGGCAGAGACTTAACCCACGGAGCCACTCAGGCGCCCTTGCATTTTCTTTCTACTTCAGTTCCTTGTAAAGGAATTTGGAGGTAACAGGAAAACTACCGTCAGATATAGTACACACTTCTAAAATGCACAGTAATGCATTAATTCACTGTGCTTAATTTAATTGAATTTGTCCCCACTAAGATGAGGTCATTATGTCATTTGACAAACCCCTAAGAAAATCACATTTTTATAACTGTTCTTGGTAGCATTATCATTCATAGTTTTGAACATTTTTACCTTCTCTTGCTTTTTCCAGGCCCTCGTAGCACTTTCCCTGTCTTTCTGGAGTCCCTTTCACATACCTTATTATTGTAGCCCCTTATTTCACTAGACCGCTGAACTCTGGAGTAGGAAAGCTCCAGCTGTAAAGTCTGGCTGAGTTTAAATACCGTCCGTGCTCTGTAGTAGTTTGTGAATTCAACAAGCACTCCCTCTGAGTCTCCGTTTTCTTAATCTTCCCATCAGCCTTACCAAGTGGCTATGAAGAATAAAGCATCTCTAGCCCAGCGTTTGGCAGGGACTCATGCAGCAGAACTGGCTCATATGGATTTGTAGTAGAGTTTGGTAGCAGTTAATTTGAGGAATTATTAAATGAACTGAGCCTTGCAAATGGGATATATTATTTAAAATGCCTAAGTTGAGGGACACCTGGGTGGCTCAGTTGGTTGAGCGGCTGCCTTCAGCTCAGGTCATGATCCCAGGGTCCTGGGATCGAGTCCCACATCGGACTCCTTGCTCAGCGGGGAGCCTGCTTCTCCCTCTACCTCTGCCTGCCTCTCTGCCTACTTGTGATCTCTCTCTCACTCTCTCTCTAACAAATAAATAAATAAAATTGAAAAAAAAATCTTAAAAAAAAAATAAAATGCCTAAGTTGAAGTAGTCTCTACTTATAGAAATGCTCCTGGGTGGCTCAGGTGGTTGAGCGTCTGCCTTCAGCTCGGGTCATGATCTCGGGGTCCTGGGCTCAAGCCCCATGTCAGGCTCCCAACTCAGCGGGGAGTCTGCTTCTCCCTCTCCCTCTGCCCCTCCCCCTGCTTGTGCTGTCTCTCAAATAAATAAAATCTTAAAAGAAAAAAAAAAGATGCTTCTTTTTTAAAAAAGCTATTTATTTGAGAGAGAGAGAGAGGGCATGAGTGGGAAGGGCAGAGGAAGAGGGAAAGAGAATTCCAAGCAGACTCAGCTGAGCGCAGAGCCCAACTCGGGCCTTGATCTCACGATCATGAGATCACCTGAGCTGAAACCAAGAGTCAGATGCTTAACCGACTGAGCCACCCAGGAGCCCCTAGAAATGCTTCTTTTTGTTTAGAACATTGCAGATAGTAATTCTGAAGAATTCTTGCAATTGGAATATAATCAGCAAATGGTTAGTGACTGAATAAAGTAGAAATGGGCAGAAATGGGTTATAACAAGGGATCCTTTCTGGTCATCTGCTTTCAATAATCCTTTAGATTATTAAATCTGAATCTCCATGTAGAGATTAAAGATACTGCTACACTGACATATTTACAATTGATTTTCAACCTGGGAAAATATTATAAAGTGTAAAAGCACAAAATTATACACTATAATCAAAACTAAAAAATTATTAAGAAATTTTTAGTCGTGTTAATACACTGCTGAGTGGCAAAAATTTGAATTTTTTTCTTTTGCTTTTCTGTAGTTTCCAAATATTATATAATGCGCACTACTATTATACAGTGTTACTAATTATACAATATTAACATTATAATATTTTCTAATATAAAGCATTTAGTATTTTAAAGTTTTCGATACAACTATATAGCAGCCCAAATCCTTACTTTCTCTTGTCATAGCAGATCCTAATTTCAGACTGCATTTGTTTTGCAGTTCAGTGTTGTCGAATTAGTGGTTACACTAGGTTGCCTGATTTTGTCTCTGAAGGCTTTAAGAATTAGCTACATATAGCAAGCCTCAAGATGGATTGCTCTTATTTAATACCTAATAGTTTAGTTCTTTATGAATGAAACTCCATGTATAGAACAGCATTTGGTTTTCCCATGTTTTGTTTGTTGTGATGGAACAAGGTGAAATTTTGGTGTGCTTTTTTGTTTTTTATGAACAATATATATGGGACTATGGAACAGTGCCTTTTTTTTTTTTTTTTTAAGATTTTATTTATTTATTTGACAGAGAGAGACACAGTGAGAGAGGGAACACAAGCAGTGGGGAGTGGGAGAGGGAGAAGCAGGCTTCCCGCTAAGCAGGGAGCCCGATGTGGAGCTTGATCCCAGGACCCAGGGATCACGACCTGAGCTGAAGGCAGCCACTTAACGACTGAACCAACCAGGCACCCCAAAAGTGCTTTCTTTTTAGTGTTGTCCAGGAGATAGTACTTTTTCTTTTAAGATTTTATTTATTTATTTGTAAGAGAGAAAGAGACACAGAGGCAGGCAGAGGGAGAAGCAGGCTCCCTGCCGAGCAAGGAGCCCAATGCAGGACTCCATCCCAGGACCCTGGGATCATGACCTGCGCTGAAGGCAGATGCTTAACCGACTGAGCCACTGAGAGTCCCAGGAGATAGTACTTTCAATTCCCACTTTTATTCATTCAGCAAATATTCATGGAGTGTCTCTATGTGTCAGACAGTGTTGTAGGCCATGAAGAAATCATACTCAAAACAAAGACTGCACTCTGGAAACTAACATTCATGAATTAGGAGTACTTTATTATAGAATTATCTGGTCAACATACAGAGTTAACATCTTTTAGTTAACCAGATAATCTTGTCTAGGTAATAAGATGTATTTTGTTAAAATTATACTTTCTGAACAGTGTTTAAAAAATATGCTCATTAATAAAACCAGGTCTAACTTTTTAAAGCTCTCCAGGATGTGCTTGTGCTCCCTGCAGAAATTATAGTGCTCAGTGTGCTGGTGAATCATGAAAGTGTCAACAGATTCTTACTTGATATAATGTCATTCACTTTTGTTGTGACTCAACACCATCATCATCTCTCTTCCTCTCTCAAACATCATTTCAGATTGCCGTTCACATTTGTAACTAAGGAAGTAGCCGAAGCCACATGTAATTGCCTTCTTGCCCAGGCAGAGCAGGCAGACAAGAAGGGAAAATCAAAGGCAGCAGCCGAACGGATGATACTTGAGGAATTTGGACGATGTTTGATGAGTGTCATCAACTCTGCAGGAAAGGCAAAAAGTGACCCTTGTGCCATGAATTGCTAACTCTTGCACAAAAGACTGATAAGTGGAACTGTACAGAAAATTGAAGGTGCAGGGACACTTGATTTTCTGGAAGATAGTTTAACAATTATTGTATTGTTAATTCAGTCCTTGTGAGAACTGAAATTATAATATTGAAAGAAAAGAAATTTTAAATGAGGAAATTAGTACATTTTAAATCTTAGTTAAATCTGTTTATGCCCCTTCTAAATTCAGTTTTTCTTTATTGTATTATATGGATTTTTAATTTGCATGGGTTTCTTAAGAATTAGATGTTCTATCCTTCTGATTCTATTGACAAAGGACATTTATAAATTACTATAATTTATAACATATGGTGTTGTATGACTTTGTTCCAGTAGAAAAAGCCAAAGAACCATTGGTATTATCCAGTCATTCTTTGGCACTAGACCTAAGCAGATAGAATGTCTACATAAACAAATTCTTATGAAACATATTCAAATGACATTTTGTGTTTAGAAAAGCACTATCTTTTTAAGAAAAACCAGCTTTTTAGCACAGATTCTGGAATAACATCCTATTGTCACTTTGGAAATGTCAGAAGGGGAAGTAATCCATAGGCACACTTTTAAAATAAAGAAGTTTTTTAAAAAAACAAAGTGTTAAGGGACAGTAAATAGTTCTTAATAGGCAATGTGTTTCTCTGAGGAGTGACTAAGAAATGCTTTAGGGTGTTTCCATTTTCTTTGAAGGAGGTGGTGCACATTTGAAATGATAATAAATTGTCATGTGATTACTGGGTACTATTAAAAGTGAGAGGTGCATATGAATAGAACTTAATATTATTATGTAGTGATGATATAGAACCTTACATAATTATCAGGTATGACATTTGGCTTGGATGGAGAAATAAAGAACATCGAAGCTCCAATAGATGAATTTAGGGAAGGATTTTTCATTTATACAATTCTCTTTATAGACTTTTGAACTAAGAGGTCTCAACCCAATGTATGAGTCTTACTTGATTTACTGAAAGGGCCTCCTAACAAAACTTTCAAAATTATAGTGGGATTTCTTTTTATAAGGGAAGCTTAATATGGCATTCTTTTTAGCCAGTGATTTGATAAGCCGAAGGTATGAGTGTTTTATTATTATTGCTAAAATAACCTAAATCATTTTCGCTAATTCAAAATTCAAAAGCTTTATGAATTTTAGAGCCAGTAATAGGACTCTGGATTTTATGACAAGGAAAAAAACCATGTTGGAATTCAGGCATTTTGTTAGGTACCTTAATCCTCAGTAATTATTAGTATATGATTATTACATTTCCTACAAGGAATCTATAGTTGTATGTATTGTGTATATATGTTCATATGAACACGCAAGACATAGGCAATAGAAATTAAGTAATCCAAAAGAAGATTCCGTTATTCATTGAAGTATCTTCCTTTTGAAATTTGGATTTATAAAATTATAGTGCAGTAACTTTAAATGTAGATAGTGCAGACATTCTTAGCACCTCAATCTAGTATGTTTAATTAAAATTTGTATAAATGTAAATTAGTGTAAGAGGATAAAATATCTAATCAAGTTATTTTTCAAAAGATTACAATACCTTTTTGGTCTAAACCTAAACTTTGTTCATTTTGTACATATTCTGTGTTTAATTCTAATTGCACCTTTGTGATGTGTATTTATATACAGTGTGCAGAAAATGTTTGTGAAATTTGGATTACAATTGTAGATTATGTATGACAGCATTGCTTGAGAATGTTTTGCTTGTAAAAACTTGAAGGTGCAATCAAATGCTACTAGTTTTTCTGATTTTCAAGAAGCTATCTAAAGTATTAAGACTTTTCCTTCCTGTGTAGTACTTACTAAGCAACTTTTTGTATTTAGGCATTTGCATCAAATTGCTGAACAAGATTAATATCCACATTAATTCAACAATTTTAAAAGACTATTTGGGGAGGGTTGGGTATATAATTTTTTTAGCTCTATTTACATCCCAAAGTAGAAAGATTAAATTTATATTTACTAGAGCTATTCAAAGAATACACTTTTCTATATTGTAAAAACAGGACAGCAAAGTAAATCATACAGAAAATAAACATTTATACTATTCTGTAAAAAAAGGGTTTTGTTTTCTTTAAAAACACTTTTAACCATGTTACAAGAAACTTTTAAAATCTGATTTTAAGTAAATTTGACATTACTTCTGTAAGCACACAACTAAAAAGTAAGTCTGTCATTTTGCCCAATTATGATTAAGCTAAATTGCTTTGGAATGAGAACATGTTTCTCTTTTTCCCCTGCTGCGTAAGGGCAGAAACTTGGTCTACTTTTTCCTTTCTTTTAATGCTTGATGTTTTTATGGTGAGCACCTTTCTTAGTTTCCTTTTCTCTCAAGAACTAAAAGCAATCTGTAGGTCTTATCTCTGGATGATCTGGGAAACAGAACCTTAATGTTGCAGGCAATAAAACAGAGCAGCAACTGTAGGGGGAGACGACTGCTTTAGCTTCCCTATTCTTTCATAGGGACAACTGACATTTTCTCAATCTTATGTAAAATGTGAATAAAAATACCTTAGAAAAATTTTCCAATTTATTGGTCTGTAACACAACTAGCTAAGAAAATAAATACTTGTTATGTAAATGCAGCTTTGAACCAGGACCTCCAGCATCATGTTGCATCCTTATTTAGCATTTTATGTAGAAATTCCACAGCAGCAATCCAAAGGAGAGGAAAGCTAGAAAGCCTTCACTATTGGAATTATTTTCTCTTATGTCAATTACTTAGGACTTTGTGTGTGTGTGTATGTGAGGGTTTCTTTAAAGCAAATTTTGTCATTATCTATTGACCACATGTGAGCTTTTTATGATCCAAGTGATTTTATAAAATGAAATGTATGAAGTCCTCTTTAAATTAAAAATTTTAAATAGTAGGTTTTATGAAAGCATTTAAGGCATGCTTAGTTTTTACTCAAAAGCAGTAAGAAAATAAATATATTCAGAGTAATATTTACTATAAGGCCATAGACTTCAACTCTGTAATTGATTTTATTATCAAATGAAATCTGGCAGTAGATAAAACGAATGCATCATGACCCGGTTGGGTTTTATCCCAGTAATAAAAGGTTGACTCAGCATTAAAAAATAACCAATGTAATTCACTGTATCAACATACAAAAGAAGTAAAACTATATGATCATCTCAGAAGTTGCCGGAAACCTTTTGAATATACTAAAAACTGAGTTATATGCTTTAAAAAGGCAAATATTACAGTATGTAAATTATATCAACTGTTTTTCAAAAAAAATTAAAAGGTGCAGAAAAATTGACAAAATTCAAGACCCATTTATGATTTAAACACATACACACTCTCTTCGGCAAACCAGGAAGAGAAGGGATTATCAACCTAAAAAGACCATCTACCAAAAAGTCTACAGCTAACATCATACGAGTGACGAAGACTGAATGTTTCCCCCTCAAAGACTGGGAACAAGGCACTCTTAGTCAATACTGTGTTGCAGGTCACTATACAATAAGGTCGGGGGGGGAGGGGAGAAGGCACAGACTGGAAATGAATAAGACAGTATCTACTGGTTGATAATGTGGCTGCCTATATAGGAAAGTCATAGCAATCTTTAAAAAAAAAAAAAAGCTACTAGAACTAATAAGTGAGTTTAAGCAAAGTCAATATACAAAATTGTATTTTTACATAGTAGCAATGAACATTTAGAAACAAATTTTTAGTTACCATTTATAGTAGCACCACAAAACATGAAATGTAACAAATACATACAAGATCTGTAGGTGAAATGTAGAAAACATTGATGAAATTAGAGACTTTAAGAAAGAGAGATATACCATGTTCATGGATTGGAACATTCGATATTATTAAGATAACATTTCTCTCCAAACTGATCTTTAGTTTCCACAAAACTCCAGTCAAAATCCCAGCAGGAATTTTTGTAAAAACCAACAAGCTGATTATAAAGTTTATACAGAAAAGTACAATTAGAATAGCCAAACATTTCTGAATAAAGAACAGAGCTGAAAGACTCCCACCTAGCTTGAAGACTCATATAAGGCTAATCAGGACACTGTGGTACTGGTGAAGTGTTAGACCTATGGATCAATGGAACAGAACAGAGAACCCAGAAGTAGACCCATATATATATGGTCAATTTTTGACAAGGTTGCAAACGTCAGGGAAGAAAGAATAATCTTTTTAACAAACAGTGCTTGGATATCCATATGTAAAAATATGAAACTCAAATTATACCACAGACCAAAATTAACTGAAAATGGATCATAACCTAAGTGCAAAACCTAAAGCTACAAAATATCTAGAAGAAAGCATAAGAAGAAAAATCTCTATGCCCTTGGGATAGGCAAAGATTTCTTAGATATGAAACTATGATCCCTAAAAAAAAAAATTGATAAATGGGACTTACCAAAATTAACGTCTGCTCTTCGAAACACACTAAGAAAATAAGAAAAGCCACAGACTGGCAGAAAATATTTGCAAAATACATCAGATAGTGCACTTATATACAGAATATATAACTAACAATAAAAAACCCAACCTTCCAAAATATGGGCAAAATACTTGAACAGACTTTTCACCTAAGATTATGTGGCTGGCAAATAATCCTATGAAAAGATGCTCAGTATCATTAGTCATTAGGAAAATGGAAATGAATGCCACAATGAAGTATTGCTGCACACCTATTAAAACGGGTTATTCGAAACAAAACCCTGGCACTACCAGATACCGGGAAGAAAGGAAAGCAACTGAAATTTCATACATTCCTGATTGGAATGCAGAGTATGTGGTACAGTCATTTCACAAAAGTTCTGGCAGTACTACATATACTCACCATATTATCCATTATATGGATACAGCACATTTCTATCTATCCATTCTTCAATTGGACATTTAGGCTTTTTCACTGTTTAGCTATAATAATGCTATGAAATGTGTGTACAAATTTTTAAATGGACATGTTTTCATTTCTCTTGGGTATATGCCTGTCAGTAGAACTGCTGGGAGATATGGTAACTCTATGTTTAACTAACCTTTTGAAGAATTGCCAAGCTGTTTCCAAAGCATCTGCATTCCCACCAACAGTGTATGAGGGTTTCAATTTCTCCACATTCTTGTCAACACTTGTTATTATCTGTCTTATAGCCATCCCGGTGGGTATAAAGTGATACCTCATTGTGGTTTTGATTTCCATTTCCCAGATGGTTTATGATGTTGGGTATATTTTCATGTGTTTACAGGCCATGTGTAGATCTCCTTTGAAGAATGTCTATTGATGTTCTTTACCCATTTTTCAAATTGGGTTATTTGTCCTTCATTAATGAGTTATAGGAGTTCTTTGTATATTCTGGATATAAGTCCTTTATCAGATATATTAGTAAAAATTTTCTCCCATTCTGTGGGTTGTCTCTTTCTTGACGGTGTCCTTTGAAGCACAAGTTTTTAATTTTGGTGAAGTCCAATTTACATTTGTTACATTTTTGGTATCATATTTAAGAAACTACTGCCTAATCCAAGTACCAAGGATTTACGCTATTTTCTTCTAAGAGTTTTATAGTTTTGCCTTTTACATTTAGGTCTTTGACCCACATGGAATTAATACTTCTGCATGTGGACATCCAGTTGTTTCACCACTATTTGTTGAAAAGTACAAAGGATAAATTTCTGAAGAGAATGTTTGTTTTCTCTGAAGAAAAAAGGACAAAGGTGCTAAGTGGAAAATATAAACTAAGTTACCCTAATCAAATATGAATAATTTATTTTAAAAAATTCACTGTAAAGCATATCATATGAAGTAAACCTGATACCAGACTTGAAACACTTTCACTAGGACAAGAGCAAGTAATAGTTAAAGGCAGTGAAGGAAATATTTTTGTCTTCCATGTTTGTCCAATTTATCCAGCACTTAAAGAAATAATGCAAAACACTAATTTCTTAAAGTACAGTATATATTAGTAAAGTAGTAAAATGCAACAGCAAACAACAGACACCTACAGATATGAACTTAGTTTTAAGTAAAGTTCAGGACAAAACTTGGATTTATATAAACAATAAATTAAAAGGTAGTGATTCACAAATAGGCTTCTTTTAAATAAGATTTATCCGGTGCACCTAAACTCATTCTACTGCAAACAAAAACCACAATATCTAGACTTCTCAGCAGTAGCTCTTGCATAAAATGTAGTACAACTCTAGTTACATCTCAAAACTTAAGCCTTTGTTTGAGGTAGAACAAACAAATACATCAAAATATACAATTTAAGGAGAATTTCAATTAATAAAACTCAACTTTTACCTGGCCATTAAACTTCTGCAATTTTAAGTTTTCATATTAACTGTACTTTGTGAATATTCACTCAATGACAAGAAGAGTAAATGTTTTACACACAGAGATGAATCATGTGCTTGTTTCTTTTATCCATTTAAAACACTCCCCGTATCTGAAAGTACATGTACCTATATGTTTTTCTATTCATCTTTTCAAGTCTGGGTGTGAGAGAATGGAGAAAATTTGTTCTTTGTATGTTTCCATCTTCAGATTATTTCAGCTCCTCTAAATTTCTGAAAAAACTCAAATAATTAAGACAAATATTTTAATAACCATTGTCTCAAATGACCATCTTTTTCTAATTTATTAATCGCATGGCGTGAATCCCATTATTCACTCAACACTGAAAATACGTTTATTTTAGTCTCCCTGCAAACACGAGGAGACGTCAGAAGGAAAAACTGAAATAAGCTTCTCCTCATTCTCTGATGGGCATCGGGGTCTTCCGGTGGTCAAGTATGTATCCACTCTATTACTCAAAAATACTATTTCGAAGTCCAAGGACAACGGATTGTGAAAATGACCTCACCTACTTCTCGGACTACATTCCCCAGCTTTGTTGCAGCACACTTCTGTTTTAGGGTTCTCTGGGGCAAAGAGATTCTGTGGTATTTGAGATTTTAAGTTAGCCTAATTTTCAAACCACATCTCGATTTTCATATGTAAAGAAAAATTATATCCAAGGTTTTATAGGTATTCTGTCAACATTCCTTTTACTTTTTTTTTTAATTATTTTTCTGTTAACATTCTTATGAGCTGTAAACCAAAGCACTTTTAGGGAAGGTAGTCTATTTGTAAGAGTCAATGTTTTAATGACTCTTAGTTGTTATTCTCTCGTTTTAAAATAGACTGAACAGGTTAAAAATATGTCTGGTCCCACTACCCAGTCTGAGAGTAGTATATTCAAAGGCAGTGTCTGTTGGCTAGTCTGCTCCTACTGACTTACAGCTTTCTACGATCCAAGTAACTGAAATGCTGCAAACCAAAGTACAAGATTTTATGATATGCATAATTAGAAATTCTAATAAGTCAGAATTACGAACTTGTCAACTGTGCAGAATGGTCAATTTATAAAATATAGTAAGTTGAACTTCACAAAATGTTGACCAATTATTCTTCATAAAAACTTGGACATATTTTAGGTCCCTCATTTGAATGGGTATCCATCATTACTTAACAAATGCCTGAATTTATTGGTATTAGCAAAACTTGAACATCTGTAACCCTGTAAAGATGACCAGTGTTTCCTTGACAAAGTTTTCATTTCATGTCTTTCTGAATGGTGTTTTAAAGGGTACTGCGCTACATCTTTAGCTCTGATCTTTAAGAAACAGATTATTATATCCTTTAGTAACTTTACAAAGTGATTGATGGCACACACTTCTCCATCAAAGAGATGCTCATCTAAATCTACAAAAAGATAAATATGCCCAGAAAGCTCACATAAAATTTTTTGCTGCAGATACAATTCTCTCTGTTTAGGAAGTAGTTCATAGACTGCCATTCTTGAATGGGTTCTTACAATTCGCTCACAAATATTTATGACTTGACATAGACTTTCTGAAGGGAAATGCAAACCATTCTTCTTTTTAACACATAACAGTGACCCAATTTTAGCAACTTTAAGATCTGAAGCATACAGGGCACTGATGCAGTCCTCACAAGTTAACAGACCTGATAACTTGTTTGCGATATAACTGGCACAACAGGTGAGTTTTCGCCTGTGATCGGAGAGATCGAGTAATGCCTCACTTAGAGAACAATTAGACCAGTCTTGGCAAATATCCTCTTTGTGAAAAAGACTCTTTATAACGCTGACACCATACTGACGCTGAACTGTCCAAAGGGCCATGTCTGTCCTTCGAGCAATTGAAATGTCAAGGATGCTTACTTCACTTAGAGAAACTTCGTCTTGTAATCTGTATCTGGTCTCCAAATTATGGTAAGCCTTCTGGAATGCCATACAGGTAGGGTTAGAACTGGTTACTAATACCTGTCTAAGCCTCTTCAGAAATAATTCCAGATGGTCTTGACTGAATTTGTAAGTCAGAAGATACGGAAAAGGCATGACCTTAGGGAAAACATAATTCTGGTAGAGCCACTTTAAGCTCTCAGCATTAAGTAAAAATCCCAGGAATCCTAGTTTTCGCTTACCTTTAATTATTTGATTGTTGCTGGCATCAGATAACGTCACAAAGATAGTCTTGGCTTCAATTAGCACACGATTAATTTTACTGTAAGTTTCAGGCAGTAGAGGCCCTTTAAGTCCCTTTCCATAACAGTTCCTACTATTAAAAATGTCAAACAGGTTGTTAATTAAGCGTAAAAAATGGACGGTACCAATACAGTTTTGAAAAGGAGGCAGGCCTAATGACAGCAAGCACTCCAACCCGCTGGCCACGCTCTCACTGAACACTTGGGCAGCACAGTTCATCTTCAGTACGTGGTTTTTCAGATTTGCAAGTTTTCCTGGGAGTCTTTCCATACTGGCTAATTCCTGTTCCCCTAGCGCTACTAACTCCACAAGGTGCTGCCAATGTGCTGTGCCATTAATGAACTGAATGCTTTGAAAATTCTGAAATGCGTTTCTTATTAATCTGAGCAAGTGGCAAGAATCAAAGAAGTATGCAATCTGTTGACTAGAAGATGACGGATGCTGAAATGTACACTTCATGTTGTCTCCGTCAATATGTATCCCCAATGCTTTTGCCATCTGAACGCTGTGAGCTGTAGCATCAGACGTAACGGCCAGAACTGTGATCCCTATGTCACTCAGTTTGCCAATGGTGAGACGCAGCAGCTGAGCTTGCAAATATCCAGATGCCCTGTTTACAAAAAAATAACCAAGAGGTGTTCTCCAGTGACCAGAAATACCCACTGCCATTAACAAAATAGTTTCAGAGGCGAGTGGCGTTTCATCGGCATCAAGTAGGCCAAGGCCGAAGTCCATAAACCCTTGCAAATGGTGACTGCTAGGGTCCCACTGAAGTTGCTGCTTGAGAGATACGCCTTTTATGATCAGTGAACAATACTGATATAGTTGGTCTCCATTCTCTACTCTTCGTTGAAGAAAAGAAAAAATGTTGCTGTTGAAACCTGGACTGGGTTTGCATTTGGATAACCATCTGGAAAATATGAAAAATGAAAAGCATAAAACTCAAATGAAGAGATAAAAAAAGGAAAAACGCCTTAAATGGTACTAGAGTAGGGGCGTCTGACTGGCTCAGTCAGTTGAGCATCCAGCTCTTGGTTTTGGTTCGGGTCATAATCTCGCTGTCCTGGGTGGGGCCCCACGTCGAGCCCCGCGCTCGGTGTGGAGTCTGCTTCAGATCCTCTCTCCCTCTCCAGTGAATAAATAACATCTTTATCTTTTTAAAAAGACTGTGTTTATTTATTTCAGAGACAGCGCAACTGTCAGCGCAACTGGGGGAGGTGGGGAGAGAGAGAAGCAGGCTCCACACTGAGCAGGGGGCCAATGCAGGGCTCAATCCCAGGACGCTGGGATCATGACCTGAGCAGAAGGCAGACGCTTAACTGACTGAGCCACCCAGGTGCCCCTAAATAAAATCTTTAAAAAAAAAAATGGTACTAAAGTAGCCTCAAATCCCTATAGAAACAAAGCCAAGTATAAGTAGCCAAATTCTACAGTTATTTTCAAACATGTATTCATATAATTACTGTAAAATAATAAGGTAACAGAGAAACTCAGAAACAGAGTAGTATTTCAAGATGCAAACATACCGCAAAGCAATTTTCATTGCTCATTTACTTTCTTAAAAAAGTATACAGGGCGCCTGGGTGGCTCAGATGGTTGAGTATCTGCCTTCGGCTTGGGTCGTGATCCCAGGGTCCTGGGATTGAGTCCCACATCGGGCTCCCTGCTCAGTGGGGAGCCTGCTTCTCCCTCTGCCTCTCTGTCTCTCATGAATAAATAAATACAATCTTTTTTTTTTTTAAAGATTTTATTTATTTATTTGACAGAGAGATAAGAGATCACAAGCAGGCAGAGAGGCAGGCAGAGAGAAAGGGGGAAGCAGGCCCCCTGCTGAGCAGAGAGCCCCATGCGGGGCTTGATCCCAGGACCCTGAGATCATGACCTGAGCCGAAGGCAGAGGCTTTAACCCGCTGAGCCACCCAGGCGCCCAATAAACAAAATCTTAAAAAAAAAAGAGGCACCTGGGTGGCTCAGCGGGTTAAAGCCTCTGCCTTCAGCTCGGGTCATAGTCTCGGGGACCTGGGATCGAGCCCCACATGGGGGCTCTCTGCTCAGCAGGGGGCCTGCTTCCCCCTCTCTCTGCCTGCCTCTCTGCCTGCTTGTGATCTCTATCTCTCTGTCAAATAAATAAATAAAATCCTTAAAAAAAAAAAAAGTGTACAAATCAATTACCCAGTTTGTTCTCATTGATGTGTTTATAATTTAGATCATAAACCAGTCTTACCTGTAAATTCAATGAAATGAGAAAACTGCTTAGGGGGAAGGAAATTTTGAGAATATCTAGCACATCTACCTCATTTCACAGATTAGGAAACTGAAACAGAGGGAGAGCTTAAACCACATGGCCCTTACCGTGCTGCCAGTTCTGCACAAACAGGAAACCTAACTTTCCTGAGGTCCTGTTCATGCTTTTTCCAGTGCTCCTTGCAGCCTCAAAATTATGCCCTCAGGGACAATTAAGGTGCCGGCATCTGTCTGCCTTTTACAAGGTACCTACGTTACTACTTTAGGGGTTCTTTTGTAGTGTCCCTGACCTTCCCGGACTCCTGATTATGTTTTCCTATTAACGTTAGCCTCTGTCTTCAGAATCCTTTTCATTCATTTTCCTGTTCTAATTTGTTGTAGGGTCAGGAAAGGCAACGGCCAAGTTGAATCATTATTTATCAACCAAATAAGATTGATATTATTTATCAATAATAATATAATTATTATTATAATTATCTTATTATATTTATCAATAATTATTTCTCAATAATAAATATCCATTTAGTTTTATTTATCAATCAAATAAGACTAAATGTATTCTGAAGTAGAGACTGGAGTGTTCATCTTAACTGAGGTTTACTTGAAAAAAACAAGATTTATTTATTTGACAGAGAGAGAGAGAGAGAGAGAGAGAGCGCAAGTAAGCAGAGCGGCAGGCAGAGGGAGAGGGATAAGCAGGCTCCCTGCTGAGCAGAGAGCCCAATATGGGGCTCAATCCCAGGACCCCGAGATCGTGACCTGAGCTAAAGGTAGACACTTAACTGACTGAGACACCCAGGGCCCCCCCCCTTTTTTTTTAAGATTTTTATTTATTTAGGTGAGAGAGAGAGAGAGAAGGGAGGCGTGCTAGCAAGAGCAGAGGAAGGGGCAATGGGAGAGGGAGAAGCAGACTCCCAACTGAGCAGGGAGTCTGAGGTGAGGCTTGATCCTAGGACCCTGTGATCATGACCTGGGCCAAAGGCAGATGCTTAACTGAGTGAGTCACCCAGGCACCCCTGGGGTGGGGGAATATATTTCTAATTTTGGGGCTATATTCTAAGCTGCCAGGGTTTCTTCCTGGACAGCCGACCTCTTTAACTGAGACTCTAACGTACGGAGGTATTTCAGGACAGGACTTTCCAAATATTGTGCAGCAACCTAAAAGTTCCATAAATGAAATTTACCCTCACTACGTGCCATGCACACATATATATAACATGTGTGTATATAATGCCAATCATGACCCATTGAATTGATTTCAAGATGCACTAATGGGTTTGAAAAACACATTTATAGGATGCAAAAGACATACTTTAAGTTGCTTTTTAGCTATTTAAGAAACAAAAGTATTAATCGAAAAAATTTTAAGTATTGTTTATATTTTAAAATACTAAGATAATGGCAAAACAGGGCAATGCTATAGCCCACTAGTATGCTGAATACCCGTTGCAAATGTGTCTCCAAATTCTAATTGTTAAAATTTTTTTCTTGCATTAGAATTCTCAGATGAACACCAAAGATGCTAACTGTGTTGCATATGGAATCATTATGTAATGAAACTAGTTCATGCCTCTATGTAAAAATCTTTATTTTAAATAGGCTAAGAAAGCTTATGCTCTTTGAGTTTGATTTTTAAGTGGAAATCTAAATGGTATCTTTTTTTTTTAAAGATTTTATTTATTTATTTGACAGAGAGAGAAAGATCACAGGTAGGCAGAGAGGCAGGCAGAGAGAGAGGGGGAAGCAGGCTCCCTGCTGAGCAGAGACCCCAATACAGGGCTCAATCCCAGGACCCTGAGATCATGACCTGAGCCAAAGGCAGAAGCTTTAACCCACTGAGCCACCCAGGCGCCCCTCTAAATGGTATCTTAATACCCACAGCTACGAGAATGAGGTCTTAAATACCAGGCAGAAAGATACGTGGCCTTGTTTCTGAAAGTTTTTATAACTGAGAGTTACTGTTTGTAACTTAGAACTATAGAGAAGTGACTGATTTCTGTCTCAAACCTTTTTTCCCCCTCAAAATGAAAAACTTTTTTGATTGTAAAAAAATGATACATTATTTCTTTTAAAGTAAAACGATACTGAAAACTGCAAAAAGTAATAGTCACTTTAACATTTCAGGGACATTCTTCCAGATTTCTTTATGTATATACACTTAGATACAATTTTCAAAATTTATACTGAATCTATTTTTTTTTTTTTAAAGATTTTATTTATTTGACAGAGAGATAGAGAATACAAGTAGGCAGAGAGGCAGGCAGAGGGAGAGGGAGAAGCAGGCTCCTCGCCGAGCAGGGAGCCTGATGCAGAGCTTGATCCCAGAACCCTGGGATCATGACCTGAGCCGAAGGCAGCCGCTTAACCGACTGAGCCACCCAGGCGCCCCTATTTTTTTTTTTACTTAATAGTAATGTTATAGAAATATTTTTCTACGTCCTTAACTACAGACCTACCACATTTTAAATGTGTACATGGTATATACCACAGTATAGTTAAGCCATAAAATAATTTAACTAACCCATACTGAAAGACAATTAGGTTGTTTCCATTGTTTAGAAAATACAAACAGCACCATACCGTATACGAGCGTGCACACATACGCATATAAATATTTATGTCACTTATGCAATTCCTAGGAGTAGGATAGAGAGATAAATTTACTTACGCCAGCATTGAAATGAATGGATTCAACCTTTTTTCCCTAAGATTTTATTTATTTATTTGACAGAGAGAGAGCGTGAGAGAGCACAGGCAGGGGAATATAGAGGGAGTTGCAGAGGCAGAGGGAGAAGCAGGCTCCCCGCTGAGCAGGGAACCTGACATGGGGCTCCATTCCAGAATCCTGGGATCGTGACCTGAGCCAAAGGCAGATGCTTAATCAACTAAGCCACCGGGTGCCCCTGGATTCAACTTTTGTAAGAAATTAAAAACAAATTTCGGACCTCTGGTGCACATAATTGGGTGAATCAATTTAAAATTAATTCACATTCCCAAATTTTCCTTCACAAAGTTTTTACCAGTAATTTACAATCTCATCAACATGATATTTTAAATTAAACAAAAGCTTATTTATGGAGTCATTATACGGAGTCCATTGGGTGCTTTAAAATTCTGCCTGGAAAAAATATAGCGCTGAAGGGCCATAATGCTGAGCTAAGTGTTTTTCAAGACCAGAAGCTCTTCCCATGGTCTTGTTTACCTTTGAATCCCTCCTAGCACCTTCCCTATTAGAGGGAGCTAATTTACTAAATTGCAATGAATACTTAAATAAAAAATTAGAGAAAGTCTATAGGATCATACCATAAGTATCACTGTTATAATAAGGAAGGCTGAGGATGTTATAACATTCTTACAAAAGGTATGTGAAAACAAACCTTCAAGACCCAAAGAACTGGAATTATAAGCAGTCTAGCTCTGGGAAGGTTCTGGACATAAAGAATTCAAGAGAGAAATGAAAAAGATCCAATATCAGTACACAGAATATTAGAGAAGTGACTGATAGTGGCTAAGAATCAGAGAAAGATACAAGTAGAAATTAGCGAGGGAGATTACCTGTCTGAACCAAGGGTTTTTAAAAAATATGTCTGGCTTGATCTGTCATCATCTAACTGTTTATCATATAACTGTTTCTCCATCATCACAGGGGGTAAAAACAACTATTCACATTTTCTCCTTTCTCCCCAAACTTCTTATGTCTCCTTCCCCAACTCTCAGCTATTATCTTTTTAAGTAGGCTCCATGCCCGGTGCAGAACCCAATGCGGGGCCTGAACTCACAACCCTGGGACCAAGATGTGGGCTGAGATCAAGAGCCAGTCGCTTGCCTGACTCAGCCACCTAGGCGCCTCTTAGCTGTTATCCTTATGTCACTAAGAAAATAGAAGCGATCCAATAAAAACTCATTTTCCTACCATCGATCTGTTAACCTATTGAATCTCTGCCTTTCTTCCTGTTTAAATGAATTGTCCCTGCTCTTAATTAAGGCCAGACATCTCTCCACAATGGTGTTAGATGTTATCCCTCACAATTATCCTTTCTCTTGTGCATCACCAATTTTCTTCCCTACTAGATCATTCCCTTGCGCATGCAAACACAGTGGAACAACTGTCCTCTCAACAGACGCCCTCCCCTCCACCTATGTTCCCTTCTACCCACAGACTGGTATCTTTGCTCCTTACACAGCAAAACTCCTTGAGAATCCATAATCATGGTCTCTCTTTCTTAGGCTTGATCAATATAAATAAATGTCCAATAGCTGGAGAATGCCCTCACTGGGTAGGGTACCTGATGCTATGCAGTTGTTAACATCCTAACTATGGAAAAAAAAAAAAAAATCCTAACTATGTAAAAAACTAATAAACCTAAGCACCGAAAAAAGACTGGAAAAAAAATTTCCTAAATGTTAATAATAATGTTTACATATAACATAGAAGAAGGACTATGAATTTTCCTTCTTTTTCTCTCATTTCTAAATTTTTTATTAGTATTATCTTAATAGTGTGTGGAGGAAAATTATTTAAAAAGAGAATGTAATATACAACATGGTGACTGTAGTTAATAATACCATATTGTATATTTGAAAGTTGCTAAGAGCATAGGTCTTGAAAGTTCTCCTGACAAGAAAAAAGCCATTTTAACCATGTGTGGGATGAATGTTAACTAGACTCAGTGTGGTGATCACTTGCAATATATACAAATACCAAATAATCGTTATACACCCCAAACTAGTATAGTGTTACATGTTGATTACATGATCTCTCAGAGTTTCTCTAGCTGAGAGCCCCTCTGAGTCTGTTCCAAAGTTGAAGCAGTAAGAAACCAAGAGGCAGCTTCAGGACAGAGGGCTGCTGCATTCCTGGCTGGCCTCTCGAGCCCCACCCGCACTGAATTAAATGGAGTGCTGTTCTTTAGACAGCAACTTGCGGTTCCCAGTATTTCCTCCTTACCGCTATTTGAAATGCTAAGTGACCATTTAGGCATTCTTTCTCTTCGCACATATTCATCAAGGGACCACGGAGCTCCAGGTACCACGCAGGGTCGGGATTAGGGGCAGCATAACCGAATCAGACGTAGACCTCACACTCAGGCAGCTCACGGTCCAGGGGGGAGGACAGTGTTTTAAGAACTGCATTCAGTTCTGTATCATATATGTGAGAGGACTACTTCCTTAAACCACGGCAAGGAGTTGGCCTATAGGTTGTGAGTAATGGGGAGGCTTATGCATCAGGAAAGTGACTATTATCCGTTGAATTGTGTCCCTCAAAAAAAGATACATTGGAGTCCGAATCCCCAGTACCTCAGAATGTGACCTTATTTGGACATACGGTCTTTACAGAGGTAATCAAGTTAAAATGAGGTGATTAAAGTGAATCCTAATCCTACACGACTGGCCCTCATAAAAAAAGAGGAAGTTTGGGCACAGAAACACACATACGTAATGGAAGATGATGTAAAGAGACAAAGGGAAAAAGACCACCATCCACAAGTCAAGAAGAGAGGCATGGAACAGACCCTCCTCCCTTACAGCCCTCAGAAGGAACTCACCCTGATGACACTTTGATTTTGGACTTCTAGCCTCCAGAACTGTGAGACAATAAATTTCTGTCATTTTTAAGCCAAATATATACATACATACATATATAGGCATCTGTAAAACCGGTGATAAAAAAAATAGTAAAAGTTGAGTATTACTTTTTTTTTAATGATTTTTTTTTTTAAAGATTTTATTTATTTGTCAGAGACAGAGAGAATGAGAGTGAGTGAGCACAAACGGAGAATAGCAGGCAGAGGGAGAAGCAGGCTCCCGGCTGAGCAAGGAGTCCAATGTGAGACTCGATCCCAGGACCCTGGGATCATGACCTGAGTAAAAGGCAGACGCTTAACCCACTGACCCAGGCGTCCCGAGTATTACTTTTATAAGACCTTACTGTAAAGCCACTGTGTTATTTGTTTATGACACAGTGCTGTAACACTAAGAGTTATAAATGTATCTATGTATTTTGACGACGACTCCTACAAAATTATTTACCAAAATCTCCTCCTTGGACACCCTGCCCTGATCATCAACTGCAGTGCTTACAAAAATGGAGATCTTTGTACTTAGCCTCAAACAATGGTGTCAATCTAGAATTGTTCTAGATTTTCTAGGATAGTCTGATATTAAAACTACTGAAATGTTTTAGAAATTCCCAAACTACTAGAGTATATTAGAATGCAGATTTTTTTTTTTAAGATTTATTTATTTGACAGAGAGAGAGAATCACAAGTAGGCAGAGAGAGGGGGGAAGCAGGCTCCCCGCTGAGCAGAGAGCCCAATGCAGGGCTCAATCCCAGGACCTGAGCAGAAGGCAGAGGCTTTAACCCACTGAGCCACCCAGGTGCCCCTGGAATCCAGATTCTTTTTTTTTTTAATCACTGAGAGTGTCTCTGCCATCTGGAGCATGCAAAAAATTTGTCAGACTACACGCCTTCATTTTGTTGGTGAAAATACTGCTGCTATGTTAATATGCAAATACCACCTAAAAATTTCTAAAAAAAGAGAAAATGGACTAATAAATGAGAGTATGAGTACGAACAGCTTTTACACATAAAATTCAATAAAATAATAAAATACTCATTTTCTTTAACATCTAAAAAGTAATTCACTTACGTCCTGAGGATGGAAGAATGAGGCAGCTTGAGAATCTTTCTTACATAATCATAGACTTTGCTACTGCACAAGTAGAGTGTACATGCAAATTGTTTCATTTCTGTGGAGTACTCAGCTGTTTCTCTCCAGTTATACAACTCCCACTTAAAATCTGTCAAAATAAATTTATTTATTCTTTGTGGTGAAGAGTGTGTACAGTAAAATTTTCAGGTATAGATCGCAACATTTGAGTATAAATGCAGTGGGAATCCAAATCCAAATCCAATCACAGTTTAACTGAATTTGTTCGACGGTTAATATCCAATCTTAGGACCTCCTGACCAATTCCTCCTGTTCACCTTGGATCATTTCACTCAAAAGAGAGCAGAAAACAGTTTCCACTTAAGTCACTATGTTTTACTATTCATTGGCAGCCTAAGTGGAGAATTTTAGAGGAACAGGGAAGAGAAGGAAATAAGCAGATAAAACTAAGTCTCTGGATTATGAGTACATTTATTTGTTTTATTTTGTTCCCTGGTTACCATTTATCTGAGGTGAAAATGAAACACAAGAAACATTTCTGGGGATAGGATGTTATTCAGATTGAACAGACAATCTTGCCTACCTTGAGAAATAAAAAAATCTTTCCTGGTGGGGATTCCTGTTTATTACCTCTGCTCCTCTACTGGAAAAACACAAAATACTCTCCTCCTTTGGCGATACCTACTCTTTTCTAGAAAGAAGACACACTTATTTTTTTATTAGAATGTAAATCCAAAATCTCTGCTGCTTTCATCAAAGAGTAAGTTGCCAATACTTATTTTGTCCCTCTTCAAATATCTGGTACACAAAGAAGAGGAGGTAGTCTTTCCAATGGACATATCTATCTTCTATAGAATATTTGAGAAAATAATATGCAGACTCATAGAATTTTCAAGATCAAAGGGAACTGGAAAAATTATCTGGTTTGACTCCATGGCAAAAACACTTTAGTGATAAATTATGTAGCAGTTAAAACTGCTTACAAAGAATATGCTGAAAAATGAGTGCTTTATAAAAAATGAAAAGTACAGTATATGGTATCAACAGTATGATCTCATCTCTGGGTAGCAGGATTATGTGTAACTTTCATCATTTATATATTTCTTTGCTTTTCCTATAATAAACACATGACTTTTAAAGCTGGAAATACATAAAAGGATTTTGGCAATTATTATTCCTTCTCTTTGCTTACCCCGAGACTTCCATGTTTCAGCAAAAAGCATGTTTTCATTGGCAGGAGCAAAGGAAATACTTAATGGTAATTCAGAAAAGGGGAACATACCTGAAAACTGTGCTCGTAGCAGACACTCTGTCTCTTCAGAAAGTAGTTTCTCTTCTACCAGGGCATCAATTAATCGTAAGCCCTTTCTCTTCTTGATCATCCTGTAGTTTTTTACAGAGACCAGTCTTTTTTTGGACACTTGGAGCATCTGTTGCACTTCAGCCAGTTTCTCTGCACCTATTGTCAGAGGTCTCTTTAAACTGTAGTTATGGTCCTCAGTGGCAACCTCTTGCGAATTATCAGGAAGTGGCTGTTTTAGGATTTTCTGTCTTGCTTTGCCTTTAAGGTGTACACCCTGAAGAACCTGCAATAGAAACAACAAATTCAGGTTATTTTTGAAATTATTACACAGAAGACTGTCTATAAAAAATACCACTAAATGCAAAGCACTCACCTGGTTGCTGTGGAGAGTTAATTATGAAAGAAAAAGGTAAGAATCTCTGATTTTTTCCAAATGCGTTTATAGGAAACTGTGAAAGGGTTTTTGGTTTTTTTCATCTATACAGAAATAGTATATCTGATGCTAAAAGTTAATATGACACTGAAAGTGTCTGAAATGGCTAAGGTAAACAACAGAAAGGTGGTAATTTGGGAAGGCTTCGTGGAAATGAGTTCTGAGTAGTTTTTTAAAGGAGCAATAACATGATTTAAAGGAGGGGACAGGAAAGTTATTTGTGCAAAGAGAAAGGCACAGTGGACAGAGCACGGGCTTTGGAATTAAGACTGATCTGGGTTTGAATCCCAGATCTCTTATTTATTAGCAGTCAGTAAATCTCTACAATCCCTCATCTCATTTGTAAAATGTGAATAATAATACAGAGCTGTTTTAAGGATAAAATAATTTATGTAAATCTTCTGGCACAATGGCCTGGACTATTGTAGGTCTTAATAAATAGTAACTATTACTGATATTACACATAAGCATGAAAACAAGTCAATTTACCACATATGCAATAGTTTGAAAAGAGAATTTGAAAAAAAGAACATAGTAGTTTGAAAAGAGAATTCAGAGCAGTTAGAAATGCACAATTAAAAGGAAGCTCGTAGAGCTTATGAGTTTGGGTTTGACACCAACTACATTCTTCTGAATGGAGGAATGAGACAAAACAATACAGAAAGGAGACTCCAATGGATAAGAGGAGGAAGGGTAGTGTCAGGATGGAATGGATAGATGACTACTGCAGGCTGTGCAGTGAGGAGCCATTTAGTAAAAGCAGAACATAGAAACAAAAGAAACGTAAGAATGTAATACCAATACTAGTGATATACCTCCCTATATAATGCTAATAATGAGGTACCTTTTTGGTCAAGATCAGTAACATTACTGGGAGGAACCCGAAAAAAGCGTAATTTCTAAACATTCTGGAAACTGTCTCACACTTAAATAAAAGCCTAAATTCTAAGACATCTACTCGGTGATTCTTGTGACCAATTTAGTAATCTTTATGTGTCTTGACAACAATTTGCAATTATATACCTGGTTTAAAAAAAATTCCAGTATTACATATAGAATTTTTTTAAACCCAAAACGAGTTTTCTAAGCATTTAAAATCTATTATTGGATTTATTTTAAGACTTAGGATTTTTTTAAATCTCTGTAAATTCTAGCTGTAATATGAGTTACCTTGGTTTTTAAGGCTCTGTAGAATTTAGTTTTATTTACACCTAGATTTAAGTACCTTGTATAGAGAAACAGAAGGCACAGCTCCTTTTTTCAGCTTTCTTCTTATGCCATATGACTCAAAGTCACTTTCTTGAAAATGTTTGGAACATAGTATAGCACCTGGTCCTGGGATCCAAATCTTTTTGCTTCTGGGGTCCACACGATTAACAGCCCTGATCCATTTTGAGCGCTGTATGGTATCAGTTGGAAATCTACAGCAATCATATTAAAGTCCCATTAACATGAAAATATTATAGTAATACTACAGTAGTATTTATTACATAAATCCATTTATTATTTAACTGCTTTACATAAACATCAAATCCAGTTAAAGTTTAACTTACTCAATCTGATTTCATTTAGTTCTTTGATTTTTTTGAATCCAAGACTTCACTATCTAAGTGATCTTATTTGCTTCAATTTGTATGAGGGCAATTCTCATATTAAATGCCCTACATTTTATCTTCGCTGCCTACACTTAACAGTATCTGCTCTAATTTAGTATGTGTGTCTTTAAACATGTCCACAAATTCTTTGCTTCTCTTCCTTTCAAGGGATGGAGGCTAATTCCCTTCCCCTTGAGTGCAGGCTAGAGTTAGTGATTTGCTTCTAAGAAACAAAAACGCAGGAGTGACAATGGGCTAAATAAGACTAGATAATAAAAGGCACTTGCTCCCTCTATTGAATGATTTTTCTCTGGGGGGAGCTTCTCTGCCATGACATAAGCAGTCCTGTAGAGATATAGGTCTACTTGGCAAGAAACAGGCTTCCAGCCAAAAGCCATGTTGAGTGAGCTTTTCTGAAAGCACACCGTTCAGCCTCATCAAGTGTTCAGAAGATTCTAGTATTGGCTAACATTTTACTACAACCTTATGAAGACACCCTGCAACACCCAGTTAATCCACTCCTGAATTCCTGCCCTCAGAATTTATGTGAGATAATGTCTCCACACTGAATTTTTAAAAAATCTGTTACTGAGCAGTAGAAAACAAGTCCATTTCCCATAATCAATTTTCCTTTTCTTTCGAAAGGCACCACCATTTCCTAGCCTTGAATATAAAAACTACCGTGTCTTTCTCTATTTTTAAGCCCAAGTCACTATGTTTAGAAATTGTGAGAAAAAAAATTATGAAATTGATATAATGAAAATCACAAAACTACTCTTTCTGCATCCTCTGCCTTCATTTGTCCTGAGGACAGATGTACAGGTAGCCGTGTGATTTTTGTATATTTTAACTTAGATTTTAAAGCATGTACTTGTTACAAACTGAAAGTAGTGAAAATTTTAAGTTCCTCAGCTCAAGGTTAGGGAAATAATACAACGGTATGGTAAAACAGAATTCTGAGATATTGTCTCAATCACTTGAGAAAGAACACTGAATTGGAAAACCTGTATTTAAGCTTCAATGACCTTTTCTCGGCCTTGTGGTATTAGATACATCTCTCAATCTTTGAGCCCCCTCACAGGGTTGTTTTAAGGGTGCACAATGCAACAAATGCACTCAAAAGCCTTTGTAAATGGTAAAGTACGACCCAGAGTTTATTCTTTCCTAGGAACAATTCCACTTTCAGACTTTCATTGTATTGTTCCAGGAAGATGATGCTACTTGATCAAAATGCAGGTCTTTTTCTAATAAAGGCGAGGCAAATCTATCTCTTTCACTGAGTTCCTTTCTTAACTAATGGCACACATTGGTGAGGCAGCTTTTCCACAGATTGGGTGGTAGTCTCTAACCACACAAAGGACAGTAAAAAGGTAGCTAGTCCACCAAGTTCTATTACTGGCCTATCCTCTGATACAGTTTCCCAACTGGCATGCCTGCTGACCACAGCCATCGATCCCCTTAGCCCACAGAATGGCCTGGGCCATCTGGATCCCTTGAAGCAGGTATAATAAGCCAGTCCCAAACAGCTTTGTTGGTTTGCCCTAAAGTATTAAACAAAATGAAAAGGCTGGGAAAATACTGCAGTCTAACCAGCATGACTAATTTGAATTCTGAACAAATTAAATTGATAATAATAGTTGATTATACGTTTAAAACATTTATCTTGTGCCATAAATATGTGTGTGATTAAAGTTTTTTTTACTGAATTAATCTACATCTAATGTGGAGCTCAAATTCATGACCCAAGATCAAGAGCTGCCCATTCTTCCACCTGAGGCAGCCAGGCACCCAGATGTGTCTATGCTTTGAAAATTTAGTCTTAGTCTTACAAAAATTCTGCATGACAGGTTTTTATCCTTTCACAGAAGATGAAACCAAGACCAAACCTAAGTATAGCTACCAGTAAATAGTAGTTGAAATTGGAATTCATATCTCCCTATTCTAAAGCCACCTCTGGCAAAAGAAAAATCCCAAACCAATCATTATCTCATATATACAATAATGAATTGGCTTACACTAATACAGAATCCATTTTCTTTCTCCTGTTGACTAGGTCTTTTTTTTTTTTTTACACTACCAGCAGAAATTTACCTTTGGCTCCCTGCATATATTTTCCAGAAAAGTGGCTAATAAAATCCTTTCTACAGTGGCTGCCTCTGAGGAGAGAAAGAAGGGACTGAGGGGTAAAGTTTTAACTATATCTGTAACTTCTCTTTTAACGGGAAAACAAAACAAAACCAAACCTGAAACAAGGCAAAATGTTAACATCTGCTTAATTCTAGTGGTGGGTACATAGATGTTTGTTATATATTATTTTTTGCCTGCTAGTGTGTTTGAAATGTTTCATAATTAAAAGTTTAAAAATAGAATTCATTACAACAATTCAGGTAAAAACTCTTTCAAATTATCATAGATATATTTCCTTGGTTATGAAATAAATTGTTTAATTTCTTTACACCAACAAGAAGAGAATGAATCAAAGTGTCACTTCTTTAAACTTGCCAGTCCCGTCTCATATTTAACCATTTATATGTTTGACTAAGTACCAGTATTCTCGTAACAACAGTTTCCACACCTTCAGTCATTTTGATTCATGCTTTTCAGCCACAGCCCCTTGCCTGTGTCCTTGCAACATCTTTCGCAACTCTGGTAACGGTGCTGGGGATGTTGGGGAAGGCTTCAGAAGAGATAATATTGGAGCAAGAACTGAAGTGTCAATAGGGTTTTGCCATGCAGACAGTGGCCACTCCATGCAGATGCAACAACACAGAGATATAAAATAACTACTTGCATCTTACTGGTTCATAAAGCATTGAAAAATAAGTTAATTTGGAGGATGAAGAGGTTAAAGGAGAGTACAGAGATAGTGGTACTGGTTACAGATGGGCTGGTGGGATGGCTAGAGTCCAGATCATAAAAGATCTTGTATGCTCCAGTAAGTTTGGGATCCATCCTTCAGGTCAGAGGCCTCCAGAGGAGTATGCACTCATCTACTGAGATTTTAAATTATTAGAATTTATTTTTATAATTTTTTGCCCCATCCTTTAATTTTTGTTTCATAATATATATGAACACATCATTTCATGTATGTAATTTATAAATCACCATGCATATATCAGGGGCATGTACTCAAGTTTCCTTTTGGGGAAGGCTCCATGATCAAGAACTTTGAAGATGATGCCTTTGGGCAATGGCGAGTTGACAAATTCTTTCCTTCCCATGTTACCTTTTTGCTAAACCCTTACTTCTCATCAATACTATCTTGTTGCTAAGCCTAACACCATAGTATTCTAACTCCTCTCCGTCTCTCCCCTGCCTTCCTTACAACTTCCTAGATGTAGGAAGACAAAGATGATTCACTCCCATTCATACGTAAGGACATGTGTTTCATTCAGCACACAGATACAATAACAGAAATACAAAGGGAATCTAATTCAGGTTTGGAAGAGAGGTATAAGAGGAAAGTCTTCACAGAGGAGCTTGGACTCTGTCTTTTAAGGCGCTGAAAAGCCCAGAGTAAAATCCTTCCGGGAACTAGTATAGAACTTGCATTTTTAGAAATATCATTTCCGGGAATCAGGAAAATGGAATGAATGGGGAAGAAATCAGCCTGGAAGAATCATAGCAGACTACTGTAATAATTACATCACTTTCTTTGGTCTTACTTTGGTCCTCAATATATAAAATAAATAAAAGCAATAAATGAACTCTTCCTCATTTAAAGAATCTAAGAAGGCACAGGAAAAGCAGGACAGCAAAAAATTAGAAAAAAGGGAGGTAAATAGGGACAGAGTGTCAATAAAGCCAATGGAGGTGAGAGTTTCATAGAGTAGTTGATATGATTAAAAGTTAAAAAGAGGTCAGAAGAATTTTGAAGTGCTCACTTAGGTTTGGCAAGATTACTGGTGACCCTTTGTCAGTGCATTAGAGCAGCAGTGACAGATATCTGGTTACAATAGGTTGAAAAGTCAATGGAACTTAGGGAAATAGGTGTATGCTCCTGTTTGAGGAGTCTGGTTATAGAGAGAAGGAGTGGTAGGGTAGTGCAGACGGGCACAGAGGCTCAAGAGTTTGTGCATCTGTTTAAAAATGGAAGTAATGTGAGCACGTTCATTGACTTAGAGGAATGATCAGTAGACAGAGCAGTTTAAAATAAAAAGAGAACAGGAACAAATTGCTGGGGAAAAATCCCAAAGGAGAAAAAAAAAAATACAATTACAACAGCTTAGTTGGAGGAATCAGCCTTATTTTAAAAAACAAAACAAAACAATGACTACAAAAGACCTACCATAGTTGAAACTCCTTAACCTTCTTTTTAAATGTCTTCAAGCTACTTTTCCCACTCCTCTGATATCTGTACTTTCCATCCCTTTACATTTTTCCATGCTATTCTTATTTAAGTGCTAACTCCCACCCTCGATTAAGTTCAAGGTCCAATTCAAATACCATCTGTTCCATAAAGCTCTTTTTGATCTTCTCATAAAAGTCCTTTGTCAATGGTTGAACTCTTACATCTCCTGCTACCTTAGTAGACTCTTTTTGAAGTACATTTCAAGTACATTTTTGTCTGTGAGAATCTGATATATATAAATATATAATATATATAATATACATACACATTATATACATATATATGTGTGTATATGTATATACGCACACATACGTACGCACACATACATACACACCACAGATGGACTACAGATGTGGGGTTAAATTAGACTGCTCTGAAAATCTGCCCCACTCTGGAGCCAAATTAAACTTCCCTGCCATGACCAGATTGCAGCCATTCTGGCCGGCCTTGTAGAGCTCAGTCAATTCTACTGAGTAACTTGCAATGACAGGCAGTACTGGTGAAAATTCATCTACATTCAAGCTCACGAGCAAGCCACACACTCTAATAGAATCGAACACCTTCGACAGTTCTCCCAAACTGCCCTCCCTTCCCGTCTCACGTTAAATAATTAAGATGACCGAAAAGAAGCACGACTCCTTTCGAATAACCCCCGCTAAAAGCCATTAGGCAAGCGGTAGGCAACGAGAAAGAATCATCAACCCAGAGGTAAACACTGTGCGGAGCAGGAATGACCTTAACTCTCAAACTTCTCCCCCTACCCCGTTTCTTTCCCCCCCAAACCCCGTTTCTTTCCCCCCACGCTATGCACGTCACGCCACGTCACGTCACGTCACCGGCGCGACGCACGCCCGGCCCCGCCCCACCCTGGCCTACTGCCCGCCAGGCCGTGCTGGGAGTTAGACAGCCGGAGGCTGCTCTCACGCACTGGTGAAAGGAGAGGCCGCGCTCCCGGCTCAGCACGGTGTCCCGGGTGCTGCAGCCCACTGCCGAGCAACTTCGGGTCATCTTGCTACGTGGGGCTCCACTTTGGGTGTTCCCGCGACAGCATTAATTGCGATAAATTTAGCTCCGCCCGTGGACTCGGCGGCTACGACCTTTATTTGTCGGAAAAGGCGGGCTCTTAAGGCGCAAGACTCCTACCCTTCTTCTTCGTGGGCGCGACGCTTGACGCGTGACCAATCAGAGGTCACGTCGCACCGCCGCAGCCAATCGGAAAAGCCAGGGCATTAAGAGGAGCACTCGACGGCTCCGCCCTCTCTGTTTGAGGTTGCTTCGTGGGTTTAGTGTTTATGGCCTCGTTTTCCTCCTGTTTCAGCCCCAGTAGTTACATCCGATGCCATCGGGGTTCTTGTGAGGCCGAGCTTGAAAATGCGAAGCAAAGAGGCAAGAGCAAAACTGAGGCGAATCCAGGGGCATACGGATAGGTCTCTGGTGCGAAGTCAGAAAGTGACTGGAGGATATGGCTGGAGGAAGAGATGGGAAAGAGGGGGATAAACGCAGTGCCCTAGAAATAATGAAAACGAAATTGGGCCCCCAAATAAATTACTAACTGAGAGGCATATCATTTCCTTGCGTTTTATTTGGTAGTTCCTTCATGTGGAGATAATATAAGAGCTGTTGGTATGGTTGGCCTGAGATAAGTGACCCCGGAGGAGCTTGAATGAGAGTGAAAATGAGGATACGTCGGCTTTTAATTCAACGAACCCTTTTCTACAAGACCCTTTGTCACAGTGGGGGAATTAAGGAAGTAAGGTAAGGTCCTCGGGGCTCTTGGCGGCAGCACTTGTATAGTGGGGACTCGTCAGTAGCAGTATGAGGAGGGGCAGGAGAGAAGGGACAATGAAACGGTTTTGGTTGGGATTTGGGCCATCATGGATAACTTCCAAGGAGTGAGAAGGCCTTAGAACGATGTCTTGTGTATTATGTTTACGGTATGAAATTTCAGTTTTCATAAAAAATAAATTGGGCCCCAAATGGGGCTTAGTTTATTTTGTATCTTTGAAGTACGCTTAGCATATTAAGTGGTTTCTTTCTCTCCTGCTAAACATTGGAGGCCCATTAAGGAACAGAAAAATGTTTGTACTTTTTATTCAATTTTTTTCATTTCCTTCTCCAGCAGGCAAGAGTGATTCCAACATTTCCAAGCCAGATTGCTTCTTTTCCCCCTTTTTGTTTACGTAGCCCAGATTCCAGCCAAAAAGGTATTACTCACATCTACTTTTCCATTATAATGTGCTCATATCTTGTTCTAACGAAATTAACAGAGCTTTTGTATAGGTAGCTTTTTAAAAGTCACATGGCCTAAGGATAGTTCTGAATTTAGGGAAAATTGATCCATGGGGGATGTGCAAAGGGTAGGACCTGGATTTAATTCACCTTCAGTTTGTTAAGACTATTAGGAATTTTTCTAGTACTCAACCAGTTAAGACCGAAATAAGGCTAAGTAGAGATAAAAAACAAGTTTTCTATTATCTTTAAGGAAAAAATTGTTGCTTCAGTTTTTAGGGTAACATTTTTACTGAGATATAACTCATATACCATACAACTAACCTATGTAAAGTGTACAATTCAGTGGGTTTTAGTATATTCATAAGTTGGGCAACCACCACAGTCAGTTTTAGCACATTTTTATAACCACTCTCCCTCCCCCAAAAAGAAACCCATTCTCATTAACAGTCACTCCCTATATCTTCCCTATCCTCAGTTATTGGCACGGGTTTTTTTGGTATAGATTTGCCAGTAATGGAGATTTCATATGAATGGAATCCGAAACTAATATATGGTCTTTTGTGAGTGGTTTCTTTCATTTAGAATGTGTTTAAAGTGCATCCATGTTGTACAGTACTTCATTTTTTTTTAATTGGCAAAAGATGTTCCAATGTATGGATATACTGTTATGATTTTATTTATCCATTCATCAGTTAAACATTTGGGTTGTTTCCATTGTGGGGGGTTATTATAAATAATTCTGCTGTGAACATTAGTGTACAAGTTTGTGTGTGGACATATGTTTTCATTTTGAGTATATACCTCAGGGTGGAATTGCTGGGTCATATGCTGACTTATGTTTTAACTCTTGAGGAAATGCCAAACTTCTTCCAAAGTGGCTGGAGCATGTTACATTCCCACTAGCAGTGGATGAGGGTTCCATTTTCTCCATGTTCTTGTGAGTGTGAAGTGGTACTTCATTGTGGTGGTTGCCCAATTTTTAAGGACTTGGGGTTTGTAGGGAACCTGCTAGAGGATGCTCCTTGAGTGTAGAAACAATGTCTAAGGTGAATTTGTCTTTACAGTCTCTGGCACACAAATAGATAAGTATGTTTCTTCTGTAACATACGTGTTCCTAAAAAATATCTCACATTCAGAAAAATCGTGCATCTGAAAGAAGCCATGCTTATGGGGAAAAAGGAAGTTAGCATTGACTACTCAAAATATGCAATTTGGTAATCTCTAAAATAGTCATCAGTACCTGGGGAAGTACTCCTATTCCCTCCTCCCATCCCCTCAAAGGTACCTTAAGTGGAGACTGCCATAGGGTATATTAGAATAAAAGAATGAGGCTGGTGGATGCTAGACATTACAGATAGGAAGTGGAACTCTTGAGTTAACAGGGGCTGCTAAATGGTATAACCTGTTGTGCGCCGGAGGGCAGGTGGGTGCAGCTGGGGAGAGAGCCCCAGGTGGAGGCTCTCATTTTTTATTTAGAATTGAAAGTACCCCTGCTGCCATTTCAGCTAGTCCGGAGGAAAAGAGGGCTTTTCTTTCTGCTTAATTGGATTCCAGATGTGGCTGTCCTAGGAAAGATGAAACTGTGACTCTCACATTATTCTGAAGGCATTCTTGTAATTATTGATTACAAACGAGTTACTGAAAACTGCTGTGCCGCAAAACAGATTTACTTTAATGGTGTAGACTGATTAAATTAAAAATTCACTTTATGGGAACTACGAGGGGCCACTGCCCTAGGTATTCTTAGTATATTTCTTCTGGATAGGGAAGTGTGCAATCCTTCATAAATGGGTAATTTTTTTTTAGTTGTATTTATGTATCTTTATATTTGGTTATAACTTTCACATACTTCTTGTTGCTATTTTACTGGTGACATTGAGGTTCTCAGTTTGGTCATTTTGTTATCTTTGCTTCCTCCAATAACTTCATATCCAGTGATTAAACCTTTTCACTGCTGTTCACATAATGAACTGTTGTGATTATTGAATATATAAATGAGGATATGTAAGCTGTATTAAAGATGTTTTTGCAAAAGGCATTGACCATTTATGCAATGTAATTTAAAAGAAAATATTTCTTTTCAGGAATTAACATTCTTGGAGATGTTGGAAAAAGATTCCTGGGCCTTGAAAGATAATTACTCCACATATACAGGGGAGGTAGTATATCAGTATATATCTTACTGTTTTATTTATTTATTTATTAAGATTTTATTTAAGACAAGGTACCCAAAAGATTTAAGGCAAACAGCATATTTATTTGTCCATATCCAAACCCAGCATTTCAATGCCAGCAACTGAAAATTCATCATATGTTTATAAAGTTTGATTTGCTTATCTAGATATGTGAATCATCAGTCTGTTTTTAGAGCCACTTCTAAGAGAGAGAGAATAGAAAATAATCATGACAACTATTAACGTTTCCACATTTATAAATTGTGTCCTGAAAGGACTGTCACTTGCCTTATATTTCTGAATGACTTGTCTTAGAGGAGACACAATTAAAATTCATGTGAAAATGTATGCCTCTTGCCTTCCATATAGTCGTCATTAAATAATGGCTTCAGTTTTTATTTTTTCTAGTTTTTGTTTATAGTTTCATTCTCTAAACTAGATATACATAAAGGGAAAAGCAAGTTTATCCTTATCACCTTTTATTTAAACTTGTTTGAATGAATAGTGAAGAAAAAATAAAAACCTTAAAAGGAAAAAAAAAGAACAGAGAGGCACAGTGGGAGAGGGAATACAAGCAAGGGGAGCGGGAGCGGGAGGCTTCCTGCAGAGCAGGGAGCCCGATGTGGGGCTGGATCCCAGGACCCTGAGATCATGACCCGAACCAAAGGCAGACGCTTAACTGAGCCACCCAGGCTCCCCTGTCTTTCTGTTTTAAATGTACTAAGTGTTCCTGTAACAACAGTACTGAGTAGTACTGAGTTAGAAATAGAGGATTGTCCAAGTAAAGATTTATGAAGGCTTTGGTGAAATATAATTTCCTGTTAGAGAATCTCATTAATTAAGTAGCTTGGGGGAAAAAATAACAGCTAATGGTTATTGAGCCCCTTACATGTCAGGCAATGTGCTAAGCATTTTGTACACACAGTTTTGTTTTTATAAACATTATTTCTAACAACCATATGAAAGCAGACTTTTTTTTTTAATTGGGGGGGGAGCTGCTAGAGGATGGTCCTTGAGTATAGGAGAAACCCACCAGCCTGTCCCTCCTGCAGAGGAAGAAACAGACTCCCTGCTGAGCAGGGAGCCCACAGGTGGAGCTCAATCCCAGGACAGAGATCATGACCCGAGCGGAAGACAAAGGCTTAATGAACTGAACCACCTAGGTACCTTGAAAGCAAATGGACTTTTTGTTTCTAGGACTGGTATCTTCCTTGTTGAACACCTACCCTTTTGTCAGATTCTTAACTAGTACTACTAGAACCCTTATTGCTCTCATGTATTAAAATGTATTTCTAGTAACTGACATTCTTGCTGAATTTTTCATCCTTTCAGTTCAGAGAGCCTTGGGGTTTTGAAATTTTTGGTGACCAACTGTAAAAAACTGATCTGAATCTGATCCTTTCCCCAAAGGTCCTGGGATTGAGCTCCTCACTGGGCTCCCTGCTCAGTGGGAAGTCTGCCTCTTCCTCTGCCCTTGCCCCTGCTCCTGCTCTCTCTCCTTCTCACACTCTCTCCTGCGCGCTCTCTCTCTAGTAAATAAAAAAAATAAAAGACTTATTTTCAAGAGAGAAAGCACATGAGCAGGTGGCAGGGGGGTGGGGGAGGCAGAGGGAGAGGAGGAGCTGAGCAGGGAGCCCAACGCAGGGCTCTATCCCAGGACCCCAAGATCATGACCCAGGCCAAAATGAAGGGTTGGCCACCCAGGTACCCCCTATGTTTTACTTTTTGAATACAGATTGTGGCTTTTTGTATTAATTATTTATTGTTATGTAAAAATTACCCAAAACTTAGTAGTTTACAACCACAAACAATTATCTTACAGTGAGAGGAGGGTGAAGCGGAGAGACATCAGTTTTCCAGACTCTCACTCGGCAAGTCTCAGTTCTTTGATGGCTATTGGCTAAAGACTTCAGTTCTTCACCATGTGAGCATAGGCTGCCTGAGTATCCCCACAACATGACAGCTGGCTTTCGCCAGAGGGAATGATCCGAGAGAGAAATGCCAGGACAACATGTAGGTGGGCACATAGAAGGATGTGAATACCAAGGGTAGGGGATTGTTGGGCATCCTCTTGGAGGTTGACTACCACACCTGACTTTTTTTATTTTTTTTAACTGCTTCAGTTTATTGAATCAAGAGTTTAATATTTGACCCTCTGGTCAGATAATTAGAAGTATGAGAGCCTATGTATCCAAATAAGAGCTCTCTTTACTAAGGTGCACAGTTTCTTGCCCATGACTATATCAATTCCATAAGTGATGCTATATTCCTTTTGGAAATTTTCTAGGGAGTGTATAAGAAAGCTCATTTTATAGCTACGATACTCTACCTTGACCATATATATTTTTCTTGGCCCATTTCCCCTTTCCGAATTCTTCCTAGGTGGAGGTGGTTAGAGAAGCTGGAAGTAGACTATAGATATAAATATCCATGATATTTTGCTTGGGGTGCCGACTAACTTGGAAAGGTTGAAATTTCTGTTTCAAGTTTTTCAAGGAATGTAGTCCACAATTACTTCAAGGCACTTATACAAATATTTGACATAGGATGGAATAAAGATATAAATATGCTGCGGCAGCTTTAAAGCAATTTGTCCTTTTCCTCAAAAGCTTGATATTTATCCAATATGGTGAGTATACTTTTCTTTCTTTTCTTTTTTAAGTAGGCTCCACGCTGGGCCTTGGTCCCACAACCCTGAGATCAAGACCTGAGCTGAGAGATCAAGAGTCAGACACCTAACCGACTGAACCACCCAGGCACCCCATACTTCTTTTCTTTCTGTTGCTTTGCTCCCTCCATGGTCTTCTGTCCCTCTTAATGAGCAAAATATAGACTTTGCCAAGCAATCAGAGTGCCCATAATTGGCAGAATTCTAATTAGTGCCCGAGATTTTAATCTTTCGAGCCTTTTCCCTTTATCACTGCTTAAAAATTCTTTGTTAGGAGTGACAACTCTCCCCCTTTTCCTTTAAAGCTCACGTGCTTCTAATGATTGGAAATCTTGTCAAATAACAAAAAGCATTACATATAAACAAAATATAAACAGTTTTGGAATGTGTTTGTATTAAGTTATGATTATCCTTTCCATGTCAAGCTTAATGTTGAGAGTACATTTCTAAGTTAGCATAAGGTAATCTATGCAAAGTAGATAAATAATACACTTGAAATTATCTTTGGTGTGAGTTTTTTTCCAATCATAGTAAAATTGGAGGTCTTACCTGTTTATGAGAATTAAAATTTATAGAAATGTGCATTTATTATGTGTTCTTTTAAAGGGGCTAAACCATGAAAATCTTATGATTACATCTTAAGTTGAAAATAGGAAAAAAATACAAATGTCCAATGATTAAACTTTTTCCACTGCTGTTCACATCATGATTTGTTGTGATTAATGTATGTGGATGAGGACATAAATGAAAAAGAAAATTGGGAGAAAAAAAGTATAGATGGGAAGTAGTTTCTGTGTGTTGATTTACTTATTAATGTTTTCCCTTTTAGGAATGAAATTGAAGGGTGTTTTTCTTACAGAACATCATTTTGTCAGATTTATCTGATAAATGTGAACGTTTATATAGAAGGTAAGAAGTTTATTAATTTGTTAATTTTGACGAAAGAACAGAAAATCAGATATCAGCTAACAGTGGATATTTGAGCATAATGTGGGTATCATACTCAATTTTTTTTTCCTTATTTCACCTTTGAAAGATAATATAATTTTCTCAATCAGTAGATTTGATTCAGGATTGGCAATTGGGTGGCTGGAGTCAGGACTTTTAACCTTCATGATCATCTTTTCTCAAAAATAATAATGGAATTCAGCCCTGAAATTCTTAGAGATCATATATTGCATGGTTTAAATTTGCTCAACTTTTGGATGTTCTATAAATGATCTTTGATATGCTAATGAATGACCATCCTGTAATTTAAGCTTTATTCAAGAACAACAGATAGGTAGGTAGTTAAAAGCTGGAAATCTCAAATCTAATACCAGATTAATTAATTAGGCATGTTGTCTTGGGGTGTTTCAAATCTGAGAGATATAAAGGAGAAAAATGTTTGCAAATCTCAAAGTTGATTTACATACATTTTGTATTTCATAAATTTCTACAAACATAAAAGTTGATACAAACTTTGTTTATATGCCTTAATGAAAAGATATACAAAATAAGTGTATTCAAAAACAAAACTAAAACATTAATGGGATGGATGCTGTTACAGGAGTAAACATAGTGCCTGCTGACTGGTGTGGAATAAGTTGTAAACACATACAGTCTGGTGCCTTGTGATGATTGTAAAGTTTTACAGTCTGGACAACAGTAAATTTGTCCAGAACTTTCACTCTTTTGCAAACCTCAACATTATTGAAGTGAGGGGAGGGGGCCTAAATTCTCAAAAGGATGTCTTTGGACTGTCTGCAAATCCTAATATGAAGAATTATATATTACATTGTCTCCAAACATTTTTCCAGCTCCAGTGAGTAATTCAGTCTGGAACTAACATTCCTTTGAGAAAACCTTCAGTTTTTATTTTGATCTATGGTTATGTTTGACAGTGGTTAAATTGGGTTAAAAGTTGACTATTTTGTGAACTAATACAAGTTTTTCTTTTTAGATACAGGTAGTCTTTACTTTGCACAGTTCCAATATACATGAAGATCAGTTTTCACATGAAGTTCACTTAAATAACACCAATTCCCCTACCACATGGTTGAAATTTCAGTTACCAAGTAGTAACCAAATCGTTGCATAAGCTTTCCTAGAAGCTCTTTATTCCACAAATGACTATGCATATAAAAGATGGTCAGTAAACACTTATATCACTTCTTTCAAAAGTCTGTTGGTGATTGATCACTGAACATCTATCAGTTCACAGAGTAAAGCATGTAGTTGTGTTGCCTACTTGTTCCAGTGATAAACTCCCCGACATTTTACAGAAATGGATCATCAAAAGAGGGAATTGGTCAACAAAGATGATAGGCCAGCAAAGAAATAAAAAGTGGTAACACTGGAAGTGACATTGGACATCATTAGAAGATTTGAAAATGGTGACAGCATAGCGAAGAAAAGATGAGACCTAGGCTGACATGAACCTATAGTATGAACCGTCTTTTAAAAGTTCAGTGAAACAAGAACTTTTAGGTAAAGTTGCTAAAACATTTTTTAGTTTAAATTGTACTAGGAACAGAAAGCCATGTATGGTTGAAATGGAGTGTTTACTTCTACTTTTGATTGAGGGCTATAAAAAAAAAATCCCAATCACTTTGGCTAGCATTCAAGCCAAAGTGTTGAGTTTAGTTGCTGCACTGAAGGAAAATGGTAACTACAAGGAGACTGAAAAAGAACATTTTACTGCTGATAAAGGCTGGTTCCATCGTTTCCAGAGTCGGCATGAATTGATTAATGTTCCGCTATCTGGTGAAGCTGCAAGCTCAGATAAGGTTGCTACTGTGAAATTTGCACCATTATTCCAAGAATCACAGGCAGTCCTTGCTTTGCACAATACAAGACAACTGTGTAAAAACTTCACAGCGTTTGGCTGTAATGTAAAGGGAGTTCCTAGAAGATACAGATGACCGTGGGAATGTTGACACTGCTGCCATTCAAGAAGTAGTTGAGATATACAGCCAGAAGAATTTAGTGAAGGTGAACATAGTAATAAAGGAGGAAGGCAGTTGTGTGTTGTAAAGGATGAATAAGTTTCAGAGGAAGTGATGCAGGTGAAAAACCACATTAAAGGAGTTCTCAGATACTTCATGACATTGAATGCATAAATAATAAAATTTTAGAGGCAGATCCAAACTCAAGAGTATGACAATTTGCCAAGGTGTAGAAAAGATGCTTGCTCCATACTGTAAATTATATGAGAAAGCAAGCATTGTTCAAACTACTCTTGAGACTTTTCTATAAATAAAATGCTATAATTTTCAATGTTTGTTTTAAAAATTTTTTGTATTTATAACCAACATCAAGAGAGTTTATGATGTTTCGATAAATCTTAAAAGTTACAGAACAATCAAGATTATTAATCCCATAGATTGCTTGCTTGGCAGTTTCAGCTGGCATAGTCCATAGAAGTCCCTGCATTTAAAACAAGCTAGAACTCTGTATTTAACCAGATATAAATAAAGCCTAGAAACAAATATGCTTTACCTTTATGATCACCAGTTATAATCGACATTATGAAAATACTGCCTTTGTATGCTGCTATATCGAGGCATTAAATTTACAATACTGTATGTCTCATACTTTGATTTTGAATATTAATCCATTTGTAGGTAAAATCCTCTAATGGAATAGGTGTTGGCAAACTTCTTGTAAAGGGCCATACAGTAAATACTTTATTTAGGCTTTGCAGACTATTAGGGTTTCTGTAGCAACTACTCGGCTTTGCCCATGTAGCATGAAAGCCACCATTGACAATACATAAACCACTGAAAGTGGCTATGTTCCAGTCATGAGACTTCATGAAATGCCTTTTTTACCTCACAGCCTACAAAAGGGGGTGGGGAGCAGGGAGCTTTATAGTTTGGCAGTAGGAACGTGTATATTAAGTGATAAAGCATGTAACCACTGCTTGAATCATTGAATTTTGGTAAAGTTGTTCAAATGAACCCCTTCTCCATGCCAATGTGCAGTTCCAGGTAGTAGGGGGTTTGGGTGGTAGGGAATTAGGTATTTCCTCTTGACTCAAATGATGGGCCCACTTTAAGGTCGGATTTTTTTTTTAAGTCGGATTTTTTATTGGCACCTTTAGGTAAACGCAGCTGTAGGTAAAACTGGCTTTGTAGAACACTAGAAGTTAGCTACTATAACCTAAGTAATCCATTTAATCTATTTCTGTCCTAGAAAAATAAACTTGGCTTTTCCAATTAAAAGGGTGTTCAAAAGAGTGCAGTGGGAGTGCAAAAATCCTACTCTCTAGTACTTAGAAGTGAAGGCGCTTTAGAGAAGGCTTGAAGAAAGACTGTTGACTGATCAGTGTAATGGAAAGAGAACTGCTCTAGTAGGAGACCTGGATTCAGTCCAGATTCTGATCGTTTACTAGGTACTCTTCTTCTGGTATTACTTTCTTTGCTGCAAAACAACTCCTAAACTAAAAACGACATCCAGGCAATACGCTAGTTAGATGCCAGGGTCTGGAGGAGCTAGTAAAGTTCCAGTGATTAAGGGCAAACCTTAGTAGATCTCAGTACCATACAATGCTAACTGGACTACTTGACTCCACATTGCCCTTCGGAGTAACAAAGTAAGCGTGTCCATAACAGACTTTATTTTTAAAAATATTTTACTTATTTAAGACAGCACAGGCAGAGGGAGAAGCAGACTTCCCGCTGAGCTGCAAGCCCAATGTGGGGCTCGATCCCAGGGATCATGACCTGAGACTCACTTAATCCACTGGACCACCCAGGTGCCCCCACAACAGACTCTGACCAGGCCATTTCGTTTGAAAGAAGTTCTCAAAACGCAATACCCCAGAACCAACCGCACAATTTTAAAAACCCAATCGCATATTAGTTACTGCAATTAGGGCCCTACAGCCAGATTTTCACGTGATTTGTCCGATGCTGGCAGTGTCGCCGGGGCTGCCCACGTCTCACAGGACTAACGCTACGTGGCGTTCCTGCAGGCCTCCGCCGTTCTTCGAAGAGGCAGCTCCACCCCGCAGGACTTTTCTTTTTCGAGTACCCAGGTCATCGCATCCTCGCCCTGCACGCCCCCCTTCAGAACCGGTCGCCAGGCCCGCAGGCCCGCAAGCCCCCGCCACTCTCACGCGCGCCCAGCGCCAGGGACTCGGACTCCGCCCGCGACCGCTCCCGGAAGTGCCGTGGCGGGCAGGGCGCCGAAGTGGGCCGGGCGAGGCGTCGCTCCCGGAAGCGTCGGCCAGCCGGCTGGGAGGGGCTGCGGCTGCCACGTTGGAGCGGAACGTGGAGGTGGCCCTGGGGCGGGAGGAGGGGCGGCGGCGAATGCTGGGAGAGTCCGACGGGCGTCGCGCTAACACAGGAGCCGGTCGCTGAGGGTCCCCGCCAGGTGTGTCCGCCTCTCTCCCCCACCCCCTGGCCTTCGCCGGCCTTTCGGCCTTGAGGTAGAGCACAGGCGAAAGCTGGGACCGCGGCCATCTGTCTCCGCTGGTCCCCGTCAGCCCGCGGCCCGGTCTGTGGTGGCGGCGCGTCCCCTGGTCTTCGTTTCGGGCCCGTCGGGACAACGCCTGGCGTCACGGCTGCTTCGGGGATCGCGCCGATCCACATCCGCCAACATTTCCACTGCTGAGCAGGAGCTCCCCTGAGGCTTGCGACAGGGTGTCCTGCCAGGGCCGGTAACTGGGGTCTGGGATTAGAAGACCCTCACATCCTTGGGCACAAAGAGGTGCGGGCCCCAGGGGAAGGGAAGGAAGCAAAACCTCAGGATAACTTTGGTTGACTTTGGTAATGATTTTTTGTTTGTGTTTGAACTGTTGCCGGGTTTAAAGGTTCATAGGTTTTTAACTGAAGGCTACTGTCATTGAACCGGAATTGGATCATTTCAAGGGTAGTCGCCAATCTCAGCCTATACCTCGAAGAAAATCTCATTAAGTGTTGTATGTTTTTCTAATAAGTTATTCTAATGAGAGATTAAATTACAGGGTAGGTGTAAAACGAACCAAAATATTGCATGGGCTTGTGGGCATTATGAACTTTCCTGTGAGCTGAAGCAACTAATTTTATGTAGGTCTTTCTGAGTTGCAGTGATGGTCTGTGATAAATCTTCCTAAGCTGTCTTTTCTAACTCTAGAATACTGAAATTTGACTGTCTTTGTCGCCACTTGTAACTGTATTCAATCGATAATTAGAACCTAGCTTTTCCATCATACTGTCCCATGTTTTCTGTACATACCGATTGTACTGGGGTTGGCTAAAGTTTACTCACCGTTTTTTAGTGGTTCTTTTGTGCTCTTTTGGTTTTTTTACTGTCTCTTAAACAGCTCTGGGAAAGGTTTGTAGACCCTAAGAACTTTTAGATAACTTTAAGTGTTTTTGTAGTTGTGAATTTATGTTACATCCAAAGTTATCTGGGAAATGTGAGATTGGAATGGATTTAGAATTATACTGCTTAATTTTATATAAGCAGGTTCTTTTTGAAACTAATAACATAAGAATAGAAAGAAATTTGTAACTGTAAAGAACAGTGATTCTTAAGTTTTTGAAATTCCACTCCCTTTTTAGGATCTGATGAAAGCATTGGATCACCTTCCTAGAAAAATGCACACACACACAGAATTTTCTATATAATTTCACGAGGTTTACAGACCCCAAGTTAAAAATTCTTATTAGGAAAAAAAAAATTCTTATTAGGTGATATTATTAAATTGATTTTTACAGTGTTTTTAGAAATGCGTCATTCTTAGGTTAATTTCAGCTCAAAAGATTATTTACTAGATTCTAGATAAGTATGACAGCATTTAGTTCAATGCACAGTTAGTTCTTTGATTTGGTTTTGGTTGAATGAGTTGAGCCTAGAACATTGATAACACTAAATAAGTCCTCTAGAACAAATGTGCCCATCCATAATAAGATATTTGCCCACACAGATGGATTTTTACCAAACACAGTGCCAGGTAGGGATTGTTTGAGAGTAGGAGTTTCCAAGTCTTTTAACTCTTCTACTTTTTACTTTCTGAGGTATGAGTCATCTCTGTATGTATGTAAGTTTGGTATTTTTTAGACAGTAATATTGTTGGGTTTTAGTACTGCTTTACAGACTTAGCAATTAGAAAATGAGCAGAAAGAAAAAAGCTTCCACTTAATTGCATGTACTTAAACTACATGCATGTTGTGGGGAGAAACTTGGATGAAGAAGTGAGTTCTAGTCTGGGACATAAATTTTCTTCAATAGATGTATTCTTCAATAGATGTATCTCTTTAAATGATTTATTTATTTACTAGAGAGAGAGAAGGGCCCGTGTGAGCAGTGGGGGAGGGGTAGAGAGAGATTCTCAAGCTGACTCCCTGATCAGCCTGGAGCCCGAGTGGGGCTTGATCTCAAGTGATCAAGACCTGAGCCAAAACCAAAAGTTGAACGCTCAACTGACTGAGCCACCCAGGTGCCCCTTCAGTAGATGTATTCTTGAAGAGTCATTGGGATAAACATTTTAAATTGTAACTTTTGCAATAGCTGACATTTACAAGCACGTATTTACTATGTGCCAGGTGCTGTTCTAAGCTCTCTGTGTAATGCCTCATTTAATTCTCACAACTCTTCTTTTTTTCTTTAAGATTTTATTTATTTATTTGAGACAGAGTGAGAGCTAGAGAGCGAGAGAGTGATAGAGCATGAGCACACAGATGAGGAGGGAGAAGCAGACTCCAGCTGAGCAGGGAGCCTGACCCGGGGCTTGATCCCAGGACCCTGGGATCATGACCTGAGCTTAAAGTGGACACTCAACCGACTGAGCCACCTAGGCGCCCCTCACAGCAGCCCTTCTGTACATACTTTTATTATACTTATTTTACCAAGTGGGTAGCCAAGACACACATAGAGCATGTGAGAGCTAGGACAAGGTGGAGCTGGAACTTAAACTGAGAGTATAGCTCCAGATGCCATATCCTAAATTGCTGTGCCATCGATACGGCCTTATAGATCTATGTGAACAAGCCACTGTCCTCACAATTTTCTTTTTGTATTATCAGAATGATTTTGTTCTGTGTAAAATAGTCTTGATGAAATAAGTCTGCATAATCTGAATTCTAATCACATATGATATTGAAAAAAATTGCACAAAGCTTTTGAAGCATATCTCACTTGGGAAGTACACATGGTTTAATCTAAGCATTCTTCAGATTTTCAAGAAAATTAGTTACAACTAAATGATCATTTCTAAGAGAAGGAAATATGCAGGTGGTATTTCCATAGTATTCTTAGTGTTTTGAGAATGATTGCAATGGATAAGATTATGGTTCTCTTCTATAATTAGATTCAGACCACTTAAGGTAGTTCCGGGCCATTGTTGTAGTGATTTTTTTAAAAAAACAGTTAGTATTGAAACCTTGTGTTCAGTACAAGTTAATAAGTGCAACCACATTTAGTGGAACACTAAGTGCTACGTTCAAGAAATAGACTTTTATAAATGTTTTGAATTCCCACTTAACCATTTTATGTACTTGTGAATGTCTCTTTCTCTTTCAGTAAATGTTACACATTAACTCAGTGTTCATGAATTAGGTAACCCTTGTTGTACCTTTGCTCTTAGACATGTTGTAGTTATGTTCAGTTGGGTTTTTAAAATATATGTAGCTGTTCTGTTTTCATTTTTAGAAATTATTGTAAAGCATCTTCCAGAATCTCTTTTTTCCTCTAACGATACCTTCCCCTATTTTTTAAGTAAGAAAAGTTAGTTATTAAAGTTATTTTTCCTTTTAAACACTTAAGAATTTAAAAATTAAATGTTTTACTTGAAGTAATTTTTCCAGCTCATCAGTCTTTTTGTATTTCCCTAAATATAAACATTCAAAATCAAACAAGCAAAATTTTTTATGTACCTCATCCTGTACTAAGCAATTTTGATTCCAAAAAGGATAAAAGTTGTAATATTTGATTGAAAAAATTGTCTAGTTAATGAGACAAGATGACATATGAAACATTTAATTAAAAAGAAAATGGAAAAATATGTAACAGTATGTACTAATAGAATGCTATAAATTTTTGTTAGTATAAAATGAGACACTTTATTATAAAATGCTTAAGGTGGTACAGTTAAAAGATTATTTTGATCATTGTGGATTGGATCATTAGGGTACTTTTCACGAAGGAGCTGGAACTTAAAGGAGCTGGGACTTAAAAACAATTGGCTGAGAGGAAGAGAGCATTTCATTTATAGAAAATAGGCCTCTTTTTCATTCTTAGAAAATTGAGATTTTTTTCCCTTTTTCTCAGAATAGTCTTAGGAAACTAGAAGTGTAGTTTTCTTGAATAATCTCATGATTGTAATAATTTTAGAAAGTAGTTAACATATTAAAATCCATACTGAGCTATGTGCTAGGCACTGTGTTTGGCCCTATATAAAATACATTATCTCGGGGCGCCTGGGCAAAGTTGTTAAGTGTCTGCCTTCCACTCAGGTTATGATCCCAGCGTTCTGGGATCTCAGGCATCCCGATCCCAGCTCAGCAGGAAGCCTGCTTCTCCCTCTCCCACTCCCCCTGCTTGTGTTCCCTCTCTCACTGTCTCTCTGTCAAATAAATAAAATCTTTAAAAAAAATTTTTTTTTAAATAATAAATAAAAAATAAGACACATTATCTCATTTAAACTTCACAACATCCCATGAGGTAGTCACTCTTCTCTTCATTTTACAAATGGGGCTCAGGGCGGTTAAACAGTGTGTTCAAGGTATCATAAGTAGCAGAGACAATATTCAGACCGAGCACTGACTCCAGAGGCCCT
>CM052899.1:118119883-118153741 GCA_028534135.1 Potos flavus
TACAAAGGTAAACACTGAGAAAGATAATACTATTGACTATAACTGTGTAGTACAAGAGGGGTAGTAAGATTATGTAAACTACTTTCATTAGTGCTTATAGTAATTGCTGTGTAAAGAAATAGAGGATTAAGCATACTAAATAAAATTATTTTCAATTATAAAGATAGAACCAGAAATACATAGTAGAACAGGTCATACTAATTATCAGAAAAATTATAAATATACAAATAGGGACAATAGGGGAAAGTTTTTTAAATTATAAAACCAAACAAAATAGCAAAATAATATAGAACTAAGAACAACCGTAACTGTCAAATCAGGAGAAAATTTTATATTGGTAAGTTTTATATGGTCTTATTAGATACTCTATTAAAAAATTTTCAAATTGGATCACCAGACAAAATCTAATTTTATTTATTTATGTATGTATTTATTTTGCTGTATTTAAGGCAGCCAGTGAGAACAAAGTGGTTCAGAAGTTGAAAAGGGCAAATATGTATACATAAAGGCACATAAAAAGTAAGCTAGTGTATTGGTCTTAATATGAGACAAAGTGGAATTCAGGCCCAGAGGCTTACTTAAGATGAAGAAGAATACAGAGTTAAAATGTGTATTTGACAGTGAACATTTAACATTATGAATATCTGTCAACCAAGTAACTATGTATTAAATACAAAGTAACTTTCATAAAGCAACTTTCATAAAGCAACTTTCAAGAGGTACCAGGAAAAATAGGCATAACTGCATTAGTAGTAAGTGACTTTTAATTCAGTATTCTTGGTCCAGGGCAGATTAAATGGAAAAACACTAAGACTCTAGATGACCTAAACAATTTAGTCAATAGGGTAGATTTGATTAATATATATTGAACTTGACCCTGAAAACAGTGTACCCCTTCTTTTTAGATCTCATTTACAAAAACTTCTCTATAGCCCCCAAAGAAAACTTCAGTACATTTTAGAAAGGAGAAATAGTATAAAAAAATCACAGTGCACTTGCATTTTAAGTTCAAACAACTCTTGGATTAGTGGAGACTACAAATGAAAATTATAGACTATATTGATGACCATAGTGATGAGAACACTAGAAATATATGGACTCTAGCTAAAGTAGTGCTCAGAAGAAATTCAAAGCTTTAGATACTTACATCAATAAAGAATCAATAATAAAAATGAGTGGGTTAAGCAATTAACTCAGAAAATTAGAAGAAGATCTAAGTAAATGAGAGGAAGGTAGAAGGAATGAATTAATAAAAATAAAAGAGGGGCGCCTAGGTGGCTCAGTTGTTAATCATCTGCCTTCGGCTCAGGTCAGGATCGCTGCTCAGCGGGAAGCCTGCTTCTCCCTCTCCCACTCCCCCTGTTTGTGTTCCCTCTCTCGCTGTGTCTCTCTCTGTCAAATAAATAAAATTTTAAAAAAATAATAATAAAAGAAATTAATGAATTAGAAAACAAAGCAGAACTACTAAATTGGCTGTTTCAAAATAAACAAATCGCTAGTTAAGCTAATCAATTATTAAAGGGGAGAGTAGGGGGAACAAAACACAAATGTATGTAATAAAGACTAATAATCATAAATAGCAAACATTTAAAGAATTGTGAATGTTGTTCAAGTCTTAAAAAATGAGAAAATATGGGGCGCCTGGGCGGCTCAGTCGTTAAGCGTCTGCCTTCGGCTCAGGTCATGATCCCAGGGTCCTGGGATCGAGCCCCTCGTCAGGCTCCCTGCTTAGTAGGAAGTCTGCTTCTCCTTCTGCCTCTCACTCAACTCGTGCTCTCTCAAGTGAATAAATAAAATCTTTAAAGAAAAAAAAAGAAAACGTCTATATTTTTTATGAAATGAGTATAATTTTGATATCAAAACCTGACAAAGATTACACAAAAGTATAGATGCAGTCTTACTTAAAACTCCAGAAGCAAAACTCTGTTAAACAAATGGAATCTAGCAGCACATTAGTAGAATAATACATCATGAGAAGTTTATTCAGGGTAGAAAAAGGTAGTCCATTTTAGGAAATCTATTAGTATAATCTGTTTTATTGATAGACCTACAAAGAAGAATCTGTGGTTATTCTGATTACCTCATGAAAAGCATTTGACAAAATTCAATACCCAGTCTTTATAAATAGTATTCAATAAAACAGTAATCGATGACTAATTTCCTTACATTATATACATTTATATATGTGCATATGTATGTGTATCTTAAAACCTAAAGTCTTGTCCCATGGTGATACAGTAGGCTTTCCCACTAAAGAAAAGAACAAGACAAGAAATCTCACTGTTATCACTACTACTTAATATGGTAGTACAAATACTGTTAGCCTTTGTACGACAATACCAGGAAGTGTGGGGTCGGGGTGAACCACATTTACAAACCAGAAGATAACATATTTAAGAATAAACAAACCCAATATATCAAAAAATTTAAAATAATACTAAAAGACAACACGTTCTCATTGGAGAGATTCAACATTGTGTCAGTTTCTCCGTAAATTAACATAGTAATTTGGTGCAGATTTGATAAAAGTATTAACGTTCTCTTTTTTCTGGAATTACACAAAAACTGTTCTAAAGTTTATGTAATAAAGTAAACAGTGATAGCAAGGGAAATAGTGTGGGAGAGAAGCAATGGATAAGGATTATGGGAATCATACTCCTATAAAGCCTAAGTATTTAAAACAGTAGAGTGCTTAGGGTGCCTGGCTGGCTCAATCCGTGGAGGATGCGGCTTCGGATCTCAGGGTTGTGCTCGCTTTAGCAGCACGTATTCTAAAATTGGAATAATCTCAGGGTCATGAGTTCAAGTGCTACATTTGGTATAGCAATTGCTTAAATAAATAAACTTAAAAAAACACTGGAATGTCTAGCATGTAAATAGATAAGTGGACATGAGGAATGGAAATCCAGAAATACAACTAAAGGGGCACCTTGGTGGCTCAGTGGGTTAAGCCTCTGCCTTCAGCTCAGGTCATGATCTCAGGGTCCTGGGATCGAGCCCTGCATCGGGCTCTCTGCTCAGCCGGGAGCCTGCTTCCCCCTCCCTCTCTGCCTCCCTCTCTGCCTGCCTCTCTGCCTACTTGTGATCTCTGTCTGTCAAATAAATAAATAAAATCTTTAAAAAAAAAAAAAAAAGGAAATACAACTAAATATGTACAGGAATGTAGATCCTAACCTACATCCTAATATGTATAGCAACATAAACATAAATAGTAAATCCAGAAATAAACCTAAATATAGGAACTTAGTACATGGTGAAAGTGGTATCTTAAAATTGTAGGAAAAATACTTTTCAATAAATGGTTTCATTATAATAAAAAAAAACTATGAACATACATTGCATACCATTATGTATTCCAGGTCCTGAGTCAAAATATAAATGAAAAGAGCCACAAATGAATTTACTTAGAAGAAAAATATGGGTGAATTTCTTCATAACCTTGGCATGCAGAAGGCCTTTCTACCTGATCAAAATTCAAGAACCACTTTTTAAAAAGTGATAAATTTGACTATTAAAGCATGGTACATCTATACAATGGAATTTTTTCAGTGCTAAGAAGAAATGAGCTATCAAGTCACAAAAAGACAGGGAGGAATTTTAAATACCTATTGCTAAGTGAAAGAAGCCAATCTGAAAAGGCTACGTACTATATAATTATAACTAATATTCTGGAAAAGGCAAAACTGTAAAGAGAGTAAACAGATCAGTGGTTGCCAGGAGGGAGGAAGAAGTATAGAGGAAAGGGATAAAGAGGTGGAGCACAGAATTTTTAGGGCAGTAAAACTTCTGAATGATATTCTAACACTGGATGGATGGATTTGGGTGGGTGAACATGTGTCATTATTCGTTTGTCAAAACCCATAGAAAACCCAAAGAGAGAACCCTAAAGTAAACCGTGGACTTTGCTTGATAATGATGTGTTGATATGGGTTGGATTGCAACAAATGCACCCTGTGGTGCAGGACGGGTTATGGTGGGAGAGGCTGGGATAGGGACGAGCTGAGGCGTGGGAAGGGGCAGTGAAATGGAGAGGTATGTGAGAACTCTGTAGTTTTCACTGTTTTTCTGTGAACCTAAAACTGCTCTGATAAAATCTATTTTTAAAAAATCAAAATCTTGTGAAACATTAAAAAAAAATCCATAACCAAAATAAAAAAATTAAAATCTGACAACCCAATAAAAAAATAGGCAAGTAAATAGACAAGAATAGACAGAAGAGGTCACAGAGAAAGGAAATATGGATGACCTATAACCATATAAAAAAGATACTCAATGTTATTTATGGCATGAGAAATTCAAATTGTAACAACTCAGAGTAAACATTTTTCACCTATCATTGGTAAAAATCCAAAAGTGTTACTCTGGTAAGGCTGTAGGGGAGCATGAAAACATAGTTATCATGGACAGCAACTTGGCAATAACCTTCAGAATTAAAATTGAATTTATCTTTAACCCAGCAGTTTTACTTCTGGAAATTTATAGCTATCCTGGCCCACAAATGAAATAACATGTACATATAGCTATTTATTTCAGCATTGTTTGTAAAAATAGCAAAAGGTTAAAAACAACTCACACACGGGTGCCTGGGTGGCTCAATTGGTTAAGCAACTGCCTTCGGCTCAGGTCATGATCCTGGAACCGTGATCCTGGAGTTCCAGGATCAAGCCTCGCATCGGGCTCCTTGCTCAGCGGGGAGTCTGCTTCTCTCTCTGACCTCTCCCTTCTCATTCTCTCTCTTTCTCTCAAATAAATAAATAAATAAAATCTTAAAAAAAACAACTCACATGTTCACCACTAGTGAACTAAGTAAATTATGGTACGTCTTACAATGGAATACTGTGCTATGTGAATGTATTTATGTACAATAACAAAGCTTTTTTTTTTTTAAAGGTACAGCACAGTACTTGCTGAATTTTTATACCGAAGTAACTTTAACAGAGAATATATAAACTAGTGGTGTGTGGAATTGTAGCTTGGAGTGACCAGCTTCTTAAAATTTCTGCTAAATTTATCTTTAAAATCTGTAGGCTTACTATATTCTTCCCTGTAATTAGCCTTTAAAATTAATTTTTACAACTGCTCTTAATCACTTAGTAATCCTGATCCAGGAAGATGTACCTTGTTAATTGTGTGCTTTTCTTACTCTGATACACTGTCACCCATCCTCACCCAATAAGTATATTGTGTAGGAAAATTAATCCCTCAGGTACTACCCTGTATTGGTTGTTTGTTTGTTTTTTTAAGCTTTTTTTCAGACTGATTTTTCAGTTGAAGGACTATAATTTGTAAACAATTAGAAAAGCCCTATCTTTGTCTCAAAATAATTTAAAAGTTTTTCTTCTTTCTAATATTGAATGTTCCCACCAAATGATACCTAAATCAGTTTGTTTATTGGCATTTGGACTAATGAAGTAGTGGTTGGTTCAGTATATTTCTGTGTAAAAATGTTTATGTTCTATGTTACATGTTCAGTATATTTCTATGTAAAATATTCTCTTTAGCAGGATGAAGTTAAAGGAAGTGGACCGTACGGCCATGCAGGCCTGGAGCCCTGCCCAGAATCATCCCATTTACCTAGCTACAGGTAAGTTCAACAGAGAGAAGATAGTATGAGTCACTTGATTTCTTCTTTTCCACATTTGGCTTACTCATATCTGTCCTTTAAAACTCATTTCAAGCTCATCTCTTCTAGAAAGCCTCTTCTTCCCTAATGAAATAACTCCATCCTCCCTTTCAGCTGAATTTAATGACCTTCCTCTGTGTTCCCTTTAACACCAATTCATCATAGCATTAATTGTGACATTAGCACCTGGGAGGCTCAGTCAGTTAAGTGCCTGCCTTTGGCTCAGGTCATGATCCCAGGGTCCTGAGATTGAGCCCCACATCGGGTTCCCTGCTCAACGGGGAGTCTGCTTCTCTCTCTCTCTCTCTCTCTCTCTCTCTCTCTCTCTCTCAGTCTCTGCCTCTCCCCCGACTCACGCACTTTCTCTCTCAAATAAATAAATAAAATCCTTAAAAAAATCATATTACATTTATAGTGTCTTCTTCACTTCCTAAGAATTATGTTTCATCTTTATTCCTCCAGCACAAGAGATAACATGTAAAAAAAAAGTTAATATCAATTTTGATGAAGAACAATTTTGATGCTAGCATTTTTATATAAAAAGAGAGTTACATCATTTGTGACTATAAGCAGTTAGAGTAAATCAAGAGACTGTTTTTACCGAGAGTTTTTAAAATATCTATGGGTTTAAAAAGTTATCTGCACTATCCACTCTTACAAACATCATCTCCCAGCCTTGTGTCAGAATCTCATTTAAGTAATTTAAGTATTAAATTAAATTTAATTAAATTAAGTAATCTCATTTAAGTAATTTAAGCGTCCGTTCAATGGCATGCATCCTGAGATGTTAGTCACTAATGCAGTATTCGTGAGTGAGGTCATTGGAAAGCATGCATTTAATTTCTGTTTTGTATGGTTTTCTCTGAGTCTTTTATTTTTGCATTGTAGTTACCATAAATGTATTTTCTGTAGGAACATCTGCTCAGCAACTGGATGCAACGTTTAGTACCAGTGCTTCCCTTGAGATATTCGAATTAGACCTTTCTGATCCATCCTTGGATATGAAGTCATGTGCCACCTTCTCTTCTTCTCACAGGTATGAGATTGATGAATCTTAAATTCACCTTATGTATGGTTGTGGTTATTATATTACGGTTGATGCCTAGTTTGTCTATAAATATGTTGTTAGAAACTGCAAGGAATACCATCAGTGACCTGAAATATTTTGTGAAAAAGTATATGAGTGAGTTTCTGTGGAAGTAAAAGAAGGGTCTGTATGTTCTGTTGACTTTTTTATTGACAACTGACATGTGTAGGATAGAAAGGAGAGGCTCAATTTTCTAGTAGTTTTTTTCCTCATGATACAGTAGGGATACTGTCTTTTATCTCCTTTTTCTCACCTGTTTACAAAAAAAAGGATAGGTATGGCTTAAAAAAGGAGTAGTTGGATGAATATTAAGGTGTTAAAAGTTATTATCTCTGAATGGTATGTTATTTTGTTCGTTGTACTTTCTGTATTGAGAAATATATTTCACAGAGATTTTTGTTGACATGATTTCTGATACAGTAGGTATTTGGGTCATCTTCCCAAGTACTTAACATCCTATCATAATGCAGAAAAAGGACACTTTCATTTGAGTAGTAAAATATGCTTTATTGTCTCAGTAGTTTGGCAGATTTTGGTGAAGAGACTGTACTCTGGCAAACGGAGTCTCCTGGGACCTCATATTTTTCGGAGCTCTCCCACTATGATGGGAACCTCAAATACCTTTTGTCTATCAGTTTTCCTACTCACAACCGTTTGTGTCATTGTATACCTCCATGCCACCTTTATATTTCATCTCCTAACCAAACCATAATCTTTATTCTCCATCAGTGGGGATACTTGTCATAAATAGACATAATTTTGATGTCACTTTCCACTGTTGGAATACATTACTTTTCTTAGAAAATTGTATATACCTCCTTTTTTTTAAAAAAAAAGATTTTATTTATTTATTTGACAGAGAGAGAGATCACAAGTAGGCAGAGAGGCAAGCTGAGAGAGGGAGAAGCAGGCTCCCCGCTGAGCAGAGAGCCTGATGCAGGGCTCGATTCCAGGACCCTGGGATCACGACCCGAGCCAAAGGCAGAGGCTTTAACCCACTGAGCCACCCAGGCGCCCCTGTATATACCTCTTTTGACACTTCTACTACTTAACAGACTACTTGTCAGTGAATACTTCTGTAGTCAAATAATATCAAAGGAAGTGGTTGATTAGAGTTCTGTTTTACAGATGAACCAAAAGCAACTTAGGAAGATTCAGTAACTTGCCCAGGGTCTCACAGTTTCTAAGTGGTAAAACCATTCTTAAGCCCATATCTTTTGACACACAAATCAAGTATACTTTTGACACTATATTACCTCTACCAGAAAGTTTTTACTCTTCAGGATTATAAAATCAAATATGCACATATGTATATAAATAAAAACTAAACTGCCATTTCACCAAGTCATACACAGTTACCAGGAATAGAGGAGAAGCAATGTTTTTAGATTATTTATGAAAACATATGGAATTAAATATATAATTTCAAATGCTTTTTTTCTCTTTATCTATTTGACTTAAATCAGTTATTTACTCATTTTTTCTTAAAGGTACCACAAGTTGATTTGGGGGCCTCATAAGATGGATTCCAAAGGGAATGTCTCTGGAGTTCTGATTGCAGGTGGTGAAAATGGAAATATTATTCTTTATGATCCTTCTAAAATTATAGCTGGAGAAAAGGAAGTTGTGATTGCCCAAAATGACAAGCATACTGGCCCAGTAAGAGCCTTGGATGTGAATATTTTCCAGGTTAGACTTTTGATGTTTATTCATAATTCTTGAGATACGTACTGCTTATTTGAAATAGGCATATGAATCTGCTCTGCCTCAGTCGTGGAATTGAAAGCTAAAAATGTGTGCCTGTGCAGGTTGATGAGTGAATGTATTTTTTTGAGTAACGGAGGGTTCAGAGTTGGGATCAAGGTAAATGAGAATAACTCCATGGAGGGGATCAGGTAACAAAGAGTCAGTCAATCTACTTTTGCCATCATAAACACAACTCAATATTAATTATATAAATGTATAGGTTAGCAAATATCTTGAGTTAATAGAATATTAGAGTATAACAACCGAAACATGAATATTACCTTAAGAAAGTTTAAAATAGTTATTTTTCTTATATTATAAATAAATACTTAGGGTATAGAAATACAACCTGAGCTTCATTTCTGTAGTTTATGGTGCCTACTCTTTAGATTAGATAGTTCCTTTGTTAATTATTTTAAACAGCAGCTGTTTATTGGTTAGTGTCTTGTGTTATAGGTAGCTACAACCATAGAATTCCTCCATTTTCATAGTTATGTGTCAGTTGTTCAAAGAAGAATTTATGGTGGAATAATAAACGATGAAAGCCAATATATGAAACCTATTATCTTCCTGTAGTTCCTATCACAGTTTTAGCGTCTTTCTGACCTAAAGGTATGCAACAGAGATAACCTAGAAATACTGCTACCCAGAACAAGATTGAGTGTAAATGAACGAGAAAGACATGAGGATTTAAGACAACAGATTTTACTAGCCCTGTGTGGGTCTGGCTCCAGAAGCTGGCTTTGAGGTGTCCGGAGATAGATGCCATTATATTATTCAGTTATTCGTCTGAAAACAATAATTGGTTTTGCCTATTTTTTGTCTCTCTCTCACAATCAGATCCCCTTCCTGCACAAATGATAATCCTCACATGGTTGCATGATTGTTTAAGAATTCATTCATATAATTATTTTTTTAATCTCTTGTATTATCATGTCAATAGACATACTGTCTTTTTAGTGAAATAGAATTTTATAATATTCTTCTCTGAAAAACGATTGCAGTTTCGGATTGTTATCCATACCATTTAGGAATTCATGGGTTTTGCTTTTTTAATTAAATAGAAAAGTTGTATACCCTAAAACTGGTAGAGCTTTCTATCTCTGAACAGTTATTCAGCAGAGTTTGCTTAATTATTCATAAATGCTATTTCATTATTAATTATTTCTTATTGCAGACTAATCTGGTAGCCTCTGGTGCTAATGAATCTGAGATCTACATTTGGGATCTCAACAATTTTGCAACTCCAATGACACCAGGAGCCAAAACACAGGTATTGCATTGATTTTGATGTAATCAAAAGAACCAACTGGTTCTTTAGCACTTACTTATTTCATTTTTTTCACGCAAAGTATATTTGCTTAAAATCAGTGTTAAGATGTTATTGATTTTCCTTCAGTATAGCAAAATGTTAGTAAATGTGTTCTTCAAAGTATCAGTGAGTCCTTCCACAGCAAATATTTATTTGGTGCCTATCACCAGGTACTGTTTTGATGTACTAAATGTATAGTAATGAATAAAATAGACAAGGCTTTGATAATTTTTTTAAATACAGTATATAGTATAGTATTTTATGTTGTATAGTATTTTGATGATATCTAATCTTGGAATAAAAATCATAGACTAGAAAGGAAATTTATTTTTTAAAAAAACAATGCAGCTCCTTTCCTGTGTATTTCTGTAAGTTAAGAAAGAACAGTCTTCCACTTGCCTCTTTGAAATTTATGTTATATAGACTACTCAAATTGAGTAGCCATTGTAAGGGGCCCCAACATTCTGGACATCTCAGAAGTAGTGTAATGATAGCATATGATCTACTATTTATTTTTATTTATTTATTTTTTAAATGATTTTATTTATTTATTTGAGAGAGAGAAAGAGAAAGAGCACATGGGGTGAGGGGCAGAGAGCAAAGGAGAGAGAGAATCCCAAGCAGACTCCCCACTGAGCACAGAGCCTGACGTGGGCTCAATCTCAGAATCCTGAGATCATGACCTGAGCTGAAATCAAGAGTCGGACACTCAACCCACTGAGCTACCCAGGTGCCCCAGGCTGTAAATTTTGCTCTGCCTAGTTGTCCATCATAGTGATCAATGTCTACTTGTAGTTCATTGTCTACCTTGTGGCAGTTGCAAATTAAGAAAAAGTGCTTGATTTATAGCAGGAACTTAATAAATGCCTTGTGAATGAGACAGTATTAAACAAGGTAAAATACTTGAATTGGCATGTATCTGAGCTTTAAATTGTATTATATTTATTGAGAACTTACGGATATAAAAAATTTGTGGAATGAATAGATCAGATGTTAATTAATTCGTTTTTTATTTTATTTATTTATTTATTTATTTATTTTTAAAAAGATTTTATTTATTTATTTGACAGAGAGAGAGATCACAGGTAGGCAGAGAGGCAGGCAGAGAGAAAGGGAGAAGCAGGCTCCCCGCTGAGCAGAGAGCCCGATGCGGGGCTCAATCCCAGGACCCTGAGATCATGACCTGAGCCGAAGGCAGAGGCTTTAACCCACTGAGCCACCCAGGCGCCCCAATTCGTTTTTTAAAAAGAAGGATCAGATTTTGTACTTAAATTTGATCATAACTGTGAAATGGTTTTTAGTAGTTTCTTCCTTTTAGCCCCCAGAAGATATCAGCTGCATCGCGTGGAACAGACAAGTTCAGCATATTTTAGCATCAGCCAGTCCCAGTGGCCGGGCCACTGTATGGGATCTTAGAAAAAATGAACCTATCATCAAAGTTAGTGACCATAGTAACAGGGTAAGTATACGATTGATTTGTCATATACAGAAACATGCTATGTTTCTGCTGTAGCTATTTCTATATTGTTTGTCAGTGTTGACAACAAATCAAATTTTTATAAAGTCAGATTCTATCTTTTCATGGACCAATCATGTTGGAATGAGGTTTTTCATTTCTAATAAACCATGTTGGATATTGTTAATGATGAAGAGAGAGATTGTTAATTAAATACCTTAGTCCATGATGTACTGGTTGTTCTTACTTTACTAGCTGTTTCAAAGCATTATAGCAACTTTTTATCTTTAGGTTTCTCTAGAATGTATAAATTTTTCCAGCTAGTAATTGTGTGGCTTTTGTGATACAATTATATGTGAATATGTGAACTTGTAGTTTCCAAACTCCTGGCTTCACTGACCTCTTCTGATTAGGTACTGCTGAAGTGAGCTAATATTCTCCCATTTGCCCAGTAGATGTAGCTGTACAACACATTAAATTTTGACCTTACAAATCCCTTAATACTATGTCATAATGTGCTATTAAATTAGACATAATTAAGGGCCTTATTTTGTTAATTTGTTTTTAATTACATTGTTTAGTTTGACATTTTAAAAATAAGTTTGCCTAAATCAGAGAATATGTACATAATTTAACAATAACCACAAAAACTATTTAGAAAAATATTTCTTCAGGGTATTGTTTTTCAATGAATTAGGAATTTTAAAACAAGTTTTAGTTGAATAAAGCATACAATAAGCATTTCCATTATCTTTTGGAACATTAAGTAGGATCCGAACATCCAGGTAATTCTCAGTAATACTGTTAATTTATTCCATGTGAAAATTTAAATGGTAGCTATTGCTTTAGTCATTTTGTCTTGATTTTTTTGACAAAATAGAGGAGGTTGGATTTTTTTTTGTTGTTATAATCTTTTTTTAAAAAGATTTATTTATTTATTTATTTATTTATTTGAGAGAGCATGCTCCACGGGAGAGGGGCAAACGGAGCATGACAAGAGAACCAGAATCCCCGCTGAGTGTGGAGCCCGATGTGGGGGCAATCCAAGGACCCTGAGATCATGACCTGAGCTGAAACCAAGAGTCAGACTTCTAACTGAGCCACTCACACACCCTGTTGTTATAATCTTTTACCTGTTTTCATTTTTCTGAAAGTATTAAATTTTATTTAAATTTATATAAAGCTTTTCCCCTAGTTAAAATTTTGACAGGTAAACTCATTTTTGGTATACAATTATTCTGATCCAGAATAATGCTATGTATCAAATAGCTGGATGAACTGAAAACATTTAAACTTTTTACTTTTAAGAGTACTCATTAAGGCTGTTTAATAAAAATTAATAGTTTTAAAGAGACATCATAGCTTGAAGGTTCCAAATATCCTCTGGAGATAGCTGGCAGGATTCAAAATTTAATAGTTTTAGGTTTTGTTTTTTTCTTGTTGTTTTTTAAAAAACTAAGCCTGAACCGATGTTTTCTACTATTTGTCTCAACAAAGGCATGTTCCTCAAGCTCATTTTGGCTCTTCATAAAGTAATAGGATTGATACATTGTGAGCCTTAACTATCTGCAGATGCATTGCTCTGGGTTGGCGTGGCATCCTGATGTTGCGACTCAGATGGTCCTTGCCTCTGAGGATGATAGATTACCAGTGGTCCAGATGTGGGATCTTCGCTTTGCTTCCTCTCCACTCCGTGTCTTGGAAAACCATGCCAGGTATCATGCTGCTCTTCTGAGGAACTTGACATGTTTATTTTAAAAAACACATTTACTTATTATTTTGAATTATCAGATAACTATTTTTAAATTGAGGAATCTATTTTGTCTCTATCTTGTAAACGTTAGTATAAATTGTGTGTATTTGAAGCAATAGTCATCTGATTTTCTGTTCTCAAAAATGGTAGCCGGTTTATATTATAGCAATACAAAAATGTGATAAAGGATTTTCCACTACTTTTTTCACGTTACAATTAATAGATTACAATTCCAGTGTATCACAACACTTTAGGAAAACTCTCTTGACATTATCCAATTTGATTTTTATTAGGATCATAATACTGATGAAGAGTCTTCCATAACATTCAATGACATGCACCAGTTAAAAAGTTTGTTTTATTTCTAAGTTTCTATTTTCATTTGAAAGCATTTTTGAGAAATTTGGGTTATTCTGCTTTTAATTTTATTTATTTTCTATTATTTTTTTAAGATTTATTTATTTATTTTTAAGAGAGAACACGAGAGCGAGAGCACAAGTGGGAGAGGCAAAAGGAAAGAGAATCTCAAGTAGAGAGCACGGAGCCCAACTCGGCTTAATCTCGCAATCCTGAGATCACTACCTGAGCTGAAACCAAGAGTTGAACCCTTAACCAACTGTGCCATGCAGATGCCCCTGCTTTTAATTGTAATAAATGTGCAGATTCTCTAAATAAAGATATGAGTGGGGTGCCTGGTTGGCTCAGTTGATAGAGCATGCAGCTCTGGTCTCCAGGGTTGTGAGTTCGAGCCCCACGTTGGGTGTAGAAATTACTTTTTAAAAAAAATCGTTAAAAAATTAAAATAAAAAAAAGTTTAAAAAGGATATGCAAATTTTCTCATGTTAAGTTGGTAGCATTAAATTTAATTGTAAATTGGCATGTTTCCTCACATTGATATTCAGGTATCCAGGGAGTTTATATGTATTTGTTCGACAGTTTTAAACAAGAAACAAATCCCTTTTAATATTATAATATTTTCTGAGTACTTCTGAGCTTTCTTTCTTATTTAGGAATATATAGACTAAACCTTTAAATCCTATTTTCCCACTGGGTAGTGGATTTGCACACTAAGAAGTCTTAAAGTTTTTGACCTCTCCTTTAACCTTCTTATAAAGGAGAAAAGAGTCCAGTAAAAATGTAATCCTATTTAGATGTTATGCTTCAATCAGCTTTTTAGTGGAGAAGGGATGATCCTAATAAGTTTTAATATTTTTCCCATGATAGATAAGGTTTTGTTCATTTATTCAACACATACTTCTTGAACATGTGCTCTGTACCAAGCATTGTACTAAGATTCAGTGATAAAATAGATAAAAATCCCTGCCCTCAGGGAGTTTACATTATAGTGGGAGGACACTAACATTTGTATAACATGTAAAGTATACAAGGACTTTAAATATTAAGTCAGTTAAGCCTCATAACAAGCCTATGGTGTAGATACTACTAGCCCATTTCACAAATTGGAAATTGAAGCTCAGCAAGGTAAACTTGGCCTAGGTCACATAACTAGTCAACTGCTGACTTCTGATCCAAACATTCTGATCCCAGAATCTGTGCACTTAACACTATATTCTACTGCCAATTAGGTGTGATCATAATTTAGCAAGACAGAAGACCACACTGAGTTGCAGGAGCAAATCAACTCTCTGATTTCTCAATTTTTTCCTTCTAATAATACATGCAAGAGGTGGATTAGATGAGATTTAAGGTCCTTTCCTGCTCTATAATTCTGTGATTTTTTTTTTTGTCTGTAATACTTAGTAAGAACCTAGATGTCCTTTAAATTGTGATATTAAATATGTATGAATTTCTTCTTTAAAAGGCATTCTTTTTTTTTTTTAAGATTTTATTTATTTATTTGACAGAGAGAGAGATCACAAGTAGGCAGAGAGGCAGGCGGAGAGAGAGAGGGGGAAGCAGGCTCCCCGCTGAGCAGAGAGCCCGATGCGGGCGGGGCTCGATCCCAGGACCCTGAGATCATGACCTGAGCTGAGGTCTTTAACCCACTGAGGGTTAAAGAGGCTTTAACCCACTGAGCCACCCAGGTGCCCCTCTTTAAAAGGCATTCTTGACACGCTTGAAATTCTTGACATGCATGATTGAATTCTAAAGGGGGCGTAGTTAGAAAGTATATTATTTATGCAATTGGGAAAATTTGAATATGGACTATATTTTAAAATACTGCATATAAATAATAAATATTTTCAGTATGTAATTGTATTATGGTTATGCAGAAGAATGTTTTTATCCTCAGAGATAAGTGTAGGGGTGACGTGTCATAATATCCATAATTAATTCTCAAATGGTCAATATATATATATATAGAGAGAGAGAAAACCACATAAAGTAAATGTGGCCAAACCAGTGAGTCAAAGTGAGGAGTATAGGGCTGTACATCATACTGTCCTTATAATTTTCACAAAGATTTTAACTTTTTAAAACTAAAATATTGGAAACAAAAGGCAGTCTTAAATAATTTGGGTTCTTTTCCTATACTGTGTTTTCCTGATTCTGGGAGGATACTGAATATCTTCATAGTGATCAAAGAGCATACACATTCCTAAATTGCTTTCCATAAAGATTACATGAAATTATACTTACAGAAGGCTCTCCAGAGCCTAGACAGGAATCATTTGGAGACTTGGTTTTCTCAAAATTAAAAATTCCTTCACCTTGTATCTTTTGTAGGGGGATTTTGGCAATTGCTTGGAGCATGGCAGATCCTGAATTGTTGCTGAGCTGTGGAAAAGATGCTAAGATTCTCTGCTCCAACCCAAACACAGGAGAGGTATGAGAAGGAAATCTTTCTCAGACTATAGATACTATAATATTTTATGTGTAGCTGAATAAGAAATTTTCCATGTGGATTCTTTAACGCATTAATATAATTAAGGACATGGAGATAGAGGTATGTGTGAAATGTTAATCTAAGAGATATTTTATCAGGAATATTATTTAACCCTCACATGTTTCATCCAAGAAAATCTGCCATTGAAATAGTATATTTGAAATAAGTAATCATCCCCTACCCCCCCATTTCTAATAAAAGGTGTTTACGTACACTCAGAAATACTTGGTTTGATTTATTTAATGTGTGATCTCTGGAAATCAGTGTTTTTAAAGCAGGAGTGTTCAAGGTTTGGGTCTTTTTCTTACTTTACCATTCCTGAAGATCCTCTCTGATTTTTGGAAATCAGTAGATGTATGTTTTTAACTTCTCTTCTGAACTATACAGCAGGAATATACTTCACAATATTTGTCATATGTTCTACACATAGAAATTAGATGTGGGAAATTTTACCTCTTTTCACTATAAATGTTTCTATAAATATAACTTAATTGCTTTTAATTGCTTTAGATTAAATTAATGGGCTAAAAAAATCTCAAGTATTTTAAAAATTATTTTTCTTAGTTGAATGAATGGTTTCCCTCTTTTTCAGTATTCGGCAAGAAACCATAGATTTTTGTTTTTTTAAGTTTTATTTTTTATTTCATTTTTTAAAGATTTTATGTATTTATTAGAGAGAGAGAGCTCACACACCAGTGGTGGGAGGGGCAGAAGGAGAGGGAGAAGCAGACTCCCCTCTGAGCCGAAGGCAGATGCTTAACCATCTGAGCCACCCAGGTACCCCTCGTCGATAGATTTTATTTATTTATTTACTTTTTTGATAGGTTTTAATCTATAATATTAAAATAGAAACAAGCACTTTGTTACTGGATTTGTGGTTTTAAGTTTTCAGATGCAGTGATATCTACAAGATACAATCATTAAAGTTAGGGGAGATAGGAGAAAAAAATTAAAGTAGTAAGTTTTTCCTCATATGTTTGTGGACCAAATAATAAAATTTTGCATTTTATACTGTACCTTCCCAAGTGAGTTCACAATCATGGAAATTACTGTTCTGATTTTCTCTGTTATATGATTTGATAAAATGAATTTTGCATATGATTAGTTGTGTGTGCTTGGACTTTGAAGCCATAAACTTTTAGTACATGCTGCAAATAAAAAGTTTAGTAGATTTTTTTATTCAAGTGCAAATTAGGAATAGAACAATGATTTAAATAACATGAATAATGAGTCTTATCGACCAGTTTAAGCCTTAAAGATGAGTAAGCTAGGTACCTTTTTACTTAATTCTGTTTTCTTATAAAATAGAACATTTAAAATATCCCACAAAGTCAAAGTTAATTTGACTTCTTAAAACCGTAAAACCGGGTGCGTGGGTGGCGCAGTTGGTTAAGCATCTGCCTTCGGCTCAGGTGGTGATCTCAGGATCCTCAAATCCAGCTCCTAGTCCAGCAGACTCCTGCTCAGCAGGGAGTCTGCTTCCCCCTCTCCCTCTGCCCTTCCCCCTACTCATGCTTGTATCCTTTCTCTCTCTCAAATAAATAAAATCTTTAAAAAAAGACATAAAACCTATCCTCCTATGAGCATCAGTTACCACCACACTAACTTTGAGTTAGCAATAATGATTACATCCTAAAGGTTTTATATCAACCACTTGTTTATAGTTTTTCTATATTTTTTTCCTTCTAAACTGTTTATGCTGAATCTGTTTCCATTCTGCAGTAATACAAATGATGTGTACATGGTTTTGCTTGACTAAAAACCAAGTTTCTCAGTGAATTCTTCCGTCTTGAGGTTATTTTTTAAATGTGGTCTTCAAATAGCCTAAATATGGTTGTCTGGATCTTGGCAAGCAAAAATAGTTGGGCAGGAGACCATTATCTTTTAGAGTTTTTAACAAGCTGACTCTAATTTGTTCTGGTCTTTCAGATGCACCTGCTACTACCACCTCAATAAAAACAGAAAAACCTTAGTTTTTAATATGTACTTATTCTAAATCTGGTCACAATTTTGAAGAAGCATTCATTTTTATCATAATAGCTCACCATAGTGGACTCCTTTTGTACTTTGAATAAATTTTTACGATTGTTTTTCCTGGCTCCACATACTTCTAAAAGGAATTGTTCAATTAAGCTGCACATTTTGATCATATTAATTCAGGTGTTTTGGCTGTAAAGTGGCTATACTGTTTTCTGACCTTTGTGTTGTTGTTGCCTAGGTGTTATATGAACTTCCCACCAACACACAGTGGTGCTTTGATATTCAGTGGTGTCCCAGAAATCCTGCTGTCTTATCAGCGGCTTCCTTTGATGGACGTATCAGTGTGTATTCTATTATGGGTGGGAGCGCAGATGGCTTAAGGCAGAAACAAGTGGACAAGGTAATAGGAAGTATTAAAATTTTCAATCATAACACTTGAAAGATATCTTATTGTTTAATTATTTTGAAGATGACTTTACTAATCAGGGCTACTGATTAATTAGATGATTGTGATAAAAATATTTCATGGGTATGTCTTGAAAACATGTAACATAATCTCGTATAAATTACAAATTCTCATGTTATTATATTTTGTAGCTTTCATCATCCTTTGGGAATCTTGATCCCTTTGGCACGGGACAGCCCCTTCCTCCATTACAAATTCCTCAGCAGACTGCTCAGCATAATATAGTGTTGCCTCTGAAGAAGCCACCCAAGTGGATCCGAAGGCCTGTTGGTGCTTCCTTTTCAGTAGGTGGATTTGTTTTTATGATCCATAAGCACAAGAGGACTTCTCATGGTAAAGCGTTCTTATAGGATCACTCAGGTGGAAGAAGATTGAGATGTGTTTGTAAGTTTTTCATCATTCAAAATGGTTTCTCAGGAAAAATGTGACCTTCTCTTTTTCTTTTTTACTTTAAATTGTAGTCAGGTATAGATAACATAAAATTTACCATGTTAACCATTTAGAAATATACAATTCAGTGGCATTAAGTACATTTATGTTGTGCAACCTTCATACTGTGTATCCCCTTATTAAACTTATCTTCCTTCTCTATCTCTCCTTCCTTCAATCTTTCTTTTTCTTTTTTTCTTTGGAGGAAGGTATATCTGTGTATTCTCCTTCCTTCTCTTTATTCCTTCCTTCTAACTTTTTTTTAATGGCCAATTTCTTTTCTTTTTTATGATAAAAAAACATGTAGCATAAAATTTGCCATTTTAACCCTTTTTAAGTGTCTAGTACAGTATGTTAACTCTACACATTTGTTGTACAACAGATCTCCGGAACTTTTTTATCTTGCAACACTGAAACTCTTTGCCAGTTGAACAACTGCTCATTTTTCCCTTCTCTAGCCCTTGGTAATCACATTCTACTTTCTGTTTCTATGAGTTTAACAACTTTAGATACCTCCTGTAAATGGAATCATGTAATATCTGTCTTTTTGTGATTGTTTTGTTTCACATAGCATAAGGTCCTCAGGGTTCATCCATGTTGCCGTGTATGACAAGATTTCCTACTTCTAAAAGGCTGAATAACAGTCCACATTTTCTTTATGCATTAATCTATCAATGGACATTAAGGTTGCTTCTACCTCTTGCTAGTGTGAATAATGCTCCAGACAACATTTGTGTGCAATTATGTCTTTGACATATTTGAAAATATGCCTATTTTCAATTCTTTTGGATATATACAGAGAAGTGGGACTGCTGGATGTTATGGTAGTTCTATTTTTAATTTTTTGAGGAACCTCCATACAGTTTCCCGTTTTACTGCACCGTTTTACATTCCCAGCACAGTGCACACGGCTTCTAATTTCTCTACATTCTCAGTAACACGTATTATTTTCTGGTTTTTTAGATAACAGTCATTCTAATGGATATGAAATGATATCTCATTGTGGTTTGATTTGCATTTTCCTAATGATTAGTGATGTGGACCATCTTTTCATGTATCTGTATGTCATCTTTGGAGAAATGTCTGTTCAAGTCTTTTGCCCATTTTTTTAATCAGGTTGTTTGGGATTTTTTGTTTCTGAGGTGTAGGAGTTTTTTTTATATATTCCTTCTGAATGTTAGCTCTTTACCAGATAAATGATTTGCAAATATTTTTCTCCCATTCTGTATCTTTTTTACTCTGTTGATTATTTCCTTTGCTGCACAGAAGCCTCATTTGTCTATTTTTGCTTTTGTTGCCTGTGCTTTTGGTATTACATCTATATCATTGCCATATTAATGTCCTCAAACTTCAGCTTAGAAAACTCTAGTTATCCCGATAGACCAGAAAGATGAAATAAAGTCCTTTCCTAAATATTCTTATTTCATTACTGTTTTTAAGTCTTGCATAGAACAGCCTATTTGTCCATGTTGGATTACTTTCTTCATACAACCTGTAGGTACAATAAAACTTCATTTGTAGTAATATTAATAACTAACGTGTATTTTTTAATAGCTAAAATGTATTTATTTTCTGTATTTATTAGTGTGCCAGCCACTGTTCTAAGCCTAAGCATTTTGCATATAGTAACTCATTAAATTCTCACAACCGCTTATAAAATAGCTACTACTATTACTCCCATTTTGTAGATAGAAAGGCACAGAGAAATTAATAACCTGTCTAATCACACTTATAAAGATTTTAGCTATTCTACTGCCAGTCAAATCAGATGCCTACTGTACATAACGATGAGAGTGAGTCTCCTAGGAATAATGCCTAAAATGAAGATACTAAACTTACATTGTTTGTGGCGCCTGGCTGACTCAGTCAGTAGAGTGTGCAACTCTTGATCTCAGGGTCGTGAGTTCAAGCCCCACATTGGGGAGTAGATTTAAGTAGATTACTTAAAAAGATAAAAATTTTAAAAAGCTTATAATATTAAGTTTCCAGTCATCGTAACAGAATTTATACACCTCATAGAATTATATATATTTACCTTTATCAAAACTGCATGAATGATCTCCTCTGCAGTTACTGTTGAGTTCTTGCTATCATTTGTCTCTTAATCAGGCTCAGAACTTTTCTTTCGACCTCTTATATTCATTCCTCAGATCCAGATATTGCTCTCTTTGTAAATCTCTTGGATTTAATTCTTCCTTTTACTTGGCTGTTACTCTGCCTAATTCTTCATCTTTTCACGCTGAACTGTTATATGATTGCATGTCTATTGCTTGTCTTCCCCCTCCAATCTATACTACATCTATACTAGATTAATCTTCCTAAAATAGACCTTTGGTTATGTCACTCATAAATCCATTCTTTGGATTTAATTAGTTAATCTTCTCATCCCTCTTGTTTAGTTTTCTCTACCATGTGTACTCCTGCTTTGGAATCTTTTCCTTTGTTTTGACTTTCCACTTTTTTTACTGAATATTAACCATTCATCCAGTTAGTTCGTTCCTTCCCTAAGTAACTAAAACAATTATTATTATAAAATTGCATATGTACACGGTTTAAAAGAAAACCAAAAGGTACAGAAAAGATCCTCCCAAATATAAGCTGCTTGAGGACAGATTGTCTAGTTCACAGGTATGTTTCCAGTGCCTAGAATGGTCCCTGACAAATAGGAGGTGTTCACTGTGTATTTATCTTAAGAATGAGAAGTGAACGTCTTTCCCCTCCCCATTTCCCCTTCTCTTCTCGCTAGAATTGGAGTATTATAAAGACAATAAATAACACTCTTCTCTTTCCCATATGTGTTTAGAACCAAGAGAGATGGAGATTCAAAATATCAGCTTAAGTGCTGCCATAAACTAGATTGGAGGCTCTAGTTTAGATGTGCAACCATACTTGGCCTTGTAACAAACCAGAGCATAGACTCTGTGAGAGCTGGGCTCTTTTGTTTGCCTATGTATCCCCAGGATCTGATTTCATAAACATGTTTTTAGCTTTACCCCTGTATTAGGCCACCTTACTAACCTAGTTACAGGCAAATCTTGGTACCATAGGGCTTTCCTTGAAGGTGCAGGCAGCTCATCCATATGGACTATTGCTCTAGGCGGGAAAACAGTTATAAATAGAAGGGCTGAGGAGCTGATGTAAGTAAGCATGCTGCATTTCTTTCCTGAAGAGCGTCAGTCAGTCCTCTCTCAGGACAGTGTGAAGGACAGAGAAAGGCTAGAAGTTTTCCTCCTCTGCTAGTTCCTCTTACAGAGTGCAAGGAAAATGTCCTCTCTGTTGACATGAGGGGTAGAATGTCAGTGTCCCCCTCAAATATCTTTTGGTTACCAGTGAAGTTTTAGAAGTTTGTGTTGCTTTTGTGATTATCTTTATAAATGTAAATAATTTACCTAAACATTCATGGTCTCAGTATATCAACTTCATATGGTACTAATTGAAACTCTTCTGTGCAGTATTAAATTAGTGCATTCATATACTTCCGTCCAGGTTTTCCAATTTTTTTCTTTCCAAATGTTTTATTTCTGCCAATTTTTGTAAATTACATTATTTTTATATTGTTAAGACTTTAAAAATATTTTTATTGTGTTCAGTACCATATTTAAGTTTTCTGTATTTGTTTTGGTTGGTTTGAAAAAATGATGACTGGCAAGCAGCACTTACATTATTTTTTTATGCTCCTTTCTTTTTTCCTTTTTATATATTTTTCAGTGTAAATTCAATTAATTAACATAGCACTTACATTATTGTAATTACGTAATAGTATAATATTATTACCTAGAACCAAGTAAATGAATAAGCCTCTTGTGAAATCCTCTTGTGAAACCCAGTTTAGGTCTTGCTCTGGGGATGTAGTTTTCACCAGCTTCCCTAAAACGTGGGGAAATCCAGTGGTTTTGCCCTTCTGTTAAGTTTGTATCATGTGTGGTATTATCTGCATCTCTTTTAGAACTTACAAGTGCCTGTTGTATCCAGTTTTATTCTCATGTTAAATTCTTTAAGGATAGTGGTTTACGTTTTGTTAGTATTTCGGTTTACATAAAAACAATAATCCTTATACAAAAATTACTGAGTATAAAGAACCAGATTTGATCCTGTGTTTCCTTCTTTACCTATATTTATTTGTATAAATATATTATTCAGATAGTAACTGTTTACTTGCTATATACAGGACAGATATTGGGTACTGTAGGAGATACAAGAATAAAGTAGATACAGAACCACAATCCTTATAAGTATAGGGAGGCAGAACTTTGCATTTGCCCTCCTATAGTTTTCACCTGGACCTGAGAATTAAATTGATAAAGACAAATTAACAGGAGAAAAGCATACAGACTTTTATGTACACCTGGGCCCCCATTGGGAAATGAAAACACAAACAAGTGGCAAAATCTAAGTGCTTATACACTAGGTTGAACAAAGAATGGCAGTTGTGGAAAAGTAACTAAAATATTTAGAGAGACTAAAGGGAGGTAATGTTATTTAACAAGGTCTGTTTGTCCAGATTTCTTTCCCCCTCTGGTGATAGGAATGTTTCTTTCCCCCTGGTATAGAGAGGGCAGCTCTTACATGGGAGTTTCATCTCCAGCTTTCAGGAAAAGAAGAGGAGGTCAGGATGCCCTTCTTTCCTGCTGTTTTCCAAGTAGTCCTTGGCTCAAAATAGTCCTTATGCCAAATGGCATATTTTGAAGGGGCATATTCTGCCACCCTTTAAAACTTGGAGCCAAGAACAGAAGGTGAGACAAATACATACAAGCTAGTAGTTGAATCGAAAGAGATCTATAATATATTGAAGGCATCTGAGATGGAAGAGGTGGCATTTCCCTGGGCCTTGAAGAGAAATAACGTTGAATATGTGGAAGTTAGTAAAAACAAGTAGGTGAGAAACTGTGGGGCACCGTAAATAGAACATTGTATCTAGAAGGTAGGTGGTATGAAGAACAGTCATTGAAGGCTGGGGTCAGCTTGTGGAGTACAGGAGACTGTATCAGCTCGTTTTATCCAAAGTGAGAGCTATTGAGGCCATAGTTCTTTTCCATTAGCAAGTTTTTCAGTAAGTGCACTTTTTGGCGTTCTCCTTGTGGTTCAGACTGACTTTGTTCATTGTTTCCTTGACAGTTTGGAGGCAAACTGGTTACCTTTGAGAATGTCAAAATGCAGGCCCAGCAGGGAGCTGAGCAGCAGCAGCAGCACCACGTGTTCATCAGTCAGGTCGTAACAGAGAAGGAATTCCTCAGCCGTTCGGACCAGCTTCAGCAAGTCGTGCAGTCACAAGGATTTGTCAGTTACTGTCAGAAAAAAATCGATGCTTCTCAGACTGAGTTTGAAAAAAATGTGTGGTCCTTTTTGAAGGTAAAGTTGAGATTAAAACAATTTCATTATCTGCAAATTTAACTATTCCCAATTATATTCTCATTCCGTTCTTAAAGAAATTATTGCAAGATTGTGATTTCAGGAGCTTCCTGATGAGATTAAAGAAACCTTATGAAGAGCACATGACCATATTTTTATGTCAGGAGCTCTTCCCTCTCTGCTTTGAAGAGCCTAATATGAAGTACTTTTTTAATAAGTAAAAAACAACGTAACAGTTATATTTAAGTGAGAGATATTGAACATTCAGCAGACCTATCTTAAAACTATAACATAGAGCTCAGTATAATAAAAACAGAATATTTAATTTCTGTAGTAGATCCAATTATGGAAAATGGGAAAAGAGGGAAAAGTTATAGGGGAGAGAGGTTGGAGGCATTTCTCATTCCTTATACTGAGTTGCATTTATGACAAGAGGAAATAGAGTTTTCTGGTTGGTCATTTTGCTCCACTGGAGTGTCTGTTTCTTGATACTGAATTTTCCAAAGAGATCTTAAATACAATAAGGTTAAATTCTAAAATTATAGAATTTTATATTTTGTAATTATTAATTTGGGAAAAGAGTTTTAGGACATTGAGTGTTCCACAGAGTGTTGCGTTTTGCATGCCTATAACCATTGGACATGAGTTAGCTTGTATTTACAAAAATTATAGTTTAAGGGTAAGTTTTGGGGCGCCTGGCTGACTTAGTAGAGCATTCAACTCTTGATCTCGAGGTCATGAGTTCAAGCCCCACAGTAGGCATGGAGCTTACTTAAGAAATAAAATAAAAGTAAGCTTTATTCAATAAGGATAATTAATAACTAGTATATTTACTATTTTAAAAAGTAACCTATTAAGGAAAACTATTTGGGGGAATCTTTCTTACAGTGAGCCTTCTATGTAGTAGATATAGAAAGCTTTAGTTGTTAACAGTAGACTTTAGTAGACTTTATTTTTGATAATTTTTAATAATTCTACTTGGAATTTGATCAAGTAATTAAAAATTTAAAGACAGGTTTCAAGTTATGTCTTGATTTCAAGATTATGTCTTCTTTAAAGGTAAACTTTGAGGATGATTCTCGGGGAAAATACCTTGAACTTCTAGGATACAGAAAAGAAGACCTAGGAAAGAAGGTAAATTTCTGGGGAAGTTAAAAGGCTGTGCTTATGCAAGTAAAATATTTACGTAGCCTAAGTGTTCTTTTTATAAACTTCTATACAGATAATCTCAAATCATTGAATAAATATTTAATAAGAATTTGTGTTTGGTTGCCAGAGTTCCAAATACATATTATTAAATGTGTCATTCCACCTTGTACCTGGATTTAAAAGCTGCCAGAACCACCTTGACTCCAGACTTGATTTAAAGAGCTGTATCATAGCCTATAGAATTGGGCCTTGAAAGATAAGAGGCTATCAACTTCAAACACTGGAAATAACACTTAGATTTTAAGAGGATGCATAACCAATGGCCCTGGGGGGAAAGAAAACGAGGGAACTGTTAGAGACCACCCCGAGTTCACTACAGTTAAGTGATGAAAAATAGAGGACTGGCTCAGATTACCAAAACTTTCTACCCTCGCTGTTCATGCCGTTAGGCTACATTCCCAAACTCTGTATGGAGTTTGTCCAGCTGACAAATAGCTAGTAAATATTTTGGAACAAGGGCAAATTATTTTACTGAACCTGAATAAACAAAAGTCCAACTGAGTCACTTAATATTTTAACTTAGAAAAAGATTCCCTTTGAAAAAGAGAGAAAGTCGTATTCCAGTTTTACAGTTTTCTTCTCAAAGAGGGGCTTCATTATTATTCATTCCACAATACTGACATGAACAGCCCGAAAAACACTCTGACCCTGGAAACCTTGAAGGAAGTATTTTAGATTCTTTGTGTAATTTTTCTTAGCCTTTTGTTGTTCTTTGAAAGTGACTCGGGTTTTCTGTAGCATTGCAGGTTGCCGCATACAGGCTACGGTGTAGATACTGTGCTCTCTGAGCAGTGCTGAGCATGTTGAAGATGGCACAGCACAGCCCCACTGCTTATTGGCTGTGTGTCTTTGCTCATGCCTTTAGATTTTTTTATATTTAACTTTATTATTAGTTTGAACTTCTTAGTGCTATAACTTTTACAGGTTTGTAAGAGGTTAATATGAAAGTTTTACTAAATGCCTAGTAGCAAAAATGAGGAAATAGAATCTGATTGTCAGAATACTTCTAATAGCAGTTCTTTCGGTAGTGAGTACTTGAAGGAATTTTTTTTAAATTAATTTTAGTTACTTAAAAGAAAGTAGAAGAAAACATGCTTGTTTTGAGGTTAGGTTTGTGATTGAATAGCAGATTTTATTTTTTCCTTAAACACACCATCCCTGATCTGAACTTTGGTGGATTTTTCCCAGTGAAAATGGAGAAAGAGGTGAGCATTTGCTCTATGCCTTGAAATAGAATTCCATGTAGTAGGTGAGTTGTTGTTTTTATTTCAGATTGCTTTGGCCTTGAACAAAGTGGATGGACCCGATGTGGTAAGAAGGCCTTTAAAAATAGCTACCTTCCAAAAATTTGGAAGGTATTTCCTTTCCTGTGTAAGGAAATGTAATTTAAGATACGTGTCTGTTTTATTGCTTTACAGTGTAAAAATAAATGCTGATTGTAGGTATTTTAATAAGTGAATTCTCGTTTTAAAATAGTATAAGTTTAGCTGGTAGATAGTATTCCTTTCTCTCGATGATATTTGAATTTTGCAAAAGAGGAAAACAGTATCAGTGACTGCTCAGATATTTAAGGTTAAGATCTTTGTTCCTGGAAGACATTTGATAGGAAGAAAGGAAAGATCTTAGCAGTAATGGCTCTTTGCTTTTCCTCTAATAGTATTTCTTAAGTCAATTTACTTAGTGTTGCTTCTTATGATTAAACTAGCTCTGAATGTTGTTGATTGGGTCTTTTGTCTTTCTTAGTCACTAATATTCTTTTAATGCTACATTCTTCAACTTCCCTTGTAATTGTTTTGTGTACCAAAGGCTCTTAAAGACTCTGACCAAGTAGCACAGAGTGATGGGGAGGAGAGCCCTGCTGCTGAAGAGCAGCTCTTGGGAGAGGTACTTATTTATTTCATTTTTAATTACATCAGGAAAATATATGATACTTGTTTATCTCACATTTAATATGGAAAATTTGCTTAACTACTAGTTCCAAAATGAAGTTGGAATATATTGTTTTCTTAGAGATTTTTGGGGTAGGAGTCTACTTACTTGTTTGGCAGAAGTATCATCTATTAAATCTTTAGTTCTTTGACCATAGCTTCTGGATTATATGTTTTAAAATTAACAGTTGACATGAGATTGACTTAATTCGATCACATGGATATCAGCATGTCAAAATGAAAAGAGATCTTACTCAGAAATCCACAATACATTGCATGTAAAGTTAGTGTTTTTTCTTGACACATTAATATTTAGAGCCTGCTATCAGTGGCAGGGACTTCTAGATTAGTCTTGAACTTTGAATCCAGGTATAGAATTTTTCACTAAATAAACTGTCACAATTTACTGATTGGCATGATAAATGTGTCACATGTTGTAGTTGACAATTTTTATAACCAGTTAAAAAGAGTCCTTGAACACAGAGTTGTATCATTAATTTTTTTCCTTTTGTTTTTCTGGTTTGTTTTTTTTAACCATTACTAAATAATTCTGTACTTTTCTTGCTTTCTAATTATATTTCATCTTGGAAAATTAATTAAGTTCATATTTCTCATCTCATCTTTGACTTTTTCATTCTTCCTGATATGGAGAATGTTTCTTACAATCCTTAAAAAAGTTAATAAGAATAATTCATCAGTAAATTTAGACTTTTACAAGGTAATTATTAAAAAACACTTTCCATAGAAGTAGATCTAAATAAATATTTAACCTGAGAATAAAGAATATGAGTAAAATCTTTATAAAAATTTGAACCAATTTTGGTAATACCTATACAGAATTGTAGGATACATTCAAGGAATGTACTTTCATCTATGTACAGTTAGATTAACTATGTATTATCAAATAGAGGACCATTTGGATATACACTTATGAATTAATAGATCAGAATAATATGTACTTAACAAGACAGTAGTCACCATTATATACTTTCAGAGTGTTTTAGAGTAAAATTCTGTTTAGGGAGGTAAAATCTTCCCCTTTACCTTGATGATACTATTTGTTTATCAGACATAGTAGTTTACATTGAAAATGCTCAGCATGTAATAAACTTTTTTCGGGTGCCTGGGTGGCTCAGTGGGTTAAAGCCTCTGCCTTCGGCTCAGGTCATGATCTCAGGGTCCTGGGATCCAGCCCCGCATCGGGTTCTCTGCTCAGCAGGGAGCCTGCTTCCCCCCTCTCTCTGTCTGCCTCTCTGCCTACTTGTGATCTCTCCCTCTCTATCAAATAAATAAGTAAAATCTTAAAAAAAAAAAAAAAGGACACTGTCCTGTTTTAAAATAAACTTTTTTCAGCCTTATATTTCAGAAGTCCATGAATAAGTGTTTATTGTTTCTTCAAAGACAAATTTGAAAAATTGTGAGTTAATAAAAAAAAGAAAAGGTTTTTTAATAAGTTAGTGAATATAATCAGATCAGTATCTGATTTATTTATTAATGTGAATAACTTAAGCTTTAAAATTTTTTTATTTGAGCTTTAAAGTTCTAAAATGCTTCTCTTTAGTTAGGGAAAGAATTAAGGTTATGGTTATTCTCCTATAATAGTATTAACTAATTAAACATTATTTATAGATGATGCTATGCTGTGTCCTGCACTACAATTCCCCAATCCAAAAATGCCCCAAACTTTGAATACTAGGCACTTACATTCAGATGTGTAGGTAACACGAGCACAGAAGATAGGTATTTTATCTCATGCAAAACAGCTATGTTTTTCTTTAAAAATTTCTCTATAATCTCTAATATATTTTATTTTTGTCTTCTTATGAATTTTTATACATAGAAAGCATTTAAACTATTTGCCAGCAATATACCTTCCTTATGTTTCTTTTCTTCTAAAGAAAGAAAATACAGAATTTTTTACTCAGTCTTACAGGTAGTCTCAGAAGTTTGTAATAGAACTGTGTATCTTTTTACCAGACCAACCTGCTATTGTAGGTATGACTAATTTAAGAGAATACAAAATCTGCAATTGAATTTGAGTATATTCATATAGTCTTTTATATAGCATTTGTACAAGGGCACCAGGCGGTTTTTTTTTTCAAGACTGATTCAGTTAAAATAAAAAGACCTTATAACTAAACCTAATGATTGGACAGAAATTTTTAGACATGTAGGAAATTTTAGATGTGTAGCAGCAGGGTTGATTTAAAATCTAAATACGATAAAATTAAAAACATGTATTTTGCATGTTTCAAGCTATTCTTATTTGAAGTATCTAGGAAAACAAAGATTCTTCAGTAATTTCTGAGCTACCAGTAGTAGATATGTACCCTTAAGGTTTTTTTTTAACATTATTCCTGATGACCTTGTATTTTATTTACGATCGTATAATGGGAGTTAATACTTAGGAACGTCTTGGATCTGAGAACTTTTCTGGAATAACTTGGCATGTCATCTAGTCAGTAGATGAATAATCATATATAAATCTTGTTTGGCCAGTAAATTATTCCGGTTTCATTCTGACTAAATTGCTGTCCTTTCCATCTCTTCAGTGCATGAAAGACGGAAAACAAGAATCTGAATTTCTACCATCAGCAGGAGGAACATTTAACATCTCCATCAGTGGCGGTAAGTACCTATTTCATTTTGATTTTTAGCAATTTGAAAGCAAATAGTCCCTAAGTTTAGGTTACAAATGTTTTATCCCAAGTGGTAGAGGGCTGAAAAGAAGAACTCAGTTATTTAGTATATGTACTCAGTCTCTTGGAGCTGGTGGTATGTTCTGACATCTATGTGATAAAAAACTGTATAACAATCTCTATTATTCCAGTTTAAACAGTCTGAAAAATGTGTTATTTTACCTGATTTTACTTACATGCATCTCAGTATATTTCCATAGACCTCAAAAACTTTTGTTAGAAATTAATCTATTAGTAATATTCAGAAATTAGCATTGTTTTCTCCCTTCGTGTGTACATGTAAAAATTGATATGTATAGGATTTTTTCTTGTAACAAAAACTTTATTTAACTTGGGTGTATTATTTCCTCATTACAGATATTGATGGTTTAATTACTCAGGCTTTGCTGACGGGTAACTTTGAGAGTGCTGTTGACCTTTGTTTACATGATAACCGCATGGCTGATGCCATTATATTGGCCATAGCAGGTGGACAAGAACTCTTGGCTCAAACGCAGAAAAAATACTTTGCAAAATCCCAGAGCAAAATTACCAGGGTATGTTGTTTTAAAAATAGATAAACTATAACACTTACCTGATTATAAAAGCAATACAGGCTTACTAAAGATAACTGAAATGCAGAAAACAGTAAAGTACAAAAAACCCACTCATAATTCCTTGAACCAGGAATAGTTATTGTCGAAAGCTTGGCACTGTTTTTATTTTTATTTTTTGTACTTTGTGATATATTTTAATGAAAAGTACTTTTCATTTTTTTATTGTAGAAAAGTTAGAATATAGAAAAATTTAAAGATAAAAATTTTAATTTTAAAATATCGATTCTTACATCAAATCGGTACATATCCTTTGTACCTCTTTATATGTATTTGTAGAATTTTTAAAAACAGAATCGGGACCATATATGTGTATATATGTGTGCAGTTTTGCTCATAGATATTGCCACTTACATTGTAAATGGTTTACCATTTCATTAAAGACTCTTATAAAAATTTTTTATTGGTCTATAATGTTTTTTAGTAAGGATATATTATTTCCCTTTTGAGTACAGATATATTATTTCTCTTTATTTAGGCAGTTTCTCATATTTTCTTAATACAAATAAGATAGTGATAAACATCTTTGTTGTGCCCAAGGATTTTCTATGATTTCTAATTGTTTAATGAGGCTGTAAGTCCTAGGGAAGGAATTTTTGGTGCAGAGTCTGAACATTTTTAAGCCCCTGCTTAATGTTATTAGATTTCTTTCCGTAAAAGTTGTGTCAGTGTTCAGTCCTGTCAGCATTGGTTGCTGTCATTCTCCCCTGCCTTATCTCATGTCACTCCCTCCCCTGTTATCTTTCAGCCACACTGTCTGCCTTTCATTTCCTCAGACACTTTATGTGCCTTTTTCCCTTGGAACTTTGTACCTGGTGTTCCCTTGCCCTGGAATGTCATTTTTTTCTCTTTTTTTTTTGTTTTTTGTTTTTTGTTTTAATTTAAATTCTGGTTAGTTAACATACAGTGTAATATTAGTTTCAGGTGTACAGTTTAGTGATTCAGCACTTCCACACATCACCCGGTGCACTCCTTAATCCCCATCACCTATTTCGCCCATTCCTCCCATCTACCTTCCTTCTGGTAACCATCAGTTTGTTCTTTATAATTAAGAGTCTCTTTCTTGGTTTGCCCCTCTCTCTTCTTTTTTTTTTTTCCCCTTTGCTTATTTGTTTTGTTTCCTAAATTCCACATATGAGTGAAATCATGTGGTATTTGTCTTTCTCTGACTTATTTTGCTTAACATAATACTCTTCAGCTCCATCCACATCATTGCACTTGGCAAGATTTTTCTTTTCTATGGCTGAGTAATATTCCATTGCCTGTATATTCCACCTCTTCTTTATCCATTCATCAGTCAGTGGACATTTGGGCTCTTTCCATGATTTGGCTATTGTTGATAATGCTGCTAAAAACATCAGGGTGCATTTATCCTTTCAAATCAGTATTTTTGTATCCTTTGGGTAAATACCTAGTAGTGTAGTTGCTGGATCATAGGCTAGCTCCATTTTTAACTTTCTGAGGAACAACCGTACTGTTTTCCACAGTGGCTGCAGCAGTTTACATTCCCACCAACAGTGCAAGAGAGTTCCCCTTTCTCCGCATCCTTGCCAACATCTGTTGTTTCCTGTGTTGTTAATTTCTGACAGGTGTGAGGTTATATCTTATTGTAGTTTTGATTTGTATTGCCCTGATGATGAGTGATGTTGAGCATCTTTTCATGTGTCTGTTAGCCATCCATATGTATTCTTTGGAAAAATGTCTATTCATGTCTTCTGCTTATTTTTTAATTGGATTACTTTGAGGGGGGTGTTGAGTTGTATCAGTTCTTTATATATTTTGGATACTAACCTTTTATCAGATATGTCATTGCAAGTATCTTCTCCTATTCCATAGGTTGTCTTTTAGTTTTGTTGATTGTCCTTCGCTGTGCAAGTTTTTATTTTGATGAAGTCCCAATAGTTTATTTTTGCTTTCATTTCCCTTGCCTCAGGAGACATATCTAGAAAGAGGTTGCTACAGCCTGTGTCAAAGAGGTTACGGCCTATGTTCTCCTCTAGGATTTTTATGGTTTCCTGTCTTATATTTAGCTCGTTCACCCATTTTGAATTTGTTTTTGTGTATGGTGTAAAAAAGTGGCCCAGATTCATTATTTTGCATGTTGCTATCCAGTTTTCCCAACACCATTTGTTGAAGAGATTTTTTTTTTTTTGCCATTGGATATTCTTTCTTGCTTTGTCGAAGATTAGTTGACCATATAGTTATAGGTTCATTTCTGGGTTTTCTGTTCTCTTGATATATATATCTTTTTATGCCAGTACCATGCTGTCTTGATGACTACAGCTTTGTAATATACTTTGAAGTCGGGAATTGTGATGCCTCCAGCTTTGCTTTGCTTTTTCAAGATTGCTTTGGCTCTTCAGGGTCTTTTGTCGTTCCAGACAAATTTTAGGATTATTGTTCTAGCTCTGTGGAAAATACTGTTGGTATTTTGATGGAGATTGCATTAAATGTATAGATTGCTTTGGGTAGTATAGACATTTTAACAATATTTGTTCTTCCAATCCATGAGCATGGTATATCTTTACACTTCTTGTGTCATCTTCAATTTCTCTCATCACTGTTTTATAGTTTTCAGAGTACAGGTCTTTTACCTCTTTGGTTAGGCTTATTCCTATGTATCTTATTATTTTTACTGCAGTTGTGAATGAGATTGATTCCTTAATTTCTCTTTCTACTACCTCATTATTGCTGTGTCGAAGTACAACAGATTTCTGTACATTGGTTTTGTATCCTGTGCTTTACTAAATTCCTGTATCAGTTCTAGCAGTTTTTTGGTGGAGTCTTTAATAGAGTATCATGTCATCTGCAAATAGGGAAAGTTTGACTTCTTCCTTGCCAATTTGGATGGCTTTTATTTCTTTTTGTTGTCTGATTGCTGAGGCTAGGACCTCCAGTACTATATTGAATAAAAGTGGTGGGAGTGGACATTCGTGTCTTGTTCCTGACCATACAGGAAAAGCTCTCAGTTTTTCCCCATTTAGGATATTACCTGTGAGTTTTCATATATGGCTTTTATTATGTTGAGGTGTGTTCCCTCTAAACCTACTTTATTGGGGGTTTTCAACATGAATGGATGTACCTTTTCAAATGCTTTTTTCTACATCTGTTGAAAGGACCACATGGTTCTCAATCTTTTCTCTTATTGATGTGATGTATCACATTGATTTATTTGTGAATATTGAGCCATCCTTGCAGCCAGGAATAAATCCTACTTGATTGTGATGAATGACTTATTTTAATGTATTGTTGGATTCAGTTTGCTAGTATTCTGTTGAAGATTTTTGCATCTATGTTCATCAGAGATACTGGCCTGGAATTTTTTTTTTTTAAAGATTTTATTTATTATTTATTTGAGAGCGGGGGGGGGGGGGGGAAGA
>CM052899.1:118153841-118174180 GCA_028534135.1 Potos flavus
CATGGAATGAATTTGGAAGTTTTCTCTTTTTTGGAGTAGTTTGAGAAGAACAGATATTAAAACTTCTTTAAATGTTTGGTAGAATTTGCCTGTTAAGCCATCGGTCCTGGACTTTTGCTTTTTGGGAGTTTTTTGATTACTGAATCAGTTTCATTGCTAGTTATTGGTCTGTTCAAATTTCCTACTTTCTATTTCTTCCTGTTTCAGTTTTTGGTAATTTATGTTTCTAGAAGTTTACCTATTTCTTCTATGTTGTCCAATTTGTTGGCATTTAGTTTCTCATAATATTTTCTTATAAGTGCTTGTATTTCTGTGGTGTTGGTTGTTACTTCTCTCTCATTTGTGATTTTATTTATTTGGGTCCTTTCTCTTTTCTTTGTGATAAGTCTGGCTAGAGGTTTATCAGTTTTATTAGTGTTTTCAAAGAACCAACTCCTGGTTTCATTGATCTGTTCTATTGCTTTTTTTAGTTTCTATATCATTTATTTCTGCTCTAATCTTTATTATTTCCTTCCTTCTGCTGTCTTTGGGCTCCATTTGTTGTTCTTTTTCTAGCTTCTTTAGGTGTAAGGTTAGGTTGCTTATTTGAAATTTTTCTTGCTTCTTGAGGTAAGCCTGTGTTGCTATATACTTCCCTCTTAGAACCACTTTGCTGCATCCCAAGGTGTTGAACCATTGTGTTTTCATCTTCATTTGTTTCCATGTACTTTTTTTTTTAGTTCTTTTTTTATTTCCTGGTTGACCCATTCATTGTTTGGTAGCATGTTATTTAACCCCCATGTATTTGTGATCTTTCCAGATTTTTTCTTTTTTCTTTTTTTTTTAAAGATTTTATTTATTTATTTGACAGAAGGAAAGAGATCACAAGTAGGCAGAGAGGCAGGCAGAGGGAGAGGGGGAAGCAGGCTCCCCGCCGAGCAGAGAGCCCAATGCAGAGCTCGATCCCAGGACCTTGAGATCATGACCTGAGCCGAAGGCAGAGGCCTAACCCACTGAGCCACCCAGGCGCCCCCAGATTTTTTTCTTGTGGCTGACTTAGAGTTTAATAGAATTGTGGTCAGAAAAGGCACACAGTATGACTTCATTCTCTTTATATTTGTTGAGGCTTGTTTTGTGACCTAATTAATATATGACCTATTCTGGAGAATGTTCCATGTGCACTTGAAAAGGATATATATTCTGCTGTTTTAAGATGGAACGTTCTAAGTATATCTGTTAAGTCCATCTGATCTAGTGTGTCATTTGAAGCTATTGTTTCCTTACAGATTTTCTGTTTAGTTCTGTCCATTGATGTGAGTGGGTTATTAAAGTCCCCTACTCTTTTTGTGTTATTATCAATTAGTTCTTTTATGTTTGTTATTGTTTTATATATTTGGGCACTCCCATGTTGGGTGCATAAATATTTACAATTGTTATATCTTCTTCTTGGATTGTCCTCTTTATTATTATATAGTGTCCTCCTTTGTCGCTTGTTACAATCTTTGTTTTAAAGTCTAGTCTGTCTAATATAAGTATTGCTTATCCCAACTATCCCAACTTTTCTTTTGATGTCCAGTTGCATGACAAATGTTTCTCCACCCCCTCACTTTAAATCTGCAGGTGTCTTTAGGTCTAAAATGAGTCTCTTGTAAGCAGCATATAGATGGGTCTTGTTTTTTTATCCGCTCTGACACCCTGTATCTTTTAATTGAGGTGTTTAGTCCATTTGCATTCAAAGCGATTATTGATAGATATGTATTTATTGCCATTTTATTACTTGTGGTTTTTCCTGGAGATTTTTTCTGATCCTTTCTTTTCTCTTTTTCACATTTTGCTGATATTTTTAGTGATATATTTGGATTTCTTTCTCTTTATTCCTTGCATGTTTATTAGTGGTTTTTGATCTGTTTGTATATAGGTTTATATATTAGGTATATTAGGTTTGTATATAACCTCTTCTGCATATAGCAGTCTGTATGAAGTTGATGTTAGTTTAGCATTCTTTTCTCCTCTCCTCCCACTGTTTATATATGTTGTTATATTTTATATCTGTATGTATGTGTGTATGAGTTCCTTGACTCATTTTCAACTTCTGGGGTATTTAGGATAAATGGATAGTTATCTAGTTGTATTCATAGGACAAGGCAAGCCTAGGGTCCTTCTACTCCTCTGCCATCTTCCTGTGTCCTGACCTCTTTTCTTCTTGATGAAGTTAATTCTGACTTTGTATCTCACATGTACTCAGACCTTTTTTCCTGATCCATCAGACCAGGTCATGTTTTCCTGTTAAATGTTTTGATAACACCCTATACTTTTCCTTCCCAGCCTATTTATAAAATATGTTTGATTTTTTTTTTTTAGGAAAAATAATAACCATCTTTTATGTCAGTTGGTTCAAGGCTATGCTTCACTTTGCTGCTGCTTTATTCTGCATGAAATACTTTGAATAGTAGTTTTGAATAATACGATTGATTAGCCAGAGTTAATTTTTACTGATATACCAAAGGCTTTTAATTCTCCCTCTATTTTCCTTTCTTAAGCTAATTACTGCAGTGGTAATGAAGAACTGGAAAGAAATTGTTGAGTCTTGTGACCTTAAGAATTGGAGAGAGGCTTTAGCTGCAGTATTGACTTATGCTAAACCAGATGAATTTTCAGCACTTTGTGGTAAGAAAATGAGCCTTATATTTATATTTATATTATGTATATGGCACAGCATATTTTAAATAAAATTACTGACAGATACTATTAGAAATTTTTGCAAACCAACTAATCCACTCGATAAGAATAAGTTCTCATTTAATGCTTTTCTCAGAATTATTAACTACAGGGGCGCCTGGGTGGCTCAGTGGGTTAAAACCTCTGACTTTGGCTCAGGCCATGGTCTCAGGGTCCTGGGATCGAGCCCCGCATCGGGCTCTCTGCTCGGCGGGAAGCCTGTTTCCCCCTCTCTCTCCACCTGCCTGTCTGCCTACTTGCGATCTCTCTCTCTCTCTGTCAAATAAATAAATAAAAATCTTTTTTAAATAAGTAAATAAATAAATAAAAACAGTGATACAATTAAAAAAAAAAGATTTATTAACTACATTATTTCTCCATACCTAGTCATTATTTTTAATGATTTTGGTTTTAGGCGGACCAGACTTGGAATCTTGCCTCTGCCACTTCTTAGCTATATGACCTATGAAAGATTACTTTCTAAGCCTTAGTCTATTATTCGTAAAATTGCATATAATCAGCTTTCACTTAATAAATATTAGCTTGGTAGGGGTGCCTGGGTGGCTCAGTTGTTTAAGTACTTGTCTTCTGCTCAGGTCATGATCCTGGGGTCCTGGGATCGAGCCCCATGTCAGGCTCGCTGCTCAGTGGGGAGTCTGCTTTTCTCTTTCCCTCTGCTGCTCCCCCTGCTTGTGCTCTCTCTCTCTGTCAGATAAATAAAATCTTTAAAAATAAATAAATAAAATATTAGCTTGATAAAATTAATAATTACAGCATTTGAGTGGAAATTACAAATTACCATTAAATGCCATGACTACACTGGTGGCTTAGGAATGATACTCCTTATTTGTAAGAAAAGAAGCTTTAAAGAACAACCAACCACTTGCTACCTTGAAAGCATTATGAGAATATGAAAGTTATAAGATATTAACTTTATTATCATAAGTAATTTATAGTGGTCCTACCTACCATTGATGTTCATTCCGAATGTGCCATATTGTATCTACTACTTACACAAACATGAGATACAATGAAATGGAGTTAAATGTTTGTTAGGATTTCTCTGCTCAAATATTGTTCCCATTTATTATTTTTTAATATAATTAATGGAAATTCATTCTATAGCTGGGTATATAGAATCTTGTCAAGCCATTTATTATACACAATTGATCACACGCTTCCATTCTTTTAACAGATAAATATTTACTAAGCACTTATATAACTGATTTTGTTTCTATCTACTACTCATTGGTTGTGAAGTTTAATTCATACTTCTGAAAATATTATTGGCCTACTTACAATTTCATATACAGATTGCTTTGAGTATAATCTCATTTTGTTTCCTCTTGATCTTTAGATCTTTTGGGAACCAGGCTTGAAAGTGAAGGTGACAGCCTCCTGCAGACTCAAGCATGTCTCTGCTATATTTGTGCGGGGAATGTAGAAAAACTAGTTGCATGTTGGACTAAAGCTCAAGATGGAAGCAATCCTCTGTCCCTTCAGGTTAGTATCTTTGAAACAAAAGGTGGTTCCTTTCTTGTGTTGTCTTTCACCCTACTTATATAATTGATTCATTCTAAAAGTTCATTGCTTTCACCTGCATTATCTATGTTTTAGAAGTCCTTTTGCTGGATAATTTATGTGTCTTCATAGCTATATTTGGAGAGGCAAAGTATGAAATGATGGAATAGGTAAAATGGGGTCGCAACTGCTTGTGAAATCAAGGTTAAAACTGGGTAGTTTATTGGGGGAAGCAGATGGCAATAGGATGAAAACATCCCTAGAGTTTACTTCTTTTTCTTATGCTTCTCTCTCGCTACCTCTGGTGACCCTATCTGCCTTGGGCAAGGAAAGAAACAATGTGGGCAAGGAATGGGAGGCATCCCCAGTGCTAATAGAGAATAGATTAAGATATTTATGGTTAAGGGAAAATGAAAGTAAGAGGTAAATGGAATCCCATGTAGCACTACAACCTGGGCAAGAGGGGGTGTAAAAAATATGGGGACCCTTCTCAGCCACTGAATAACTATTTAGATCTTTTTTTTCCAAGCATTTAATCAACAGAGTCTCATAATATTTCATTCAAAAATATTTCTTTTTCTCTCTGGAAAGAGATTTTCTCAATAGAGTTGTTACTTCAAAGATCACTCTAATGAAACTGAAAATCTGATAGGAAATCAAGGCTTTCCTTCTAAGTGCTTCTGAGAAAAAGCATACTTGCTTCATACTTCTGGATCTGTGTACCTTTGAAGGGCAGATAGCTAGGATATTCTTGTGCTTTATACTTGAAGCTCCCCATTGTGGAAATAATTGGTATTGAAGAACAACATGAGAAACTTTGGGTTGAAATAGTAAGCTCATTGGAGGTCACCTCATAGTAGTACTGGTTTTATAATGTAGCTAGTATGATATTTTTATTTCCCCCCCTTTTTTTATTAACATATAATGTATTATTTGCCCCAGGGGTACATGTCTGTGAATCATCAGGCTTACACATTTCACAGCACTTACCATAGCACATACCCTCCCCAATGTCCATATAGTAGGATATTTTTAGTCAGAATTCGTTTTATACCTGCTGGAACCCAGCTTCTGCCTTTGGATATCTGCCTATCACTTTCACTTTGGATATTTGCCTACTTTAGCTCATAAGACAAGTATCTGGCAGTTTAAGGACATTTAGGAGAAGGTGGTAACTTACGCCTTATCTGTAAATAAGAGACCTTCTTCCTCCTTACTTTTCAGTTTACCTAAATCGTGGTCAGCTGTTGCAGATGTTTTTAAAAAAGAGGGTAATAAGATGTACTTCTAGTAGGTTTTAGAAACCTTCATAACTCTTTGTCTTTTCTTACCTTCTTTCATACACATCTTGGTATCTTTGTCTGGTTCTCCTTCTCTCTCCCTTCTTTTTTCTCATTTAGGATCTTATTGAGAAAGTTGTCATCCTGCGAAAAGCTGTACAACTCACCCAAGCCATGGACACCAATACTGTAGGAGTTCTTTTGGCTGAGAAGATGAGTCAGTATGCCAATTTGTTGGCAGCCCAAGGCAGTATTGCTGCAGCCTTGGCTTTTCTTCCTGAAAACACCAACCAGGTAATTAGAATTGACCATTTTTCTTCTTTTAATATGTGAATTAGATGAGTCCAGTAGGTATCACTCAGTATTGAACATATTGCTAGGTAGAATGTTTTAGAGCAGTTGAATTTCTATCATCTGACCATAGGTGAATGTTATTTCAGTTATTGCATGATAACTTGAATGACAGTTATTCAAGGATCATTTAAGGTATAACCAGACTGTATCAGAGAGATAGGATACTCATAGTATGATAGATCCCTTTGTACTGAGGGGCATAGTATGAGGAAAATAAATGGGGAAAGGACCAACTTTTTGTTTCTCAAGCCAAATGCTGATTCTTTGTACAAGGTTCTTTGTAGGAATCTTCTGTGTTGAAAAGCTATAAATTTTAATACTTAACCAAACATATGGGGTTGTGGTTTTAAAATGCCACCCCAGACATAGATATTAGTGAAGAAGTTCATTTTATATACCATTCCAGTCTGATATTTTCTGGGGACATGGGTGTGTGTGTGTGTGTATGTGTGTATTGAGGGAGGAGGGGCATAGGGAGAGATAGAGAATACTAAGCAGCCTTTATGCCCAGCGTGGAGTCCAACATGGGGCTCCAACCCACAACCCTGAGATCATGACTTGAGCTGAAATCAAGAGTCAGACGCTTAACCAACTGAGCCACTCAGGTGCCCCAGGACAAGTATATTTTTAAAATACTCAAAACAGAAAGAATTACATTTCTAATTTAGTGTCCTTATTTGGTGTCCATTAAAATGGGCTTTTTCAATGCAATGGAATTCAGTAAGTGACTGACTATATAGTGATGGATGTGATTGCCAGAATTCTTTTCCTAGGGGAGTTTCCAAACTCAAACTGACTATAGACAAGTAAACATATGACTCCGTAAGTGATACATACTGTGATAGAGGTAGTAGGGCTGTGGAAGCACAGAAGAAGGCAACCTAAATTTAATAATGGAGCATGGGTGGAAATTAGGGTGGGATTTGAGGACAGTTTTCCACAAGTAGGATGTTTATATATAATCGGTATTGTATGTCTGACAGAGCGTAATTTTGAGCCTTAAAGATATTTTCTTGTTTCTATACTTTTTATTATAAACTTTATTTTGTTTTTAATGGATTTTTTTAGTTAAATATTTTCAGTATTTTGTCTGCTCTAGGGAATTATCAATAAATTCCCTTGAGTAATTTCACTGAGTAAAAATACTTACATCTGTGTTCCAGGATTATGGAGGTATGACTAGCTGGTTTTGAACACACTTACATGTCATATCTTTCTAAATTTCTAAAATTTCTAAATTTTATGGGAATATAGGTAGAATAGAAAACATAGACTTTACGATGACTTTGGAATAATAGTTTTATGCCTTTTTACTTAATAAGACCCTGTTACTATATTAAGTTGTAAGATCCTGTAAGAGTAACTTAATCTAAAACCTTTAGATCTTCTAGGCTTAGTATTAAACTCTTTATTTTCACTACCATTTATAACTATTTGCGTTTTGTATACATTATTCTTTGTGTTTTCTTTGGACTTTTAAAGCACATTCTTTATGTAAAAATAAATAATTTCGAAGTTGCTGTCTTCTATGTATCTCAGTAGACCCTTGGTATTTTCTGGGGAATATGTTCTGAGACTTTGTGGTATCATTATAGTAACTAGTCTTCCTCTCTAACAGGCAATAAAGTATACCTTAAAGTTTAAATGACAGCTTTAAGCCTTTAATGAATTTATAGAAATGTATGATTTTTAAAGATACTAAAATCAGTTCTTGCTGAAATATTTTAACATTACTTTTTTGTCGTTGTTTGTTAATACCTAGAACATGTATGTCAACTCACACTTGTTGTGGATCTATATAATTATAGATCTGCATAAGCTACCGTGAGTGTGACATCTTACTCTTTTAACTTATTCCCAGCATCTCTTTTTTTTATTAATTTTCCTCTCTTTCTCAGATCACCATTTTCTCCCATCAGCATCTTTAGCAGTTGATTCTTTTGGGGGGCCTTTTTTCCCTATAAAGAAACAAAGTTATTTTTTTTAATACTTTTATGATTTGTGAGCATTACTCAACTACAAGAAAATACAGAACAGCAGAGATGATAAGTGACATTGATCTTACTCTCTGTGGTAGGTGTAATTCCAATCCCTCCCTCAGTTAAATTACAAGTTACACTATGTATGTTGGACCTTTGGTATCAGTCTTGAGTTTCAGAATCCATGATGTGAAACCCTCATGTGCCAGGGTCTGTTATATAGGAAATAGCATATAAACAAGGAGCATATGACCGATCAAGCTTATTTGAAGAAAAGCAACATGCTATCATATAGTTGGGTGAATTCTAACATTTGCTTTGTTTTCTTCCATTACTTATTATAGCCAAATATTGTGCAGCTTCGTGACAGACTTTGTAGAGCACAAGGACAGCCTGTACCAGGACAGGAATCACCTAAAACTCCTTATGAGAGGCAGCAGCTGCCCAAGGGCAGGCCTGGACCAGTGGCTGGCCACACACAGATGCCAAGAGTTCCAGCTCAGCAATATTATCCACATGTGAGTGATACGGTCCAGATGAAATAGAACATTTATGTATTTCTGTTCAAATTGGTGGTTTTAGTTTAGTGGATAAGAAACCTTAATCTGAAAAGAAAAAAAAAAAAGAAACCTTAATCTGCTCTGATAAAACTACACAACATATTATTTTAATAGTTTTTCTTTTTATATTCTTGGAAGTGGTATTTATGTTTTTTTTCAATGATCACTTTAATCTGGGCAAACATTATATTTTAAATATAAATTAATTTAAGCTCTCTGGGGAGATTTCTTCTTACTTCTCATCACTCAAACTTCCCTTTACACATGTACATGTGTTCTTGAAACTGCTACAGTTTGATTCATCCATAAAACTGTAAGTAAAGTAGTGGGAATAACTTTTTGGGTGATTTGGTTAATATTATAAAATATTCTTAGAAAAAGTACTCTTGGGTGCCTGGGTGGCTCAGTTGGTTAAAGCCTCTGCCTTCAGCTCAGGTCACGATCTCAGGGTCCTGGAATCAAGCCCCACATCGGGCTCTCTGCTCAGTGGGGAGCCTGCTTCGCCTTCTCTCTCTGCCTGCCTCCCCTTCTCTCTCTGCCTGCCTCTGCCTACTTGTGATCTCTCTCTCTCTGTCAAATAAATAAATAAAATCTTTAAAGAAAAAGTACTCTTTTTGAGTATTCTATTCTGAATCATTATTATAAGTTTACTGTGTCTTCTGTATCAGCACAATAAAGAGTATTCAGAATACACTTTTTTTTTTAAGATTTTATTTATTTATTTATTTTGGTGGGGGCGAACACCAGTGGGGAAAGGGAGAGGGAGAAGCAGACTCCCTGCTGAGCTGGGAGCCGGATGAAGGGCTCGATCCCAGGACCCCAGGATCATGACCTGAGCCGAAGGCAGATGCTTAACTGACTGAGCCACCCAGGTACCCCTAGAGTACACTTTTTTGGGGGGGTGGGGGGGACAACTTGGATAGTAGAGAATGACCAAAGGTGTATGAAGTTGTAGGTCATGGGGATTATGAAGATGATTAACTATTTTTTAATTAATTAAACTAAAATTACCAAATGTTTAGTGGCATAAAATGTGGCATCTTGCTATCTTTTACTATTTTATGTAGAAACTTTATTTCTGGACCCACAGATAGCCTTCATGTTCTTAAATGGAAAGTACATTTTCATAAGTAATAAATGGTCTTCACTGATAACAAAGTTAGCAGGTACTCTGCCCATTTTAAAATACAACAAATTATTTTAGAAATGAATTAACTAAATTAAATACAACAGATTAATGATAGAATTGACAAGGCCTTTTTTATATTTAATTGCAGAAAAAGTAAATATAAAATCATAGAAAACTAGAAAAAGACCAATTTGTGTGCTTTTGTCTATTGTACTTCTGATTAATACATTTGCTTTTAACTGTTTTGTTTTTTCCTTTACTTGACAATTATTTTTTTGAGAGCTTTGCTATGAGTGCCTGTCTTTATTTTACCTGTTGGTATATTGGTAAACAAAACAGATTAAGTTTCCCACTGTTGTGGAGATTGCACTGGTTTTAGAAAGCCTATGACATAGGAAGGGCAGAGCAGGCAGTGGCTAGAAAAACTGAGAGGCAGAGAGGTCAAGTGATAAGCCAGAGTTTTAAGACTTAGAACTTGAATTTCTTAGCATTGTGTGGCTAGTTAATGGCCAACTTGGTGTTGGAGCTCTCAAGCACCTTCAGTTCAATTACGCTGTCTCTCAGGGTACTGAAGTGAGACACTCTCTACATTTGGAAAAGAGGGTATTCACTCTTTATGTCCTTGGGTTTATCTGTCTTTCTGGGAAGATATAAAAACACTGGAAGACTTCAGTTATACTTTGACCTAGCAGTCTCATGCTTTAAGAAAAGAAAAACAAATTCAGTAATAAATTAAGCAGCGATTTTCTTGATTAAAGCTTCTCTTATGCTGAATGAAAAGTTTCTATGAAGGTTTATTTGGCAAAAAGATTTTGATGGCTTAAAAACTTTTCTTGAAAAATCTCAGGACTCCAGGGTAAGGAACATGGTGTAGTATAGCAAACACTGGCCTGGGAATCAGGAGGCCTGATTTGGTCCTAGCAATGTCACCAGCTAGTTGTATGGACCTTAGCAAGCCCCTTCATTTCTCAGTGAAGTGTTGGTTTTCTCAATGGTAAAAGGTGGGGATTAGACTGGATGATCTCTAATATACTCTGATTATATGTCTCTAAGCCTCATATGGGACCAATATGATTTTTGTGGCTCTAATAAAATCCAGAAAGGGGAGCTTATAGCAATATGTTTATAGTAGCATGAATACTATTAATGCTTCAAAATCACTTTTTTCTCAGTTACCTTTTTCCCCCCAATGTCTTCTTTCCTTACCTACTTACAGGAACTAGCCTTTTCCCCTTATTCTTGACACTTGAATGGCATTGTTTTTTTATGCTTTGATTTAGGTTTTCATATTGATTTTTCCCCTGCCTCCCTCCCCCTGTTTCATTGTGAATGTGTATTTTTCTTTTAGAATCCCAGCTACCTTGAAAGCAAGTGCCTGACTAACATATAGTATCTTGCTGCTCTTATTTTTTGCTTTGCATCTGGCTATTAATGCCTTTTGGGGGTTTTTTTCTTCTTTTAACATTTTTATTTTTTATTTTCTGTGATTGGTATTTCTTTGTTCAATTCAGGTTAGAATTGCCCCTACTGTCACTACCTGGAGTAACAAAACTCCTACCGCCCTTCCCAGCCATCCACCTGCAGCCTCTCCCTCTGACACACAGGTATATCCTTCATTATTCATCTTTGAGCAGAATTCCGCTCACCTAAATATATATAGTTAAATATTATCTACCCCCCATTTTCTTAAGTTTCCCTCCCCCCATCTGTCTGCCTGCTTATTGCATTTTAATGCTTTAGGATGCAAGAAGCATTTTTTAGGACTATTTGTTTATTTTCTTATCCCTCTCCTTTTGTGGTTCTAAATTGACCTCAACTAGAAAAATATCAGCTGAAGTTCTAACAGTGGCTCAAATCTGATTTCATTGAAGATTTTCTTTTTTCTTTCTTCTTTGTTTTTTGAGCATTGCAGAAATTGAAGAGAAGCAAAAGTTCCCTTGTGGCATTTATGCTTGTATTTCCAAAGTGTGGAGTAGTGGATGGAATTTAGTAGAGATGGAAAATCCTGGTGACTTATTATGAATATCACTGACACTATTTTATGAAGTTATTAGCATCTGTTGCCATTCGTTGCATTTATTAGTTTGGACCTCTTTAATCTTTAAATCACTTAGAATGTGTTGCTCAGAGAATGTGTTCTAAAGAAGATAAAATGTGCAAAATGCAGTGTTTCTTACACAATGAAGTTTTTTTTTTTTTTTTTGTTAGAAAAATAAACACAATTCCATTTCAGAGATTATAAATCCATCTGGTAAAATTCTTGGTTCCAAATATAATCCTCCTTTTTATCATATTCTCATTCCCTAGGGAGAAAATCCTCCACCTCCAGGTTTCATAATGCATGGAAATGTTAATCCAAATGCTGCCACAGCTCAGCTTCCCACATCTCCAGGTCATATGCACACCCAGGTACCACCTTATCCACAGCCACAGCGTAAGTAGTGCAGCCCTGAAGTCCTTGTGCAGCCCCGTGTCTTATTCTAATGTTGAAACCATTCGCTTTGGAGCTCCAAACCCATGATCAAGTTAGTTTTAACAAGTAAAGAAAGAACCATTCTCTGTAGGGCGTGAAAGAGAGAAACATGGTTTCCCTAGGAAGCATCCTGAATCGGCATGCCAGGAAACAGCTCCTGTGTCAGTCCATTCAGAACAGTTGGCTCCTGTTCCTGAACAGTAACTAAGGACAGTGAATTGTCCCATGATTTGGGTATTAAAAAAAAATCGAATTTTTGAAAGTATTTGGTTGCATATTCTTTTCCTTTAAGCAAGATGACACAAACCATTTTTGGAAAAATGGTTCCAAAGGACATTTGTTCTTGTTATTTTCCATTTGTATCATCTTTTTAAGAAATAAACTTTATTTTAGAGCAGTTTTAGATAGCACATTTGAGTGGAGAGTACAGAAGTTTCCAGTGTCCTCCCTGCCCCTATGCACAACCTCAGCTATCAACAACCCGTACCCCAGTGGTACATTTGTTACAGTTAATGAACTTAAACTGACACATCATTATCACCCAAAGTCCATAGTTTACTTTAGGGTACACTGTTGGCATTGAACATTCTATGTATTTTAAGAGATGTATAATAAGGACATGTACCCACCATTGGCTTTTGGTTTTTAGAAAACATTTGTACTTAGAAAGAAAATATCACCACTGTTTTAAAATTTAATTGACGAAAAAAATAAAAATCTCCAAGGGGAAAATTATATGACTAAACAACTATTACAGAAGCAAGAGACTACTGCCTAGTAAGAACTAATGCTAATAAGCCTGTTCTGTGCTAAAATGGATGTTCTTACTTAACATGAATACAGATTTGATACGACTTTTCACTTGTGCTCTCTTCAGAGTAAAATAAGTACAGTTCTAGTAGATTCATTCTGTAGAAGTCCATACTACCCCTGGTCATGAAAAATGTGATAATATTCTCTAATCTTGGCTCAGATCTTTGCATCAAAACGTTAGTTGGCTGCCTGAATATTTACTAACCAACTGTGCACAGTATATGAAATATTGTATAGTAATTGTTTTGTCAGGGACCATAGAGTTGGCTATTAAACTGAATTATGGCTCAAACTCACAATTTGAATAGCTGATGATATTACCAGATGTTGGAGAAGGTTTGCGATTCATAACAATAGTGTTCACCCCACAATTCTTATACTAGGAGAGATGTTGAGCCACCACCAAAGTCCCTATAATTTACTGTAAGGGGAAGTGCTTTGAACATGTAATTCCTGCATGGTTCCATCTGGTGGCTGGTAGGTATCACTGCAGTCTTTTCCCAGGGACAGGAAAGGGTCAGTCTTGTAGTTCTTGGGTCTGATGATTCAAAGATTTTTTTTTAAGATTTTATTTACTTATTTGAGAGTGAGAGCGAAAGAGAGAAAAGAGATGGGGGAAGGGCAGACTAAGTGGGAGAAGCCGACTCCCCGCTGAGCAGGGTGCCCAATGCAGGGCTCAATCCCAGGACCCTGAGATCATGACCTGAGCCAAAGGTAGATGCTCAAGCACCTGAGCCACCCAGGCGCCCCTCAGAGATTTTCATAGCCAACAGTAGTCTGGAGATGCCAGTTTTCAAATAGTAGATCCGATGACTCTTATCAAATATTAGATCCAATGACTCTTATAGTATTAATTAAATGTATCCAAGGTATCAAAAGCATAACATGGAAGTGTTAATATATGGTTGTAGCTTATTGTTAAAAGAATAATGATGAAAATGATTTCCATAGAATGAAATAACTTTGGGTTTTTTTTAATGCTGTCTGAATAAACTTATAACTAATTAAAATTTCTGTTTCTTCTCCTTGGTGTAGCTTATCAACCAGCCCAGCAGTATTCCTTCGGAACAGGGGGGTCAACAATGTACCGACCTCAGCAGCCTGTTGCTCCTTCTGCTTCAAACGCTTACCCTAACACCCCTTACGTATCTCCTGGTTCTTCCTATTCTGGGCAGTCTCCGCTGTATGCAACGCAGCACCAGGCCTCTCCACCTACCTCCAGCTCTGCTGCTTCTTTCCCTCCTCCCCCTTCCTCTGGAGCATCCTTCCAGCATGGCGGGCCAGGAGCTCCACCGTCATCTTCAGCTTATGCGCTGCCTCCTGGAACAACAGGTACACTGCCTGCTGCCAGTGAGCTGCCTGCGTCGCAAAGAACAGGTCTGCGCTTGAAAGGGATTTGGTTTGGCTCCCTCCTTTATTTTTTCATGAACACCTGGGTGGCTGGAGGGGAATTATGTCTGACTCTTTGTAAACTGAGCAATCTGAGGTGTTGGCTGAGTTTTTAGAACAAGTGCTAAAACTAGTTCTAAAAGTGTGATTGTCCCATAATGAACTTTAGTCGCTAAATGAGAAGAGCTGCAGAACTTCGAAAGGGTAAGAGTATATAATCGAACCCTGAACTTAAAATAAGTGGTAAGAAATTAATTGCCAAGATAAGTGGTGGTTCAAACTAGATTTAATTGACACTTATTTCTTTAGAGCAAAACTTCGTTCTGTTCTTACTGAGTTTTCAGTTTTTTAAAGTTATTTGTGCCTTAAACTCATTCATGGAGACTAAACAGTATAGTGTCTTAATGAGATTGTACATAATTTTATAATGTTTATTTATAAAAATGAGGAATCTCGATATGTTTATCTAAAGGAAAAAAGTGCGAGAACACAACTCTGACAGAGTGGATGTCTAAGACAGTAGAAAGTCAGTGGACAGTAGTGTAGTGATTCTTCATTAGGACAATACCACCCTCAGACATTTGGGGAATTTCAAGGATTAGATAGATAGATAGGTAGTTAGTTTAATAGTGTAGTCATGCCTAAAATTTTCTAATTAAAATAATAATTTTAAATATTTTTATGGTGAAATACATGTTTTATAAATTCTTATTTATCTCCTATTACAATTAAAGCATTACATTATTTTTTTATAGTAGGTTATATTATCTGATTTTTGTTTGGTTTAGGAATAGGGGTCTCAAAATTGTGTTATAAAAAGGGACCAATGAATCAGTGGTAAGAACCACTAACCATATTGGTTAAGAATGCAGGCTTTGAAATTTGTCTCCCTGGGTTTGTATCCCAGCTTCACTAACTTTCTAGTTATGTAACTTGGATAAGTTACTTAAACTTCTTCAAGCCTATTGCCTCAGAATAATAATAGTACCTACTCATAAGTTTATGATTATTAAATGCATTAATACATTAAAACATTTGGGGATAGTGACTGTAGAATTTGCTGTGATTACACAATAACTGACTCAGAATTAGAGCTCTGTGCCTGTCGGTATTTGAAAATAGTTTCCGTTTTAGATTATAACTGATGTTTTTGAAATAGAGGGGCAAAGAGATGAATGAATCTTGCTTTGCTCCTAATACTGAAGTTGTTCCTGGGGAGTCGTGTATATATTTTTTCTTTTAAGCAGTAGCTGTAATTACTGAAAAACACTTTTCATAAAATAGGATCTATTGAGGAAGTATTCTTTTCTAACAAAGTCTTATGGGTCCAGAATTATATACCTATCTCCTCTCTTCTCTAATATATAAAATAAAGTCCAAAGTACCAGAAATCACACACATATACACACAATATCTGTATCACCTTTTACTGCACAAATAAAATTTCTGTAACTTAATTATAAATAGTTAAATAGGTGGATATTTTAGGAGTGCTGAAATTCAGTTACAGAGTTCAAAAAATTACCTTCTAAAACCTCAGGGTGTGAAGACAGTATCCATTCTGATCCAAGAGTTCTATCTAAAGATTAGGGTTCCAGAAAATCCCCGCTTAAAAGTGTTGCAGGGAAATAGGGGGGTGAATTATCATTTATTGACTATACATTGGACATACTCCCTCATTTGCCATATATTTTCTTATTTAACTCTCACAGCCATGAGAAACAGAAATATATACATATTTTTTTAATTGGCATGAGGAAGCTTGGTTTCCTAGGAGTTAAACTCATGTTTGTATGGTGAGAGGAAGTTGAGATACAAACCCAGGTCCCTCAGTCTTCAGAGCCTGAGTTCATTCTTTACCAGACGGTCTAGTCCTGACGTAAGTGATAGAAGTAGTTAGTTATCAGTGTTGGAATTACAAAAATCATACAGCAACACCGTTGTAGGCATTTGTTACTTCATCATCTAAGTTAAATATTTGCATGGGTATTTTTTTTCTCCTTAAGCAAAAGTGTATTTGGCCTTGAGATAGTCTTTGCTTACATACAAAGTAACAGAATGTTCTAACCTGGCTGAGAAACAGTGACTAATAGGAAGAAGAAGCAAACATTTTTCAGTATTCAGCATGTACTGAGCCAGCTGCTTTGTTGCCCTCTTGCATGTTAATAGTCCCCTGTATTTTAATTAATAGTTACAGCTTGACCATATTTTATTTTTTTATTTTCTAAAAATTTTATTTATGGTATACAAATAATTGTGACTCAGAATTTTATCTTTTTTCTTATGTGTCTTAGATCATATCATGGTTCTCTATAGGACTTGGAAATTCCATTTGTCCAGTGGATGATTCTTGACAGACATTAGGATTTGCGAGGCCTGTAACTATTAGTGAACCACAAAATTATATGCCTGAGGCTCAGAGAAACTAACATTGCAATCATCAGAACATTCATTCAGTAAATTCTTCATGAGTACTTGTTTGGTCTATAATCAGAATTATTCCTGGCAGAGGTAGGGAGGCAGAAAAGGACAGTACGGTTTCTAGTGAACAGCACATGGCTTTGTTATAAGTTGGACCATAAAATTTATATTTGAGCCAAGTTTTGGAAAGCCTAAAATGCCAGGGCAAGAAGTTTATAATTCATACAGTAAGAAGAAAGGTTCTTATGAAGGAGTTTGAACCGCTGAAAGGCGTGGTCAAAGTGGTACTTGAGGGAGGTTAATCTGGAGGTGGTGGTCCTACAGAATAGACTGTGGACAGGATGGCAGAGTCAGAGAACATTCCTCTCTCTGTTCTAGATATAAAATAACAACAGCCTGCGTTAGGATAGGATAGTGCCCTTTCAGGGTGGCAACACACAAAGCAGGAAGTTTTCTCTGTTTTACTCTTTAGTATAATTAGGATACTGCCTGCCACTTTTTTCCCCCTCCTGACTTAATGTATGCATATTACTAAGGGAGGGCACTTTGAAATATGAAGGGTTTAGAATTTTACTCAAAAAATTGTTTTCTGATAAAGTGACTTTCAAGCTGTCATGAAACTATATTTGAGTGACAGTTATTTTTAAAACATTATCGATTTTGTTAAACAATGGAAGATTTAATTTAGGTATATAGTTTTGTGCTTCATCACATAAAATAGTCTTGAGGGGGCCTAATGTTACATATTTTCACAAAACTGTTCTGAAAAGTGTTTTTTAATTTTCATAAATATTCCTTACTCAAATTATTTTAAGTATCTGGTTTAACCTTTTAAGTAAATGAAAGAAACAAGGTAACTTCCCTTATTACTTTTCTTTGGATAATTCTGTTTTATCTTGTGTCATTGGAAAATGACCTCAAGGATTCATGTCTTTCTGAACTTTAAGTTTTAATTCTGTGACCCTTTTGTTTTTGTTTTTTTTTAAGATTTTATTTATTTCTTAGAGAGAGAGAGAGAGAGCGTGTGAGCAGGGAGGGGGAGGGAGGAAGGAAAAAGAATCTGAAGCTGACTCCTCACTGAGCGTCGAGCCCATTGCAGGGCTCAATCCCATGACTGCCATGAGAGCATGATCGGAGCCAAAACCAAGAGTCTCACACTTAACCAGCTGTGCACCCAGGGTCTCCAACCCCTTTGTTTTTAATGTGACATGCTAGGCTTATAAGGGAAAGGGGAGGTACATGGTTAAGAAGGATGCTCTGTTTTCTCTGTCTCAAATTGTCTTCTAGCCAAGTCTCCATACCACTAATATTTTTCCATGAATCCACTGAGAAGTATCTTAGCCAAAGTATAGATCCCACATTATGCTTCTGCAAGAATACCTAAGAAGGTTCTCAGTGAGAAGTGGGATTCAAGTAAAGATGGTTTGCAACTCCTATATGTGAGACCAAGTAGTTCCCTCTTCCTTCCCCATAGACAGACACTGTGGAAAACTGATCCCTACACTAAGGTGGGTAAGGACCTCCAAGTCCATGCCATATTCAGTTTTTAAATTATTTTTTCCTTGATTTTTATTAATTTTTCACTATAGGATTTTTATAGACTCCAAATAGTATAAAGGATAAAATTTAAATTTTCTGTAATTCTACCACCCAAATATAAGCACTAATATAGGCTTAATTTATTCCCTTCATACACATATATACATACCTATATCTATGTATATATGCACATATTAAAAATATTTTTAATGTGGTAAAATATACTAACATAAAATTTATCATTTTAACCATTTTTAAGTATATAGTTCAGTGACATTAAGTACATTCACATTGCTGAAAAACTATCACCACTATCTTTCTCCAGAACTTTTTTGTCATCCCACACTGAAACTATTTACCCATTAAATAACTCCCTATTTCCCTCAGTCCCTGGTAACCACTGTTCTACTCTGTCTCTCTGAATTTGACTGCTCTAGGTATCTCATATAAGTAGAATCACAATATTTGTTCTTTTGTGACTGGCTTATTTCACTCTATCCCAAGATTCATCCATGTCGTATGATGTATCAGAACTTCTTTCCTCTTTAAAGCTAAATAATATTTCACTCTGTGTATACCACATTTCGTTTATCCATTCGTCTGCACATGGGCATTTTAGCTATTGTGAATATGCTACTTGAACATGGATATACAAATATCTGTTCAAGTCTTTGCTTTCAGTGCTTTCGGGTATATACCCAGAAATGGAATTGCTGGATCAAATTCAATATTTAATTCAGTAGTATTCAATTTTTTGAGGAACCATCATACTGTTTTCCATATTTGTACCAATACTTACTGTTTTCTGTATTTTTGATTCTAGCCATTCTAATGGGTATGAAGTAGTATCTCATTGTGTGCTTGTATTTTTCGAGAATTGAGATCATAGTACACACACATACCGTTTTTACATCTAACAGTTGTTGGGGTTTTTTTGAGAGAGAGAGAGAGTGTGAGAGACCACTGGCTGGGGGTGGGGGCTGCAGAGGGAGAAGGAGAGAGAGAATCTTAAGCAGACTCCATGCCCAGCATGGCTTTCAACGTGGGGCCAGATCATATCGCCCTGCCACCATGACCTGAGCCAAAATCAAGAGTCGCATGTTTAACCAACCGAGTCGCCCAGGCACCCCTCTTACAGGTTTTCCTAACATTACACCGTGAACCATTTTTCCTGCCCCTCAGAGTCATGTAATGTTTTAAAAAGAGTAAGAGATTTCTCATTTTATAGTTTTTTGAAACAGTAAAAAAGATTATCTTTCTTTACAGTTTATTAGAGAATTGTGTCCAAGATTAGAATATGCTGTATTGACATTTATAAATTACTATGCTGTGTTGATTTTTTAAAATGTTGACCAAAAGTATCATTTTGTACGTCTATAATACTGTTTCCTAGAGATATTTATGTTGTTCATGTAGCTTGCTTTACCTATATGGCTATTAAAATGTATTTATAGAGGTCATTTTATTGTGTTTTTAAAAAGTCATATCTAAACAGTCAATTTAAAGACAAAGCAAAAAAATTGAAAAGGGTTGGAATTATAGCTGAAAAAAACTGCACTAAATTGATAAGAGATTTCAACAAGGATTATCTGGGCTGAAATAAAACATATGGCTAAATATAAATATATTGCATGGTTTGAGGTTGGGAGGAGTCGATTAGACATATATTTTGAGAGAGAACTTTGATTATTATACAGCTGTTACTTTCTACTCAACAAAACATCTGCACCTTCAAGTTATGTGAGCTAGCCCATTGGCTATCCATTCCTGTTGTGAGTCTTTTTGTTTCTAATTCTGATGAAGCGTCATTCCTAGTTTTGAATTTGATTTGATTTGATTATAAATTTGGAGTCATTTTTCCAAAGGGTCCTATGAAATTGCTCCACAAACCTTTTTGTGCTTATAGTTTGCGAAATCTCAGGATACCCTCCCAGGCTTTAATACCTAGGGCTTGAGTCATTGCCATGAGAAGTTAGAGGGGAAACTGATATCATTTCCTCCTGCCTCTCATGGAGCAGGAGAGGAAGGCATGTTGTTGAAACTACTTTCTGAAGAAAGGGGTCTAGGCCAAGGTATTTCTTTTTTTTTTTTTTTTTTAAGATTTTATGTATTAATTTGACAGAAAGAGAGATCACAAGTAGGCAGAGAGGCAGGCAGAGAGAGGGGGGGAAGCAGGCTCCCTGC
>CM052899.1:118174680-118193212 GCA_028534135.1 Potos flavus
CACTGCCAGAAACTTCAGTTCTCTTAAGTAGTGGTTTCTGGAAGGCCTGTGCAAATCCATATATTTTTACCGAAAGACCATATAAATGGTTACATATTGACTGGGCCTGTTGTCATTTATGCCTATATTCATGGTGTGACATGAATTACATGAAATTACAGTTTCATCAGGATGCTTCCCACATCTGGCAGTAAAGTGGCACCACCTTGCTAAGATTGTCTGATGTTTCTTATCTTTAACAAGTACAGTGCTGAAGTTTGCAGGACCGTGTGGAAAGCCTCCCATTTTTCTTTAAATCCCTACTAAAAGAAGGCTTTGACCAGCAAGAAGCATTGGCATTACTTGGGAGCTAGCTGGAACAATAGAATCTCAGGCCCTTCCCTATAGGCAGTGAATTAGAACCTGCATTTTAACAAGATCCTCAGCTGACTTTGATTGACAGCTCTAACTAGTACTAAATGCTCCCCTCCTAGTGATGTTATTGATCAAATAGTAGGAAAAAACACATGCAAACACGGAAATATTATTTTAAATAGGCATGAACAAAATTTTTTTTAAACAGGTAGCACAATAAGAGAAAAAAGTGATGTTTAAGAGTTAATTGGATCTGGTGCAACCTAAATGAATTTGATTTACCCAAAAACTGATTATTTTCTTAATTGGATAGAAGACATTTTACGTGACTTGATTAAAAAGAAGGTTTTTTTCCCCTTATAAAATTAGTTTGTTCTTTTTTGGGTTGATGGAGGGAGAAGCAATTATAAAATGAGAAGGAGACTTTAGAATGTTTTTGATGCCAGTGCTGTTTAAGTGACTTTTACATTTTGTCTACAGAAAATCAATCTATGCAAGACCAGGCATCTATGTTGGAAGGTGAATTGGTTATAAAATATATCTTTGGAAATTTTTCAATCATTGGATACAGTTAACGAATGACCATTCACAATAAATGCATGTGAACCTCAAAGTTGATGATATTCTAAATCTGATCAATATCATTTTTAAATTGACTTCTTAATCAAATCAAATCTTAGAACTGATTGAATTAACATGGTAATACAGTAGCTTAAATCATTAAAGTCTTCTATTTCATATAATCATAAAGACAATGACTATATCAAAATTGTCTTAGATAGGAGTAAGATTAGAAGGTGATGAGAGAGATTTGAATGATTCTCTGTGTATGACCAGAACTTTAAGAATTTGTTAAGCAGATAGCAGCATGTAGTTTAATATTTTGTGATTAGCTCTGGAGTGTTTTGAGACTCGTTTGGCATTCTGTCTTCTAGTAAGCCTGTAGAAAATTAATTTCATTTTTAAAATCAAGGCAAAGGAAGGATGCCTGGCTGGCTCAGAAGGACACGTGACTCTTGTCAGGGTCGTGAGTTTGAGCCACATGTTGGGTATAGAGATTACTAAAAAAAAATAAATAAGAAAACTTAAAAAAAAATCAAGGCAAATGAGTACATGCTGTGGTTTGGAAGATCTTATTTTTTAAATAATTTCTGTGGCATTATGTATGGATCCCAGGTTCTTTGGTCTGCTAAGCAATTTTGTTGTGATTAATATCGTGGGTATCAATAAAACAAGTAAAAGGTAAAATCCTGAAAGAATGTCTAATTTATTGAAAGAGTAATTTTTTGCTTTAACTATAAACATACACAAAAATCAATGAAATGTAAAATGATTACATTTTGATTTTAAAATTACCCTATCTTTATTTCTGGCATGTTTTCTTTAAAGATGCTGGCATTAAAGTACTTAATGAATTGTGCTATTGATGTCTGTTTTTCACTTTGAGATGAAGGGTTTTCGGGGCTTTTTAGGGGAAATTTACTAAAGTTGACAGTAATTTAATTTTGTATTTGCTGTCAACCTGGAATTTTTGTGTGTGTGTGACATTAAAAAAAATCTTATCCCAGATACTTAAATGCTTTCTACTTCATAAATAATTTCTAAGGCAAAGATGATAAAATTGCAGTATTGTGGTAGTTGAGACCTTTTTTTAACAGTGTTTCTGCCATATGGATGATTTGCTTATGTTGAATTGCTCTCTTGGGGAATAGGAGGTTGTTACTTTTATTCTTTTCTTTATGTTGAATATAGCAAAAGTGGTTTTATTTTTTATTTTTTTATTTTTTAGCAGACTCGGGTGATTTATTTTTTCTTTATTAAGAGAGAATTTCTAACTGATCTTTGATTATACATCAATATAGACAAGAAGACTTCACTATCCCTAAATTTAGTACAGCTCTTTCACTTTAAATGGAAATAATATCAAGTTATCTTGCCTGGGAAGCCAAGGCTTGGTGACTATTTGAGGGAATGGATTTGAGAATCCAGGGCTTCAGAGTGATCCCCAAAGCTCAGCTAATAAAACTTTTGTGAGTTATCCTCGGGGTTAAGACAGAATTTGAAGGTATTGTAGGATGGATACAATTGAGTTTTCTTCTTTTCAGAATTCTAAAGGAAAATGCCCTTTATTATCTATTATAGGTCCTCAGAATGGTTGGAATGATCCTCCAGCTTTGAACAGAGTACCTAAGAAGAAGAAGGTACTTAGAAAAAGATGTCTGTCCAGTTGCCTGCAGATGTTCTGTTAATAACAAAGCCACCTGGAATACACTACCCTTCACCGATCCTTTTAAAAGCAAAGCTTACTGACTGATAGGTTTAAAGTGTATTTTAGGTTACATCTTCTAGTCCATGAAGGGAAGGAAAGAAAGTTTAAAAACAACAACAACAATATGATGGTGTGAATTAAATCCCATTAGAAGACAAGATGTAAATTCCCAACAGGTCTCTTTCAAAGAGTAGGAAACAAAATTTTCCAATGATTTTTTTTCTTTTGGGGATTACTTTGGTCTTTGGTTTCTAACAGTAGTCCTGAATTTCGTAATTATATTTTGGACTATATTGTCTATCATATATAGTATGAATGAAGAAATACCCTAATAGCTGAGCAGTGTTTAACTGTCAGTAACTGTTGAGAGCTGTTGGAGCACAAGATAAGATTCTTCTCTCCTTCTTTCTTCCCAAACATTTCTACTTTTTTTTTTTTTTTTTAACTTCTAGTAATTTCCTTTCCTTAAGTATAGTAATGAGAGGGCATAATAATAAAATTGGGAGGCACTAAATGAGCAAAAAGACCCAAAATTTAGGTTAGTAATAATTAGAAATGAAATCTACTACTTTTAATATGGTAATATCTACTTAGTGATCTAGGAAAAGGAGTATTACATTGTGATAACATTAAATACACACATTTGGCATATTTGATTCCAGTATTTGCTAGATGTAATTCTCTAGACTTTGACATCCTCTTTCAAAATGCCACGTTTTGGCTCCCCATATGAGAGGAAGTATGGAAGACAAGGGGTCCAGTTTTGAGCTCTCTATCCCTGTTATCCAGATTAGCTCTACTTTTATGTTTTACTCTAGAATTCTGCATAAAATTTCATTTGAAAGAAGTATTCTATTTTTTTTAATATTAACCTTATTTAAAGGCGAGTAAATGATACTCTTTTGCTTATGCTTGGTGTCTTTTATTTCTATCTTTTAAAAGATGCCTGAAAACTTTATGCCTCCTGTTCCCATCACATCACCAATCATGAACCCTTTGGGTGACCCCCAATCCCAGATGCTGCCGCAACAACCTTCAGCTCCCGTACCTCTGTCAAGCCAAGCTTCATTTCCACAGCCACATCTTGCAGGTGGCCAGACCTTCCATGGCATACAGCAACCCCTCGGTCAACCAGGCATGCCACCATCTTTCTCCAAGCCCAATATTGAAGGCGCCCCAGGGGCTCCTATTGGAAATACCATCCAGGTAACAGTAAATCTGCGTTAAGTGGAATGGGAAGATGGCTCTATTTCAGTTCATTTTTTTTAATGTGTTAACTTTGGTTTTTATACCTTTATTAAAGACCATCTGTATTTGGTTTCAATTAAGACAACCTGAATAAAAAATAGTAACCCTTTTTTAAAGATTGATCATGCAAGGATATTAATTTTCAATTACATGGCCATAAACTTTATAGAAGAGGCTCGTATATTTGCTAGTGTATGTTTACACTAACTTGACAATTGCAGTATTTCATTTAACCTAATCAGTAGCCATAATTTAAGATCAGTTGAATCCATATTTTCAGCCAGGCTTGCTAAGCAGAAGTTATTTCAAAAGGTTTTTCCCTTCAAAATATAAAATAAAAATGTAATGAGTTATAGCTTTCCTTGTGTATGTGTAAGGGCTAATAATATACAGCCTACCTTCAGATGGAGATATAAATTTGTACTTGCTTTTCACATACCAACAGCTAATTGGCAGGGTTCTAGATGATAAAAAATCACATATAACTAACTTAGACATACAAAGATAAACATTTTGATTTGTTCATGAAAAGTGAAGAGCTTGGGTCAAAGTTAACATAAGAAGATGAAACAAATCCCTGCCCAAAGTATAAAACTAGTTCTGTTTTTGTCTTTGACTCATTGAAGTCAAATTTATAAAGACGTATCTCTGTCACAAGGGTATCCTTTACTATGTGCCATTATAAAAAGCAGTGTTTTGATGGAGGGGGGAGAACTTCTTTCCACAGGACCATAAATTATAAAATGCATTGTTAATTTTTGTTTATGATTACAAGTCTACGCTAATTTGGGAAGCTACCCAGCTATTCACTTTTGTTTAAACCTGGGATGCTCACGCTGTCCTCCCCTAGACCAGAACCTCATTTACCACCGGAAGGGAATGCTGCCCAAGATGAATGTGTTCAGCCAGGCCATTATATCCAGCTGCCTGCCTACCTGGGTGTCTCCCAGGCACCTCACACTCCACATTTCTGAAGCCTTATTAGTAGTCTTCCTCCCAAACCTGGTCTTCAAAACTCGGTGTTTCCTGTTTCAGTGCATGTCACCATAATCCTTCCTATTTAATCTAGCCGAAAACCTGGGAATCAGCTTTATACTCTTTTCCTTTAATCCCTCTTTCAAATCTATCCCTAAATCTTGTCGATACTATTTTAAAAATCTCTCTCAAATCCCTGGCCTATGCTTCCAGTCTGGTCTATGCTGCCTTCCTCCCCAATTTTCAGCAGTGCAGGAGCCTCTAATTGGCCTGCCTTTGATCCCTTTATCTGGTCCTGTCTCCTCTTTGTTTAAAATATTGCTCTCAGGATAAAGACCAAAATATTTCCCATTGTCCAGAAGCCCTCGGCTTCATACTCCTCCTTGCTGTCTCTCTGCTCCAGCTACACTGGCCTCCTTTTAGTCACCTGTATCATGATCCTTCCTTTGGACATGTTCTTCCTCTACCGGGAATGCTTTTCCTTTCTCATTTAACTAGTTAACTCCTACTTGTCCTTCTGATACAATTTCCTGGAGAGAGCTTTCCCCTCAGTTAAATTCCAGTTATATTATCTGTTGGTTCCATTAATGTTAACTTATTAGCAATTAAATACCAATACAATTGCTATCTTACATAATATATTTTTCTAAAAGATTTTATTTATTTATTTGACAGAGAGAGAGAGAGAGAACACAAGCATGGGGAGTGGGAGAGGAAGAAGCAGGCTTCCTGCCAAGCAGAGAGGCCAATGCAGGACTCGATTCCAGGACGCTGGGATCATGGCCTGAGCCGAAGGCAGCTGCTTAACGGACCGAGCCACCCAGGCGCCCCGCTATCTTACATATATTGATGGCATTTTATTTTTTTACTTTTTTTTCACGTAACATCTTTCATTAAGATATAAATGTTTATAAACATTTTTTTATGAAACTTTGAAACTTTCTTTTTCTTCTTTTAGCCTAATAAATTGCCAGAGAGCTGAGATCATTTCTGAATTGGCTCATAAATACATAGTCAGTACCTGGCACATAATTACCTAATATTTTTAAGTGAATGAACTAATAAATCAGAACTTTAAAAACAAACATTCCTTCTTTGTCTTTCCATTTATACATTCAGTTACATCATGGTCTCTTCTATCCCAGCTTTTGACTTAATCTTGGCAGTTTGGGGGCCCCTTGTTGGCTCAGTGAAGCAGCTGCCTTTGGCTCAGGATTGAGCTCCCTGCTCAGTGGGGAGCCTGCTTCTCTCTCTGCCTCTGCCCCTCCTCCTGCTTGTGCTCCCTCTTGTGCACTCTCTCTCTCAAATAAATAAATAAATCTTAAAAAAAAAAAAATCTTGCAATTTGATGATAGACCAATTACCAACCTTCAAGAATAAACCAAAGAATAGAAGAATGCCAAGATAAACAAATAAGCCAAAAAGCAAAGCAAGCAGCTGCTCTCACTAGCCAACTTTGTAAATGCTTTGTTCTTTTTATTTCATACTAACATAGGTCTGCTGTCTGCTTCACACCAGATACATACAATTGTGGTCAACATGTGTTTCATAATTGACCAAATTCTTTATATCCAGTTCTGGTTTTGAAAATCAAAGCCATAGAAGCCTGTCCCTTCTACTGAATATCTGATTTTCATTTTTACTTATCCCAAGGGATTTCACATCTTAATTTGTCATTTGATTTTAACAAATGGTTTTCTCTTTATCACAGAGTTTCAGGGCTTTGTGTATAGGTAGTTTCCAGTCATTTCTGGTCATTTTATGGTATTATTTCTTCCAGCATGTGCAGTCTTTGCCAACAGAAAAAATTACGAAGAAACCTATTCCAGATGAGCACCTCATTCTAAAGACCACATTCGAGGATCTTATTCAGCGCTGCCTCTCTTCAGCCACAGATCCTGTATGTATTTTTTTCTCATATTTTGCTTATTTAAAATAATCACTTATGGAGCTCTCCTGTAATTGCATGAAGTCTTACAAGATACACTTTAGAAGTTTGTACAATAGTAATAAAACTAGCACGTACATAGTTTGCTTTACATATAAAAATGTATTTAATTTCTTTTGTAGATAAATATTTAATCCTCCCAACAACCCCATGGTAGGTAAATTTGTCATCTTTATTTTACAGACAACTAAAGTAAGCAAAAAGCAGTTAACACCCAAGGTCAGAGCCAGAATTCAAACCCAGTTTGGGTCTGGAATTTATGCTCTCACTCACTATGCTGCACTGCCTGTCAGTGCAAACCTCATGTTTGGCACCTAAAATAGAACAGAATGGTGGTATGTAAGAGATTCAGGTTTGGGCTTTCTTTCTGAGCTTAGATCAAAGCTTTTAAAAGTAGATAGATAATCTTATATGTAACTTTGAAAAGATCTTAAAAATAATTGTTTTAGGTTCTAGAGTCATATTCATAGTTAAAGCAACCGATTTTACTTAGTTTATTTAGAGGATGCCTGTGTATTGGCAACAACAAAAATTCAACAAAGCTAGTCTTGTTTTAGATGAACTCTCAATTTCTGCCAACAAACATTGAATATGTTTATTTAGCCACTGGCCACTTGTCTGCTTGAAAAACAGCTTCTGGAATTTGTCGTTTCATCAAACATTGAGTATTAATATGTGCAGCTTTCTTCCGGTGTTTTAGAAAGCTATTTCCTGTACTAAATGTGTCAGGAAAGCAGAAGCAGGGAAAGGTTAGCATCAACCATCGTGCGGGCATTCTGGAAGTGATGGAAACACTGAGTGAGGAACAGAGAGCAGATGAAGCACATAGCCTAGCATACACTGTCCCCTGTGAATACCTCTAAATAGGACACAGTCATTCAAAAATAGAAGAGTCCTAATAAAAATGAAGGAAAACTCCAGCTCTCCTTCAGGCATGAGTCAGTATAGAGAGGTTGAGAAGACACATAATACACAGCCAAGCTCAATAAATTTTTGTTGAGTTTAAGCTCCTCTGGGTCAACATATCATCTTCCTTCTGGGTCCACAGGAGCCCTGGGCAGAAGAGAACCACAAAAGACAAACTGTTCCTGTAATTCCTGTAACGAGTTAGTGGGGGAAAGTCCTAAATCCTATCCTGTCCAGCTGACTCTGCCCCTGGGGTAGGGCTCCTGCTGGTAGCTAGATGAGATTAGTTTTGAGCAGGGACTATCAGGGTTCTCCTCCACACAAATCCTTTTAATCAATAGCTGGAATCATATTTACAATACGGCTGTAATACAGTCTTTTCACATTAGCTATGTCCAGACAGCACAAAGTAATTTTGCAGCATGATTTACTTTGTAATGTTATCCCTGATAGCTTCATCTCTTTCTCGCTCTTCTTTTTTTTAATTCATCCAGGTGTATAATATAGCGCTTCAACAATTTCGTACAGTGCTGAGTGCTCATCGTGATAAGTGCACTCGTTAATCCCCATCCCCTGTTTCACCCATCCTCCCATCCACCTCCCTTCTGGGAACCATCATATTATTCTCTGTAGTTTAGAGTCTTTTCCTTAGTTTGTCTCTCTCTCTTTTTTTTTTCCTTTGGTAGTTTATTCTGTTTCTTAAATTCCACGTATGAGTGAAATCATATATTTGTCTTTCTCTGAATGACTTATTTTATTCAGTATTACACTCTCTAGTTCCATCCATGTTGTTGCAAATGGCAAGATTCCATTCTTTTTATGACTGAATGATATTCTGTTGTGTATATACCACATCTTCTTTATCCATTCATCTATCAGTGGACATTTGGGCAGCTTCCATAGTTTGGCTATTGTAAATAATGCTGCAATAAACATAGGGGTACATGTGTCCCTTTGAATTAGTGTTTTTGTATTTTGGGGGTAAATACTCAGTAGTGCACTTGCTGGATTGTAGGGTAGCTCTGTTTTTTGTTTGTTTGTTTGTGTTTTAAAGATTTTATTTATTTATTTGTCAGAGAGAAAGCCCACACAAGCAGGGGGAGCAGCAGGCAGAGGGAGAAACAGGCTCCCCCCTGAGCAAGGAGCCTGATGTGGGACTCGATCCCAGGACGCTGGTATCATGACTTGAGCCGAAGGCAGACGCTTAACGGACTGAGCCACCCAGGCATCCCAGTAGCTCTGTTTTTAACTTTAGTTAGCCATACTATTCCAGAGTGGCTGCACCAATTCGCATTCCTTCAAATAGCACAAGAGGGTTCCCCTTTGTCCATATCCTCACCAACACTATGTTGTTTCTTGTGTTGTTGACTTTCGCCGTTCTGACCAGTTTAAGGTGATATTTCATTGTAGTTTTGATTTGTATTTCCCTGATCATGAGTGATGTTGAGCATCTTTTCATGTATCTACTGGCTGCCCGTATGACTTCTTTGGAAAAATGTCATTCATGTCTTCTGCCCATTTTTTAATTGGATTATTTTAGGGGGGTGTTGAGTTATATCAGTTCGTTATATATTTTGGATACTAAACCTTTATTGGATATGTCATTTGCAAATATCTTCTCCCATTCAGCACGTTGCCTTTCAGTTTTGTTTATTGTTTCCTTTGCTGTGCAGAAGCTTTTTATTCTGATGTAGTCCCAGTAGTTTATTTATTTTTGCTTTTATTTCCCTTGTCTGAGGAGACATATCTAGAAAAATACTGCTATGGCTGACGTCAGAGAAATTACTGCCTATGCTCTCCTCTAGGATTTTTATGGTTTTCTGTCTTATATTTAGGTCTTTAATCCATTTTGAGTTTATTTTTGTGTATGCTGCGAGAAAGCGGTCCAGTTTCATTCTTTTGCATGTAGCTGTCCAGTTTTCCCAACACCATTTGTTGAAAACACTGTCTTTTTCCCGTTGGGTATTCTTGCCTCCTTTGTTGAAGGTTATTTGACCATATAATTGTGAGTTTATTTCTGGATTTTCTATTCTGTTTCATTGATCTATGTATCTCTTTTTGTGCCAGTATCATACTGTCTTGATTACTACAGCTTTGTAATATAACTTGAAGTCCAGAATTCTGATGCCTTCAGCTTTGTTATTCTTTTTCAAGATTGGTTTGGCTATTTGGGGTCTTTTGTGGTTCCATATAAATTTTAGGATTATTTGTTCTAGTTCTATGAAAAATGCTGTTGGTATATTGTTACATTAAAAAAAATTATTCACAGGGGCACCTGGGTGGCTCAGTCGGTTGAGCTTCCGACTCTTGATTTTGTCTCAGGTCATGATCGCTGGGTCATGAGTTTGAGCCCCAAGTCAGGCTCTGTGCTTAGTGCAGAGTCTGCTTGAGATTCTCTCTCCCTCTCTGTCTGCCCCTCCCCCTGCTCCCATGCTCTCTGTCTCTCAAATAAATAAATAAATCTTTTAAAAAAATCATTCACCAAAAAACAAGCAAAAAAATTATTCACCACAATCAAGTGGGATTTATATCCAGGATGCAAGGCTGGTTCAGTGTTCATAGATCAATCATTGCTCACTTCGGCAGCACATATACTAAAATTGGACCAATATAGAGAAGATTAGCATGGGCCCTGCACAAGGATGACGCACAAATTTGTGAATACTCACAGACCAAACAATGTGATGCATCACATCCAGCAGAGAAAAGATAAAAACCTACATGGTCATTTCAATAGATGCAGAAAAAGCATTCGACCAAGTACAAAATCCAGTCCTGATAAAAACCCTCAACAAAGTAGGTTTAGAGGGAACGTACCTCAACATAATAAAGGCCTTATATGAAAACCCACAGCTAACATCATCTCAGTGGGCAAAAATTCAGAGCTTTTCCTTTCTCCTCTTCTGATGCATTGACATTCCTTCTTCCAGCATACCAAGAGCATGTCAGCATCAACAGCTGTGTACTTTCTGCTCCTTCTGCCTGGAGTGTTCCCCCACATAACTACATTACTCACTCCACACTTGCTCCAGACTTCTCAAATGTCCCAGTAGCTATCTGGCCTTTCTTTGCCACCTCATATTCCCAGCACTTCTAGCCCCTCACTCTGTTAACTCTTTCTTCGTGGCATTCATCACCATCTCATCTATAACATGTTGTTTATTTAGTATCTTTTTCCCAGCCAGTAGAATTTGAGGTCCCTGAAACATAAGCATGGCACATAGTAGGCCCTCAATAAATATTGAAGAACAGTGTCCCTCCTAAGGCTATTGCATAATGTACATCATTAGGTTAACCACATCGTAACTGAAACCTTTTAGTTTTAGAATGGTTTTCTCTCACTGTACTTCTAGTACGAGGAGTGCAAAGTGGAAGGACTCCTTGATTTAAGAACTCATTTTACTACTTCCCTCTTAGTAATCTTAAGCCACCCAAAGGTGATTTTCTTTTTTTTTCCCTTGGTGTTTTAAAAGCTCAGAAAGAGGGGCACTTGGTGACTTAGTCGGTTAAGTGTCCGACTCTCGATCTCAGCTCAGGTCTTGGTCTCAGGGTCAGGAGTCCAAGCCCCACGTTGGATTCCACCCTGGGCATGGGGCCTACTTAAAAAAAGAAAGAAAGAAAAGCTCAGAAGGAAGCAGGATTAAACATACCAAATGTGACTAAGTATATAAGTGAAATTTTTGAAAGGTTAAAATAAGATTCCAGTGCACCTCTGTGTTTGCTTCAAGCACCCATAATTCACAATAGCTGTCCTTAGATCTTCTTTTCTGTAACGCAGTGACCCCTGCTGCCTCCAGATGGCCCTTCCCGTTGCTTGTGGGTAGTGCAGCTGCAGGTGCACACACCTCGTCAGATGAGCGGACAGTCCACGTGAAATCCAGCCACTACTCCAGTTTGCACTCCGGAAGGCAGCCCCTTATCCTCCTACCCTTCCCCCATTAATAGGCTACTGAACTCTGTCTTAATGGTCTGTTCAAGTTTCTGAGTCATAGTTGCCTCCGTTTCTTTATAAAATGAAGCTGTTCAGCATCAGGAGTGTAAGGGTTAGTGAAATGAGTGAGATAGGGCAAGGTCTTTGGATAAAAGTTAAATATTCAAATATAACACATCTGTTTTTCTTCTCCTACAGCAAACCAAGAGGAAGCTAGATGATGCCAGCAAACGCTTGGAGTTTCTGTATGATAAACTTAGGGAACAGACAGTAAGTTTGTGGGGAAAAAGAAGGATTCATGATAATCATTTAGCCCTAGTTGCTAGTAAATAAGCATCTCATCAACACTCGTATGTAATGTATTTGGGGGCAAAACTGTGATGACAGTGATAGAATGGGCTTTCTCTAACTGAATCTTAAATGTCATTTAAATTTGGAGATGAAAGAATGGAGGGGGTATGTTTGTGAGATAGGAGTGCAATTTTAACTCTTCTTACAACAAAGAGTAGAAATATAATCTGGCTTGTATTGGCCCTAAGGTAACTGGCCTTCTGTTCATTTTATATGTGGCTATATTTTCGGCATTTCAACATTCCTCTCCATTCCTCACATCAGTCCCATCAGATAAAAATAACCATTCACGTCAAGAGAACCAAGCCAAAGAAAGTTGATGTAACAGTGGAGGTGGTGTGGTCCATGGACTGATCCAAAATAAATTCTTCCCTCAAAGTATGGGCATATAATCCAAGTAATGACATGGGAAAAAAACTACAGATGTTATGGTTTTAAGAGATGGTAAGATTACAAAGAGCAGCTAAGAATTGATAAATTGGGGTGCCTGGGTGGGTCAGTTGGTCAGGCGGCTGCCTTCAGCTCAGGTCATGATCCCAGAGTCCTGCGATTGAGCCCCAAGTCGGGCTCCTTGCTTAGCAGAGAGCCTGCTTCTCCCTCTCTGCCTGCAGCTCTGCTCCTTGTGCTCTCTCTCCGTCAAATAAATAAAATCTTGAAAAAAAATTGATAAATTGAGTACACGATGACGGCTGTTGCCCTGCGAATGCAGGAGGACCGCAAGTTTAAGATCGCTGCTGTAGACACGATTTTAGAATACGGTGGGTCCTTACTTTGTTTTTTTGGGTTTTTTTTTTTTAAGACTTTATTTATTTATTTGACAGAGAGAGAGAGATCACAAGTAGGCAGAGAGGCAGGCAGAGAGAGAGGGGGAAGCAGGCTCCCCACTGAGCAGAGATCCCGACGCGGGGCTCGATCCCAGGACCCTGACTGAGATCATGACCCAAGCTGAAGGCAGAGGCTTTACCCCACCGAGCCACCCAGGCGCCCCATCCTTACTTTGAGTAGCATGATTAAGAACCTTTAAATTCCTTCATATGCGTGGGAAAAGTTTTAAAAGGTGTGAGGCTATATCTAAAATACTTGAAGAATTAAAACTCTTAGTGGAGAAAGATGTTAGCATTTCAGCCTGGGGGAGGAGAGCTGGCTTCTACAAAAAAATTAACTGACTCATACATGTTCATAATTCATAATAATTTCCTTACATAAATCAATCATCTTGTCATGGTTCTGCTTTATAACTTAAAGAGTTGCTTGGTCCAAAGAACTATTTCTAGAAAAGCTAAATAATTTATTTGCTTTTTTATAATATTTGTTTCAATCTCCTTTTAAATAACAGGGTTTATGGAAAGTCTTCCTTAATTTTTTCTCCTGATTCTACCTTTGTTTCAGCTTTCACCCACAATCATCAATGGTTTACACAACATTGCAAGGAGCATCGAATCGCGAAACTACTCAGAAGGCTTGACCATCCACACCCACATAGTTAGCACCAGCAACTTCAGTGAGACCTCAGCTTTCATGCCAGTTCTCAAAGTCGTTCTCACCCAGGCCAATAAGCTGGGTGTCTAAAAGGACATCTTTACTCCCAGCCCATATTGCCATTTTTCCAAAGAAACATATTTTAAAAAATGTTAAGATATGGACCAATCTTCATTAGCATGTTTCCATAGCAGCCACTCAAGAGCATTTACACTATGTCTGCAGATATACTCACCTTAGAACCGCTCAAAACCCAGGTGCTTTCTTTTGTTTTAATCTTTTATTGCCCATGATGATTTCCTATTCTGCAAATAGTGTATTTCCTGGATTACACATGACTGTGTTTTCCTGAAGTATTCTGATTAAATGTGGTTTTTAAAACCTCAGTATACTTTTTGGAAAAGGAGCATCTGGTTATGCATAAAGCAGAGCTAGAACTAAGTTTCTTTCATGTCCTCCCTACTTCCTCTATGTCAATCAGATTAAAGTGTGTAATCCTATTTTATGTGTATGTAGTCTTTTTTTAAAACAGCTGCTCACCGTTTAGTTTAATCCCTATTTTTTTATGTCTTTGGCTTCACTCGGGTCCTGAACAAATAACTAAATCTAGAGGTTGCTGCATAGATTTTAGCAAAGATTAATGAAGAGTGGGATCACTAGCTTTAAATATCTATTGGAAAAATGAGCATTTTTGTTCTGTGGGATGCGTTGGACTTTTTTGTATTAATAAAAGTTTTCAATATTCTGTTTGAGTTTTAAGATTGAATTATCTCCATTTTATATTTAGAAATTTGTTCATCCACTTTTTAAAAGTCACCCAGAGCTTTGAGGTTTAAATTTAGAAGGAAACTTTAATTTCTCTCAGCCTCCTGAATCAAAGGCAGACATTTTTCAGCCAGTTTTTCTGTCAAGTGATTTTACTATAATTTGTCTTAACAAACATTGTGGCAAGGGTGCCTGGGTGGCTCAGTCGGTTAAGCGTCTGCCTTCGGCTCAGGTCATGATCCCAGGATCCTGGGATTGAGCCCCGCTTCGGACTCCCTGCTCAGCAGTTAGCCTGCTTCTCCCTCTGCCTCTCCCCCTGCTTGTATTTCCTCTCTCTCTCCTCTCTCAAGTAAAGAAAATCTTTAAAAAAAAACAACAACAACAATGTGGTAAACAAAAGATAATGGTTCCGGTAGAATCTTGAGAATTAGATACTAAGAATTCTTCATCGTTAAATTATGTAATTTTACATAAGTACGTTGGAAAACTAGAAAATATACGTCGTAACTACCGTGCAGTTGCTGTTCCAAGGAGTTAGAGTAGTTTGAATAAGAGTAGTGAGTGAGTAAGAGTAGTTCGTCAGGCTTTGTACATCCTGAGTGAAATAGTTTGCAAGAACCTCTCGTTTTCTTTTGCTGGGATTGCCTATTTGCCAAATAAAACCCCTCTTTTAAAAATTAATCACTCGGTGTTTAGCTCAGAAGAGTTTTATAACTAAAAAAGGAGGACATTGATAGCATGTGTGAACACTGGAACCCCAGGACTGGAGTGATCTCTCAGCACCCCTGCCTTCAACAGTCTCCTGGGAGCGTAGTCGCCTTAGTTCTGTGACTCACTGAAGTGAGTGGCTCGTGAGTGCTTGACCGTCTCGGGACCTGACTCTCAACTGTGGGGTCGGCCCCAGACCCCATCAGAGCAGCAGGCTGGCCTCTGGCGATTTTTTTTGTCTATTGCCCTCATAGATAGAATTTGTTTTATGTTTACCCTGATATGATAATGGCATAATTGGCAGGATTTTACAAAAAACAAAGTCCCAAAAGATGAGAAACAAGAGCAGTAGAGCCCTGGCCAGCCCCAAATATTTTACAAGTATGAGTGTAAAAAAACAATTTGCCCCTGACATCTGAGCAGCTATTATCTCTCCTTTTTCAATACAGCATTGTGATATTTTCCCCCCACCGTGGAGACATTTTTCCACGTGGCTTATAACCTTGGAGAAGTTCCACATAAATGGATGGTGGTAAGAGGAGCTGAACCCAAAATACTGTGTTGTCTCTGAAGTCTGAAGATAAAAGGAGATTGTGGAAAGAGCATAGTCTGTTTTCTTAAAGAAAAGCGGAACAACTTTCAAAAAGTTCTCTTTTGGGGCGCCTGGGTGGCTCAGGGGGTTAAAGCCTCTGCCTTCGACTCAGGTCATGATCTCAGGGTCCTGGAATAGAGCCCCACATTGGGCTCTCTGCTCAGCGGGGAGCCTGCTTCCCCCTCTCTCTCTGCCTGCCTCTCTGCCTACTTGTGATCTCTCTCTCTGTCAAATAAAAAAAAAAAAAAAGAAAAAAAAAGTTCTCTTTTATTAAAAGTAGAGAAAAAAGTCTTAATTTTGTAAATGAGCCTGTTTTTAACGTTTTCAACTCCAAAGACATTGCCCTGTATACCTGCACAATTCAAGCACCTCTGTATAAAGTTGTTCTTGCACAAAGATGTGGTGGATCTATTTAGTTGGGGAAAGTCACAGCTGTACCCTTGCCATTACTTCATGCATCGTGACGAGTCATTCTTTGGAATCCCAGATTTGTTCAGTTTTGCCCTTACATTGGGTGCTTTTTCTTTCTTTAACCTACTTAATTTTAAAATAAGGAAAGGGGTGTGAGGGAACCTGGTAGGTGGGGCCGGGTGTCAGCCAGGAGATGTGTCACATCTCTGGGAGATGCTTTTTCATATTGCACCTGCTCTTCTCCATTCTTCATATGGCCCTTTGCGCTGGGGGGGATGGATGTATTCTTAGGCCCCACTTGAGAATCTTTATATTTAATGGGATATGTAGCTGATGGAGGTGGCTGTGCATTCGGATAGTGTGGCAGCAGGGAAAAGTTAGGGACAACTGCTCTACACTTGACTGTAGACAGCCCAGTGAATTCAGAAAACTCCCATGTACCCTGGAGGACAGAGAGAGTTCCTGGCAACCAGAGGTACCCTGATTAACACCTACCTGAAAGGTAAAGGAAGGGATGGTGACTGGTTAACGCTTTTCTGATAACCATTGGTCTCCCGAGCCAGATTTGGGTTCGCCTAAGAGTGACTGCAAGGCCCCCGTTGACTCTTGCGCTGTGGCAGAGACTTCATCTGGAATAGTCAGGAAGATTCTGCAAGCAGTGTACGCACGTTTGTGTCTGCATACACGCATAAGGATGCGTGTGTGCCTCTCTTATTCCACTGCTGTGGTGGCAGCGTTCCCAAATAGCACCCCTGACCGATCTCTGGGTGTTCATCAAATGCTGAGGATGTCCCAGGTGGCATCTCAAATGACTCAGTCAATAACATGGACTGTTTATGCACAGAAAATCTTAACTATTTGGTCTTATGGATATATATGTCAAATCTTTCAACCAAGCTAGATTACAGAGAAAAAGTCACATCGGCTCTCTATTTCCACTCTTTCTGGCACACCACTTGTTTCAGCTACATTTCCGTAGCATCGGCCCTTTGTAACTGTACCAGTCCCTGAGGCCCAGGCTGTACGGTATGCATCCAAGCCTGGTGGGAGTCAGATTGTACCATTCTTTCATTTCCAGCTGTTTGCTCTTTTACCCCCGCACGGAGGAATGGGATGTGTGGGTCTTAAGGTGATTGGTGTAGATCTTGAAAAAGGTAATAAAATCCAGCAAAAGAAAATAGGCCTTTTGGGCGCCTGGGTGGCTCAGTTGGTTAAGCGACTGCCTTCAGCTCAGGTCATGATTCCGGAGTCCCGGGACCGAGTCCCACATCGGGCTCCCAGCTCCACGGGGAGTCTGCTTCTCCCTCTGACCTTCTCTCCTCTCGTGCTCTCTCTCACTTTCTCTCTCTCTCAAATAAATAAATAAAATCTTTAAAAAAAAAAGAAAATAGGCCTTTTTAAAAAAGATTTATTTATTTGTTTGTTTGTTTGTTTGTTCGAGAGAGCTCGTGGGGGGAGAGCCAGAGGGGGAGAGAGAAAGAATCTCCAGCAGACTCCCCTGCTGAGCCGGAGCCCCATATGGGGCCAGAGTGGAATCCCACAACCCTGAGATCATGACCTGAGCCGAAATCAAGAGTGGACACCCAACCAACTGAGCTACACAGGTACCCCAGAAATAGACTTTAGTATAACTGGTACATGTTTTTTGCATTCTGGATTGATGTATCCAGAGATCTGCTGAAGTATTTATTTAGCAAACAGTGTTAATGTTGTTAGTCTAAAACATCTAGAATGACTTTGTACAAACATCATTACTCAGTAATGTCTAAGATCTTTAATGGAGTTGTAATCCCCCTTGAATTTGAATTCAATTTTTGTCTGATAGTCCATAGACCTAGAAGGCTGTTGTTCATCAGGTAGGCCTGTTCCTGCTTTTATTGCTGCACCTTATAATTTCCCAGTCCATGACCTTTCTAAAACCACCTCTTGTGCATCAGTGGGGTCACGCTGTGGAAACATGGGGTCGGAGGGGGTTGGCTTCAGAAGCCTTGTGAAAGAGGAAACCTTTCTACTTCAAAAAAATACAAGAGTTTGTTGGATTTTTAGTCTATGTGAAGTAAATCCGAATGAACTTTGTGTCTCAAGCATCTACCACTATCTCTTTTATACCTTTAAAGGCATTTACACTTCCCAGCTCTAGAGAGTAGCATTTTAGCATTGTTATTAACTTGGCTTCTTTACCTCAGTAGGTATTTGTAAAGGGCTTTATGCAGTTCAGTAGGAAGACTTCCTGTACAAACGTGTGTTTCCAGGTATGTGATGTAAAATGAACCGGTAGGGAGCCTATCATAGGAATGGAATGGATTCAAATTTGATTAAAAGAGGAAAGTTCTAGACCTTTTTTTCTGGTAAGTAAAAGGGCAATGAGTATAATATATAATTCAAGGGAACCATTAAGGCTGCTTTGGGTAATGATGAGAAATAATTTCATCTTGCACTTTGTCCGGTAAAGGAACTCCCCACTCTAGGAGGACTAGAATGTGTGGTGGAATTGAATATCAAAATAGTAGTAAAGAAGGAAAGCAGCATCTCCTAAAAGTGACCTAAAAGTAACTTTCTTGGGACGCCTGGGTGGCTCAGTTGGTTAAGCGGCTG
>CM052899.1:118193712-118214852 GCA_028534135.1 Potos flavus
GGGTAGGACTAGATGATCTCTAATTTCACTTGCAGCTCTGGAAGTCTGTTACCCATCTACCTTTCCCACAGCATCTTTGTATATTAACTGCAACTCTTCAAAAGGAATGGAAAACATTTGGATAAGCACCAAAGCTTTGAAGAAATGACAGAAGCAACTCAGGCCTATTTATATTTGGGTATGTTTTTTCCTTTTGTAGTATTAATTTCACTGCTAATCTGGAGAAAGATCAATGTAGCTCTTGGTTGGAAATAAATGAGGAGGCATTAAAAAAAATTGGTTTTGAGGACTTGGAATAAATACATTTGCTTGGCCTTGAGGTCTTTAAGTAGCGAATTCCCCTCTAATGATCTACAGTTCCATGAAATTAACCGTTCTACACATCTGTTCCCCACATCAAGAATAGGCCACATTTGATTACATAGGATACTCAACAATGAACTCGTTTTTTTCTCTGGTGCTGCAAATCTGGGTCACCCTTTTGACATTCCTGAACTCTATTTACAAATGCCCCCTCCCTGCCTGAGAACAACAGGGGCCTTTGCCTTTTAAGAGCAGCCTGTGGTAATTGACACAGCAGGGAGAGAAAGAGGTCATTGAAACAGAAACAATCACGCAGCTAATGCTGAGAAGTAAATAAGAGCTTCTCTACGTTTATCTGCCCTTGGAAACCAAAATAAGGATCTTAAAAGAAAATTGGGCGGGTGTTGGTGGGGGAAGGGGAACTGGAGAGCTGGAAGAGATATGGGCGAAAACCTTGTCAATACTGTCTTTCTTCTGTCGCAATAATAGGGATTGTTCATTTATTTCAGAAAGCTGCGATTTCTCAGCAGGGAGACAGACAGTGGAGAGGAGTTTGCTTTGGTTTGTGCATCTTGTTTTTAGCCAGATGTTGGTCAGAGGGGAAGTGGTGTAGGTATTCACAAATGTTAACTTGCCATGGCTGGTCCTCAAAAGCTGATTAGTGATCCCCCCATAGCATTTGCTAGAGTTTGTGGTATTTTCTTCTTACAGTGAGTATTTGATTGCTATCGGGCTTCCCTACTGGACCTTGAGTTCCATGACCATGGCCATACACTCCTCTGTCCGTGGAGCTGAGCTTATGGCTTGGCTTCTAGAAGAGGTTCAATAAACAGATATTGAATGAAAGAATGTTATGTGATTCAAGAGAACTTGGAAAGCTGCAAGGGCAGCAGAAGAGACAGGTTTGGGTTGGTGTCAGTACTCCAGTGCATTTTTCAAGTAGACGCTCTTAATCTAAGAATTAGGAAGTAAAGGTCTTCAGATCTGGCCATCTCCCATGCCTAGTTTCCTGCTGCCAAACTGTAGCACTCCGTTACGGGTGCTCAGGAAATGTGGGAAGTCTTAAGTAAAAAGGCTGGGGGTTTTGTTGAAAGAAAACCTCACTCCCTTCACATCCAGAGCAATAGAATCATTCATTTTATAGGAACAGGTCCTCCCCACTCCCATCCACTGTTATAAAATCCCAATGAGAAATTTTTCCAATCTATTTAATCCAGAAAAGGGGAAGGCGACCCTTCTGTGACTAGAGCAAGCTGAGAAGACTGATTTTCTATCAAGCCCGTAGTGGTGCTGTCTCTCAAAACCAACCTTCTAGTAATCTTGGAGGCTACCTTCCCAACTTTATGCTCCCCTGAAATTAATCGAAAGCCTGTGAGTGGTTTTCTCACACCTAGGTGCACAAAGATTGTTTACATTTGAAATTGTTGTCCATGCATCTCATCCAAAAGGCAATCTCCCCTCCCTCCCCCTTTAATTCCATGAGAGCTGCAAGGTGCATCCCTTCCTGGGGCCAGGGGAGTGGCCTTAAATGACGACCTCTGATAAAGCAGAACAGCTGGTTTTATTTCACAGTTCCCTGCTGCGGCTATAATTTGCTCTTGGAGGGTCTGGATCCCTCCAACCTACCCACCCAGTTATGCTTCTTTTCCCAGTCTGGGGTTCCCCAAACGCACCCTGGCTTCCAGGTCAGGCAGGTTTCATGACTGTGTCGAGTCCATCTCTTTAAGGTGATTAGAAAATAAGGAAATACCCACGTGATCTTGTAAGTGTTCACTGACAACTGAAGGCAGTTACTTGGCCTTGTGTAGGAAGCCTCCCCCAAACCACTGGGCACCTGGCTCACAATCTTCTTCAGCTAAATCTGGATACCATCCTGTGGATTTCAAACTCCTGGGAAGGTCCAGTCCAGTAGACCTCAACCTCTTCAGCACCAGGTTACCTTTGACCTCCTCATCTCCTACAGCTACTTCTACTACAATCCTGTGGCCTCACTTCGGAATGGATCATTGGAAACTCTTCTCCCACTATAGGGCTTAAGTCCCAAATCCCACTCTTGGAGCACAGTGACCATTACTTCCTTTATTCTCATTCCCTAACAAATAGAAATCCGCTCTTCAACTACTTTCAAGACCTTGGTGCCTTTGATTCCTCTACTATATATGAGTTCTTGGCTTCCTTCTGGTCACATCTCACTTCCCCATCCTGGACTCTGCACGAACGTCTCTCACCAGCACGTCAATGACCTGGCTCTCCTGTCCTCCCATCAAATCCCCATCCCTACTTCAATTCGGATATTCTGTCAGACTGCCGAGTCTGACCCATCAGACTGCTGAGTGAGGCTGTGTAACCATAACTGTGCAGACTGAAGCCATTATAAGCTCGGAGCGTCCATTCTTAGTTGGGCCCTTAATTTGGCTCACCAACCTTTTAAGGGTCCTTGGTCAGCTTCCTCTTTCATTCTGCTCAACATCTCTGGAAGCCTTCATCACTTTTCTCCAGCTCTCTACCAAATTCCCATTGTGCTTACCCAGTAGATGATCTGACCTTCCCTTCAGAAGAAATGGGCTATCAATGGCACCCTCCCTCACTTTACTGACTCTAGAAGTTTTATCTGCCCTCATCTTCATTTCCTTCCAGTCTCCCAAGAACAGGCTATCCCTCTGCTCAAAGTGCAACCATCTGATCACCTGATCCCATCCTGCTTAACCCTCTCCCCAACCCTAGGAAACTAGCTCCATCAAGCAACCCCTTCCTTGTGTTTTTGACCTTTGACCTTTCTGTATCGTTCCATTAGCCAACAAACATGCTCAAATCCCTCTTATCTGAACACTCAGACACACACTCAATTTTGCTTCTCTATCCTTCTCTTCACTGCCAAGCTTTTTGGAAAATTGATTTATATCTATGTGCTATGCTTGTCTCTTCCTCCTTATTCTTAAATTTATGTGTAAAGTCTGTTCCCATAACTCACTGAAACGGCCTTGGCAAGGGTCAGCAATGACCTGTGTATGACCTGCGTATGTAGTGGGCTCTTCATTCTCCCTCCTCCATAGCTTTTCTGTAACATTTGGTTTTGTGAATCCTCTCCCACATTTTGCTGATTCTCCTACCTCTTTCATCTTCTCAGTCTACACCAGGGGCTGCTCTTTCTTTGCCATTCTCATGAACAGTAGTTCACTAGAATTCCACCCAGAGTCTTTTTCTACCTTCCCAGGACAATGGCTTCTACTGCCATGGATTTCACTACACTGAACTATGACTAAATTGTTCTCCTCCAGCCCAGATCTTTGCTGGGCTCTAGGCCTATCTATTCAACAACCTATGGAACAGATCTATTTGGATTTCTGACAAAACAGGACTTCTTTTTCTTTTTTTAACTTGCTCTTGCTTCTTCAGTCCCAGTCTCCAAAAGGATGATTAGAATGATAACGGCGATGATGATGATGATTAATATTTATGGGCTCCTTACTACATGCCAGACTCTGTGCTAATCCTTAGTTGCCACAAGAATGCTATAAAGTACGTATTATTACCCCCTATTTTACAAAAATGCTAATAAGCACAGATTTGGTATCTCAATAAGTGACACTGTCTTTCACTTGAATACTAAATCCAGAGAGCCAAAAAGAACCCTGTATTTTTTTTTTCCTCCTCTTTCATCTTCAATCAAGCATGAAGTCCTATTGGTTCTTCCATTTTAGTTTCTTTGGATTTATCGCTCCTCTCCATTACCTCTTCTCCAGAATCTGTGCCTTTGCCTTACTTCAGATCCTCATCGTCACTTGATCAGACTCTTAAAATAGTGCCCTAACAGGGCCTCCTCTCGCCTTCAGTCTTTCTTCTCTCTACCTCCAATCCAGTCATTTTCCACACTCCCTCTAGAGTGGTCTTTCTGTAATGCAAATTTGATCAGATTATTATGCTGCATAAAACCTTTCCAGGGCCCCCCTCACCTACCACATAGCCCCTTCTGCGTCACATTCCTGAGACCCATCCACCTCCATGGGCTGCCCACTGCATGACATTTCAGCTTCATCTCCCACTGCTTCCCTACTTTCGCTTCAGATATTCCAGACATCTCCCTAAATGCCAGATGCAAAAGCTTTTGCTTACACTACTTTCTCTGCCTGGAATGTCCTCTGCATATTTGTCTAATACACTACTCATCCTTCAAAACTGTGCTCTCTCCAATGTAGTACCAGGAGCTACATGTGGCTCTTAAGGACTTGATATGTGGCTAATCTGAATCTTAAGATGTGCTCTGCTATAACTATAAACAATGGATGTTGAAGGTACAGTGTAGGAAAAAAGTGTACAAGTCTTGTATTTCTTTTTTTTTTTTAAGATTTTATTTATTTATTGACAGAGAGAGAGATCACAAGTAGGCAGAGAGGCAGTCAGAGAAGAGGGGGAAGCAGGCTCCCTGCCTAGCAGAGAGCCTGATGCGGGGCTCACCTGAGATCATGACCTGAGCCAAAGGCAGAGGCTTTAACCCACTGAGCCACCCAGGCGCCCCAAAAGGTGTAAAAGTCTTAATAACTTCATATTGATTATACATTGAAAAGATAATATTTTGAGTAGATTGGGTTAAAGAAACTATTAAAATTTATTCTTTCTACTTTTTTAATGTGGCTACTGGAAAATTTTAATTTATACATGTGGCTTGAGTTTGTGGTGTGCATTATATTTCTATTAGATAGAGCTCCTTGAAAATCCTCACTTGGCAAACTTAACCAAGGAGACAAAGGACGTGTACACTGAAAACTACAAAATGCTCCTGAGAAAAATTAAAGAAGACACACAGAAAGACATCCCATGTTTATGGATTGGAGATTTAAGATTGTTAAGATGTCAATACTAACCAAAGTGATCTTCAGATATATTGCAATCTCTATAAAAATCCCAGTGAAATTTTTTGCAGAAATAGAAAAATCTATCCTAAATTCATATGGGATCTCAATGGATTCCAAATGACCAAAATAATCTTGGGGAAAAAAAAAAGAACAAAGTTGGAGGTCTTATACTTCTTGATTTCAAAATGTATTACAAAGCTACAGTAATCAAAACAATGTGGCACTGGCATAGAGACAGACATACGGACCAATGGAAGAGAATAGAGAATCCAGAAATAAACCCTCAAGTATATAGTCAAATGCTCTCCAGTAAGGGTGCCAAGATCAGGGGCTCCTGGGTGGCTCAGTGGGTTAATCCTCTGCCTTTGGCTCAGGTCATGATCTCAGGGTCCTGGGATTGAGCCCGGCATCGGGCTCTCTGCCCAGCGGGGAGCCTGCCTACCCCTCTCTCTCTGCCTGCCTCTCTGCCTGCTTATGATCTCTCTCTCTCTGTCAAATAAATAAATAAAATATTAAAAAAAAAAAAGGGTGCAAAGATCATTCAATAGAGAAAGGAAAGTCTCTTTAACAAATGGTGTTTGGAAAACTGAATATCTACATGCAAAAGAATGAAGTTAGACACTCATCATACACAAGATACAAAAATTAACTCCAAATGGATCAAAGACCTAAAACATCAGAACTAAAACTAAAAAAAGTCTTCGAAGAAACAGGGGAAAAGCTTCATGACATTGGATTTCACAATGATTTTTTAGATACGATACCAAGAGCTCAGGTAACAAAAGTAAAAATGGGTAAATTGAACTACATCAAAATTTAAAACTTCTAAGTATCAAATGACACAATCAACAGTGAAAATACAACCTTTGGAATGAGAGAAAGTATTTCCAAACTATCAATAAGGGGTTAATATCCAGACTATATAAAGAACTCTTAAAACCAAACAACAACCAAAAAACCTGATTAGAAAATGGACAAAGGACTAGAATAGATGCTTCTCCAAAGATGACATACAAAGGCCCATCAAGCCCATGAAAAGATGCTCAACATCACTGCCTATTAGGGAAACAGAAATCAAAACCACAGTGAGATGTCGCCTCACATCCATTAGGATGGCTGTAATCTAAAAAAAAAAAAAAAAAAAAAAAATCCCTAACAAAAATAACACGTTAGGATGTGGGGAAACTGGAACTCTTACACATTGTTGGTGGCCATGTAAATGGTGCTGCCGCTGCTAGGGAAACAGCATGGAGCTCCCCCCAAAATTAAAAACAAAATTACCATAAATCCATCAATACTACTTCTGGGTATATATCCAAAAGGACTGAAAGCGGTTTCTTTCTTTTTTTTTTTTTTTAAGATTTTATTTATTTATTTATTTGACAGAGAGAGAGATCACAAGTAGGCAGAGAGGCAGGCAGAGAGAGAGGGGAAGCAGGCTCCCTGCTGAGCAGAGAGCCCAATGAGGGGCTCGATCCCAGGACCCTGGGATCATGACCTGAGCCAAAGGCAGAGGCTTTAACCCACTGAGCCACCCAGGCACCCCTGAAAGCAGTTTCAAAGAGATAGTTGTATCCCTATGTTCATAGTAGCATTATTCACAATAGCTAAAAGGTGGAAGCAACCCAAGTGTCATTGTAGGATTGACGGGTTAGCAAAATGTGGTATATACCCACAATGGGATATCATTTGGCCTTGAAAAGGAAGAAAATTCAGACACATGCTAACACTTGGATGAACCTGGAAGACATTATGCTAAGTGAAATAAGCCCGCCATACAAAAAGACAAAAACTGTATGATTCCACTCATACGAGGTATCTAGTGTAGTTAGACTCATAGAAACAGAAAGTACAATGATGGTTGCCAGGCTAGGGAGAGGGAAAAGTAGGGTATTGTTGTTTAATGAGCATAGAGTTTTAGTTTTGCAAGTTGGAAAAGGTCTGGAGATTTATATATTTATTTTATTATTATACATTTGATAGTACTAAACCGAACATTTAAAATTGGTTAAGATTTATGCATATTTTACCACAAATTAAAAAAGAACTTTAAAAAATCAAGTTAAAAAATCCTACTCAGCTACTACCCCTCCTCTCACACTATTACTTCCTTTGTGCCTCCATTTTATGTTGTACATATCACTATTAGGGCTCTTACCACATTTTTGGTAATTATTTGTTTGACAGGATAAGGTTTACTATCCCATTTGCTTCCATTAAGGGGTGAGAAGAACACTCATCCACTTCTGGGATCTTGACCAGAAGCTAAGATAATATACTAAAGTCTCTTACAAAGACCTTAGATGAGAAAAGGGACAGTAGCCCTGATGGCATAATATGCTACTGGGACAGTCGTTATCAGCAAGAGTATATCTTATACCTGTAGAGTTTTCACTCTGAGATTGGATCTGGAAGAACCATTTTCCTTCAATCTCCCTTTTGTAGGCAGGATCTGAAAGACCTAAAGAACGTGTCCCCCAGCCTGCAGCACATACCAACATCCCCTTCTCTATCCTGAGTCCAACCTGCTGAAATGATTGGCCCAACCCAGTCTGACTCATTGGAGGGAAGAGAGAAAGATGTTCATTCAAGATAGATTCAAGACAGAGTGGCTTATCCAATAGATAATGTACCCAGGGGTCAAGTAAATAACTATTTTGCGGCTTCTCCTGGACTCTTGGTATATATGCTTGATGTCTAATAAAAAAAAATTTTTTTCTGATAATGGACTGGACCTTCCTGCCCTTCCTAGGTCATAGCCAAGAGGTTACATTTGTTTGATCTGTCTTCCGTCCCAGATGAGGAGCTCCTTTAGGGCAGGGACCATACCTTATTCATCCTTGTATCCCCAGTGTCCACTAGTCGTGTCACATAGCAGGTGCCCAATAAATCCCACACGATTGGTTAGAGTGAGTGTGGGGGGAATCATTACAATAACCCAGGGATTTTCGGCCAAGTACCTAGTCCACCCCTGAGAGAAAGGACAGTCTGAACTAAAGACCTGCAGGCAGTATGTGGGTCATTGGGAGTGGGAAGGAGAGGACTCATGTGAATAAAAAGTAAGCCTAGGTTGAGCAGGCTAATGAAATTGATACCTTCTGGTTTCATGTTCTATTGCCTCACTAGTCATTATTCAGTGCCAACATTTATCCAGCTGGTCGCCAGGCAAATTTCCTTTCATTCTATAATTTCGACTCCATCTGAAGTGCCACCATAACACTGCCTCAGTGGCCCCTATTCCACAGCAATATATCTTGCTTCCGTTTTAAATCAGACATTTTAATCTAGCTGATTGGACTGGTTCAGGTCAGCTAACAATAAGATGCTTACATTCGGCCCTTTCATGCAGTCAGTTCTTTGTAATTTTTTGCCCTTTCCCAGACTCTTGGAAAGGATTCCTAGCAAGGGATGATCTAAAAATCAGCTTTATTTGTCAACATAATGGTACTCCTTCAAACTCACATTCATATAATTTGCAAGTTGGGAGAAAGAATACAAATTAGTTCTGTTCCCGGTAAAAAAAAAAAAAAAAAAAAAAATTTGTGTCTGGAGAACCAAGCTAGGTCACACTGACTTCCAGTTCTGAGGCCTTTTTTTTTTTTTTTTCTGCTACCAGCCTGTAGGTGCAGCCACAGCTGCTTGGGACACGACCGGCTCACCCCCTCAGCATTTCTGTATAATTAGGGCTCCCTCTGAAGCAGCTCTAAATTATCTACAAAGAGGAGAATGAGCAGACACAAATTTTTTCACGGGTTAATTTTGCTTGGAATGTTCTGGGTGATTTTTCTAAAGCCGCATTCACAACGGTGCTGACTTTACGGTATTCCATCAACCGAGGACTAACTAAGGAGACAGTCCGGAAGTGCGCTGGTTAGCCCAGAATAGGCCGTTTGCAGAGCCGCAGGGATGAAGGGCCCCGCGATCCACCGCCAGGGCACTGTTGGCTAGCACATGCCGTCTGTATCATCCAATCGGCACTAATTGAGCACCTACTGTGTGTCGGGCTGCAGCAGCCTAATTAAAAGTGGAGCAGCTGGCTCCATCCCTCCACCGGCCGGAGGAGCCTTACGAACCTGCAGACGCGTGGACTTCTCATTCCCATCTCGACATGGCCTTAACTTGTGTTGGGACTCCCCACAGCTATTTTAAATTCGCCAACGCGAGTGGGCTGTGGCTTCAAAAGAGAAACAAAAGTCGTTTCAAAAGGGAGAGGTATTTTTCGGAACTGAAGAAGCACACGAGAACGACAAAAGTGCTGTGAGCTCCGTGCCGGGGGAGCACCCCCCTCGGGCGGAGGGGGCCATCCGCCTGCGCAGCCCGCTCGCGCGTCGGCTCCGGGCAGCCCGGGGCGGCGGAGGCCGGGAGGGCGCCTTCCTCTTTAAGAGCCCCACGGGCGATCCTGATTGGCTGTAGCTATGCAGGTCTTTCTTCCCCGGCTCCCGCCGGGCGCTCCCTCCCGCTCCCTCTCCGCGCGCCCTCCCCCCACTGCGCGCCCCCTCCCGCCCCTGGCGCTCGCCTCCTCTTCCTCGCAGCCGACTTCGGCCCCGGCAGCCGCTCGGGTGATTCGCCAGCAACAGATGCCGGGCGCCAAGATTTGCATCCTTGGGTCACGCTGAAAGCCCGAAGAAGAGAGAAGGAACCGGAGAAGGGCCGGGAAGGCGGGGACGGGAGTGCACAGACCACCCTCCCCCCCCACCCCGCCCCCAACAAAAGGCAGAAGCCCCCGCCCCCACTGGAGAGTTCCGCGCCCGCTGTGCGCCTGCCTGCTGTCGCTGCCAGTGTCGCCGCCGCGAGCGCCCACCTCTCCCAGCCATGCCAGGCCCGGCCGCCGACGGGGCGCAGGTCCCCTACCGCAACGCCAAGGAGGAGATCCGGGCGAGGGTCGAAGGCTCGGAGGACGGCAGCGGCCAGCAGAGACCCGTCGCGCGCGGGCAGCGGCAGAACATCGTCTGGAGGAACGTCGTGCTCATGAGCCTGCTTCACCTGGGGGCCGTGTACTCCCTGGCGCTCATCCCCGCAGCCAAGCCGCTCACTCTGCTCTGGGGTAAGTTCCGCCGGCGCCCCCTGGGCCCCCGGCACCGTGGCTTCTCCCGCGCGCCGGGCGCCCCGGACCTGCCGTCGTCGGGCCTTCGCGACGGGCTGGTATTTGTGTCCAGGTGTTTGCAACTTCTGCCTCCCCCGCCGTCTGGCAGAGGAGGCGCTTCGCCGGCTCCGCGATGGAGAGCGGGAGGGACCCGGGGTCCTGCGGCTCCAGCGCTGTGCGCAGACCAGCGCCCGCGGGCACGCTGGGCATCGGCTGAACTGGGCTTCGCGGGAGGGAAGACGGGCGGGATGGTTGTGTCGCCCGTGCGCGTCCCATCTGCCGCCTTTCAGGTTCTCGGTCTCTTCCACGGGCCACGGACCGCGGGACTGAGTTAAGGCCATGAAAGGGAGTGGAGGAGGGTGGAAAGACCCGGCACAGAACAGTCTTGATTTTCACGCATGACATGGAAGAAACCAGTTACCCTCCTGCCTCCCACAGGCTCCTGTCCCTACCCCCTCCGTGATCTGCTATGCCCAGTTGCACTTACGGCCCTAGAAGTTTCTTGGCGAGCAAATCGAGCCCTCGGCGAGATCGCTCTGCCCCCAGCACAGAGCGGTAACTGTGGCCCTGCAGAGCCTCCTCCAGGCCCTGTCCTTCTCTGGCCAGTGAGGTCTGTCGCCGCACCTGTGGCTCTCCCACCACCCTCCGTCCTAGCACCCCCACCCTTGCTGGCCGGGGCGGGGGGAGGAGGGAGCCCAGGAGTGGACCACCGCACCCACCCGCTCCCCCATTTCCTGCGCTCCAGGGGCTCGGTGCCTGCCCTATACGACTCAAGTCGCTGGCCTCTGAACCACCTCGCAGGTCCCCCTGGTCCCAGTAACTGGTTTGGGCTTCAGTCACCTGGGGGTGGAAGGTCGGGCACTGATAACCTGGGCTGAGAATTTGATGAGGTAATCCAAGAAGCCCTTTCAGCTGCTGATTGGGGGATCTCCAAGGAATGGGGGCAGGAGAAACACAAACTACTTTTATTTCCAGAGGGGAAAAGGAAGAAAATAAGGAGACTTCTTTCTGCAAAGCTTATTTGGTATAGTGCCAGCTTCAAATGCCTAGGTTGATAAAGGGCCACTGGTGTTGCCAGCCTTCCCTCCAAACCCGGAAGCCCCTGCTGTTGGAAGCAAATCCATCCAGAGCCTGGTAACTCTTAGGGGGTGTGGCTGAGAGAGGGACAGTGAGTTGATGGATGGTGAGAGGGTGGGCAGTCTTTGGGAATCCACGGAAATCTTTTTTCCCTCTCAATGTAAGCTCCGTGTGCAGCCCTGGGGCTGGAATTCAGAACCCCTTTATCAAGAGTCATTTGCTCATCCTGCCCTTGGATTGAGCCAGCGAGGCACCTGCCCCTGAAGCCTTTTTAAGTCCCCTAAAATCTCTTGGCAGCTGCCCCGCTCAGGCCTCCCCCATTGAGTGCACCTCCTCAATTCTGTGTCCTCTTCACCATCATCTTTGTGATTATGTATTGGCTTAATTCTCTGTCTTCCTCCTCCCTTAGCTCCAAATGACCAGATTGTAAGATGTTCAGCCATTGCTTCATGGACATACCCCCACAAGGCCCGCTAAAGCCTTTATAGCCGCCCCCCCCCCCCCCCAGCTTCCATGGAGCTCCTCCCTCCCTTTCCAGGGCTGGAACCCTGCGGCTGGACTTCAGAGCCCACCTGCCTCCAGCGAGCTGGGACTTAGCCTAAACAACGGCAGTGTCAGGGAGAACTCACGGAGAAGTGAGCGCTGAGAACATTTCCCTGTTTGTCTGGAGCTCCACAGGACATCTCACGGGCTCCACTCCATACAGCCCCCAAACCCTGCCGACCCTGGCACCCCACCAGGAGCCCCAATGACAGGGCCTCCTCTCCAGGTTTGCCAAGTCTCCTCTGTCCTTTCCAGGCTGTTCTCTGTGGTGAAGACAGAATCTTTGTTTCTGAAAGGCGTTGGTTTAGAGGACACCTCCCTCAGCCTCAAAGGCCTTCAGCTTCCCTGGAGAGGCCCACACACTGCAGGAATCTGGTTTCCCATTGTGGGTGATGTGGCCAAACCCCATTCTTGTACCTGCCTGCATAGTCTTCTGCCTTAGCTCCCTTTCATCAGCTCTGTTCTCTGAATCTTGATTCTCTCCCTACCTGTACTTCATTGCATCACTAGGAAAAAAAAAAAAAAGAAAGAAAGAAAGAAAAGAGAAGAAAAGGAAAAAAAAGAGCAGTGGGGCTGTTGTAGTTTCAAAGTCCAAAATTTTGAATTAGATACATTCTCATCGAATGACTTCTCTGATGGCCATCTTGTGAGAGAAAGAGACGAGACCAGCTGAGATTGGTTGTGCTGGGCGCTAGGATCTATAAGGTTATTTTCAGTGGAAGCCCTGGGGCCTTGACCCACAAATTTTGCCATTTCACCACCTCTGCCACTGGTTCGGTCTAGCTTTAGGGCCGAGTTCCTGCACTAACGGGCTGCTCATCCACTTCAGGAACGTGAGTTGTCACGGAAAGAGGCTGAGCCCATCCCTTGCTTGCCGCCCTTCACCCCGGGTGAGGCTGCCCTGGAAACACAAGGCATCGATGCAGTGCGCCGAGCAGAGACTGTGTGAGGTGTGCAGCGTGTGGAGAGGAATCTGTAGAGTGGTAAAATGTCGTCCGTGAGAGATCCGTCAAGTTGTTCAGTCCAGCCTCTTCCACTGCCTAGTCCCCACCTTTTTATGACTCTCCGTGGGGCCAGAACATGCCGTTTTCCCTTCTTATACTTGCACTGTTCTGAGTGGGCAGCCTGTCAGAATAGAACGCTCTCGGTCCCCACAGGACCCGAGGGATGAGTTTATGAGTTTCAAGGACAGAATGCAAACTCCACTTGGAGGACAAACCTTCACCTGGTGCAGAAGTGCCTGCTTTAAGCGTTTTGGGCCAAAAGCACAGTTAATCCATGCCCTGAATCCCAAGATGAGTGGGACAGAGGAGCCAGGAGCGGCAGTCATGATGTTAAGAGTCCTGGGCTCCTTTTCAGTGAGCTTGGCCTCGCCTGTCTCCAGGCATTCTGGCTATTGATTTCCAGAAATGTCAGGGACTTTTCTAATTTCTTTCTAAGTGTCATCTGAGTCCCCTAAATGTGTCCTGTGGTGACGTCATGACTTTTTTTTCCCCCCTCTTGAGACAGTGCAAGCCTGAGGCAGGAGAAGCAGTAATTTGCCCTGCTCCCTTCCTCCTTCCTGCCTGGGGGCAGAATGGCCATTGTTGAGGCCTTACAGAAATTCCCTGATGCCCTGCTGGACTCTCCTGAGTGGGGTTCAGCCTCTGGGGAGGAAGCTGAGAGGAGGCAGGGATTAACAAAGCAGTCGGGGAGATGGGAACCTCTGGAGAGGCTGGGTTTTGGAGAGTGCTGGTCTACCAATCAAATTCTGTGTAGTTCTGAGAGTTGCCCGAAGAGGAGCTATCTTCTGTCAGGGGTTACCTTCTGTCATGGAGTTAACCTGCCTCCATGACTTCGGATGGTCTGGATGTCTTCGTGGGTTGTGCTTCTTTTTCTGTCAAGTCTCTAAAGTTGTCGGGGAGCCCCAAGAAAGTGTTGGCCTCGGACTTCTGCCTTGCCTCCAGGTTTTCTAGGGTGGGGGTGGTCCGGGAGAGAGACCTGTCTGGACATGAATCCCTGCTCTCCTGCTTATCTTCTGCATGACCTTGGACAAATTAACATCTCTAAACTTCAGCTTTCTTGCCTGTAAAATGGGTGCGTCTATACCTCTTGCTTACGAAGTTGTGAGAGCTAAATTTGAGATTATGTATAAATCACAGCACAGTTCCTGGCCCTTGGTTGACGTTCTGCCATCATTATTGGTCCTGATATTGGCTCTTTTTCCTCAGTAGAAGGGGAAAAGACCCTCTTGCAGCACAACGGACTCTACGAAGTTGGCACAGAACTTGGCTTTGTTGCCTCTCTTGCATGGAAAAGATTGCTTTGGCTTTGGAAACAAAGGTTCTTTCTCAAAGTTTCCAAAGAGAAATGAACACAAGTCTCTCCTAGTCCTCTCTCCCCCTGCCTCCCCCCACCCCCCCTCTATCCCTACCATTCCCTTCCCTTAGATTCTCTCTTCCTTCTATTTTCCTCTAAAAGGTCACTAGTTCGTAGATAAGAATCTTTTTGTTTAGCTGACAACTCACCTAATCTTTAATGTTTTCTTTGGGGTTTTTTGAGCACAACCAGTTACAATTGCTGTGGAAACAGGGCCTGCTTATTTCTCGAAATCTCTTAGGGTCTTAGTTTTGACTTGGTTTTTCCTCCCATCCCTATCTTGAGTCATGTTTAAACAAACAAACAAACCATCTTAATGCTCGGTTAAACTACTAAAAAACCCAAAAACAAAAATTAAACCCTGTAATTCCCAGTCCATTGTTGCAACTCCTGCATTTTTAATAAATGGGCAGGCCCTGAGCACCTCCTCACTCAGGGCTGGAGTGCAGCAAAACCGGAGAATAAAGTATGCTTCTGCTGGCTTCACAGTCCCAGCAAGCATAAATATAGGTTTGAGGTTAACATTATTAACTCAGTTGTTTCTAAAACCAGTCAAGGTCACTGCAGACTGTACTGTGATCTTGAAATGAGCAGGGCTGCGGAGTAGAAACCCGGGCTGGAAGACGGGCACCATCCCCTGCGTCAACCTCATACATGTCCCGTTCCAGCTTGTGAGCCCCGTCCTCATCCGTCCGTGCAAGGGGGACAGGAACACTGCGCTGAAAGTCGTTTGAAGACCTGGGGCACCTACGAGAGTGCCTGTCAGAGAGGAGACACTCAGTGCTATTGACTGGCATTGTCAGGAAACCTGGCGTTGTCTGGGGCTTGGAGCACTTGTGGCTCACACGTAAGGCACAGCCTTTAAATCCAGATGTTCAACCATGACCTTGCTGTAGCACTTTTGTTCTTGCCTTATCTAGTTTTGTGGATGGCATACAGTTATAATAATTGCCTGGAAGAGCCACTGATTCATTTATAAAAGGTGAATGGCCATGCTGGTTCCTTTAGGATTTTGTAAAACACAGTAACATCTTTGGGTGACATTGTCTCATTGAGTATTTATTCTGACATGCGGTAGTTTCTGGCACGCGGTCTACCTGTGGCTGCTGGGACAGTAGTTTCTTAGCCCCGAGGTTAAGAGGATGGGCCTTGGAGCGAGGGTCTGCGATCAACACCCAGTCCCGCCCCACCCCCCCAAGTTCAGCCTTGGGCCGATCACTCACCCTGCTGACCTTAGTGTGCCCAAGTGCACAGTGAGGATAATTAATAGTACAACAGTAGGGCTGTGAGGTTGCAGCTGGAGTGAAATGAGACAATAAAGAACTTAGCCTGATGGGTGATGAGCGCAGGGTGATGTATGGAAGGGTTGAATCACTATGTTGTACACCTGAGACTAATATGACACTGTATGTTAACTATACTGGAATTAAAAAAGGAAAGAAAAGAAGAGAACTTGGCCTGGAAGTCAGCACAGAGGAAATGTGAGCTCCGGGCCTCTGCACACTTTCCCGGAGCGTTTCCCTTCTCTCCCTCCTTCTGTTGAGCTCATCCTTTGGAGGCTGAGCCTTGTTCCAGCCCACTCACTCATTGTCAGAATGGGTCAAGGCCTTATGCTCCGATTTTATTTCCTCTGGCAATGGGATGGTGGCCCCAACAGCAGGTACGGCCGTCCTCCCTCATAAATGCCCATCCTTTGTTCATTATGTGCGGGAGCGGCCTTGAGGGAGGTCCTCACAGTTGCACAAGCAGTCACATGTTCATCCATCCACGAATTCATTCATTTTTTCCATTCCAGTGATTGTCACAACCAGCTGCACATCAGAATCCCTTGGGGATCCTTTACAGTTTTTGGAAGCCTCAGCCCTCACCTAGACCTACTGAATTGGAATCTCTGAGTGATGCTCTGGCTTCTTCTTCTATTTCTTCTTTTTGTTTGTTTGGTTTTTTGGGTTTTTCTGTTTTTTACCATTTAGATATTTCTGATGCACAACTGGGTTGAGAACCATTATTTAATTCCCTCGTTCAATAATATTTACCCCTCGCCCATTCCCTGCCAGGCACCAGCGTGGTCCTGGACTTCCTGGCACTTAGAGGCCAGTCGGAGAGACAGATGGGCGCACCAGTGATAAGAGAGAGGCAGCCTGAGTTACAGCGCCCCCGGCCTGGGGGAGTTGGGGAGCCTCCCCTCAGGAGGAGGCCCGTGGCTGGCTGGCTGGCTGGCTGGCCCAGGGGTTTGGAGGAAATGACCCTGTCGCCACAGGCAGGAGTGGGGGCAGAGCTGTGAGGGGAGGGAAGACAGACGGAGCAGGGCGGTTCAAGGACCTGATGGTCCAGCGAGGCTGGAGGCAGCCAGGGGCCAGATCCAGGGTGAGGAAGATTGTTCTGGAGTCGCAGGGTGAGGAGATTGGGCTTGTGGAAAGGCTGCCCTTCCGCCTCTGCCTGACTCTCCCCTTCTCCTCTCAGCCCATCCCACACACCAACAATTCCTGCTGTGATGGAATAGTCTGGAGCAAAGTTTTTAGACGAGACAACTTGCAGGTGGGATGAGTGAGCCTGAAGGTTTCCAGGAAAGATGCTGGGACACACACCTGGAGCAGGTGGCCAACGGGGAGGGGCCCCTCCCTCAGGCCTTTTCCCCTGTTCTCTATTCTTCCTTGTTTCTAAAGGGTACATGTGTATAGGGGGCTTGTTCTTCTCTCACTTCCTCCCTTGAGCCCTAGTTTAAATAGCTGGTTCTCGCTAGCCCTCATTTCAGGCATGGCGAGTCCTCCTTCCTACATCCTGCTTCCCATTTCTGCAGCTTACTAGGATGGGTTAGACGGCTCTGTTGGTCCCGGCAGGCTGCAGTCCCTGGACCAGCAGCATCAGCATCACCTGGGAGCTTGTCAGAAATAAAGATGTTCGGACCCCATCCTGGACCTATCGAATCAGGACCTGCATTTTAATAAGATCTGCGAGTGATTCACCTGCATGCTAAAGTTCGAGAAGCGCTCCCTTAAGTCCAGCCACAGGCTGACAGTTCAGAGAAGCCAGACATGAGTGGGATTTAGCAGTCCTTCCTCCTTCCTTTTAATGGCCTCCTCCCCTTTGCCTCCCCTCCTACCCTTCTGCCCTCTTGTAGCTTATTTTAGAACATGTCGGGATCCTGCTTCTCTTTGCCAACAAAAGGCTGTTGCTAAAGTCTTTCAGCCGGCAGCAGCAATGTTTAATTCATGGGCTAGAAAATTAATTTTATTTTCATGAATAGAGCTGGGGAAAAATAACAGGAAGGCTCTTTGCACAGCCCTTGGGAATTCAGCTTGTCTATTTAACAGATGAACTGGTAAAGGTGAGGAGGCCTTAGGGGAGGGCTGTCTTCGACAAAATTATGAAGTAAATCGTATCAGTTAGGTTGCTTTTGGCCACAGATAGCACAATACTCAACTTTAAGTGGCTTAAATGATAAGGAAATTTTCTAATTTCAACCAATAACCAATCCTAAGGTAGGGCGCTCCTGTCCTCAAAGAGCAGGTTTTATTTCTGCCTTGGGGGCCCTGTCGAATTTAGTTTTCCTCATGGTTACAAGATGGCTGCCAGAGTGCCAGGCAGTACAGGGGAGTTACAACAGTGTCCTACAGAAGAAAAGAGAGGATCCCTTCCTGACGTCTCATCAGAGAGAAAATCTTTCCTGGGCGCCTCACAGCTTATATCTCTTCCAGTCTCACTTGCAAGGTTACATCCCAAGTGCTTTGTTAAGCCAGTCATTGGCAAAGGATTGGTCAGGGTTGGCCACTCGGCCACACATGGTAGGGGTGGAAGGAATGGGGGTTAAGAGGCAAACAAAACCCAGGCTCTGCTCAAAGGAAGAAGATGGCTTGGCTGTGGACAGCCAACGCCTCTACCCCAGGGGCTTCCTTCACTCCCTGTCCTGACTTTCCCTCTTTGGTGTCACCTCCATTCCCTGAAAAGCTTCTGGTTTCATATCGTAGCGTACTCTCCCCCACAACTTTCCATCACCTGCACTTTTCTCCAATCCTGCTGTCCTTAGAGTGAGTTGTAAAAGTTGGAGTTTTCCTTGAGGCTCTGAGCTCTTCTGTGGTGCTCCTGTCTCCCCAAGGACCTGGCACACAGCCTCTGCTCAACATACCAGTGTTGCGTGAATGGATGAAGGAGGAAATGAAAGAATGAGTTTAATCACTGTGTGGCCTTTCTTTTTAAGGGAAGATAAAATTTTATTCTTTTTTTTTTTTAAGATTTTATTTATTTTTCAGAGAGAGAGATAGCACAAGCAGGGGGAGCAGCAGGCAGAGGGAAAAGCAGACTCCTGGTGAGCAAGGAGCCCAAAGCAGGACTCTATCCCAGGAGCCTGGGATCCTGACCTGAGCTGAAGGCAGATGCTTAACCGACTGAGCCACCCAGGTGTCCCAGTGTTCTTTATTTTTTATTTTTTTAAAGATTTTATTTATCTATTTGACAGAGAGATCACGAGTAGGCAGAGAGGCAGGCAGAGAGAGAGGGGGAAGCAGGCTCCCTGCTGAGCAGAGAGCCCGATGCGGGCTCAATCCAGGAGCCTGGGATCATGACTCGAGCTAAAGGCAGAGGCTTTAACCCACTGAGCCACCCAGATGTCCCAATGTTATTCTTTAACTTTAAAAATGTGTTTTTCCCTGTTAGAGAACTTCCCATGTGATTTGGGGGAAGGATTGTGGAGCGAGAGGCCTTTCTCAGTCCCTAGAAATCTATATGTTCCCCTGCACTTATGTCCATCCAGTGAGTCACCCCGACCTTACTGGGGAGCTTACAGAACTCTCTGTTGCTCTCCGGGATTTTTATGGGCTCAGGTGGGCGGGAAAGGTTTGCTAGATCTCCTGTGGGAGAACTGAATTAAAAAGAAGATGGAGGGGCGCTCAGTGGGTTGAAGCCTCTGCCTTCGGCTCAGGTCATGATCTCAAGGTCCTGGGATTGAGCCCAGCATCAGGCTTTCTGCTCAGCAGGGAGCCTGCTTCCCCCTCTCTCTCTGCCTGCCTCTCTGCCTACTTGTGATCTCTCTCTCTGTCAAATAAATAAATAAAATCTTAAAAAAAAAGAAGATGGAAAACAAGTGACTTCGAATGTTTTTTAACCAAGGTTTTCTAAGGTGACACACCTGCCCAGAGAGTTTTCTTGGTTGGTCACTTTCTTCATCTTTCCGGTGACACAGAACCTTGGTGATGAAGTCATGTCCAGATTTCTGTTCTCTTGCTTTGAATTTTACTTAAAAGGGCATTTGAAAGTCCACTTATCCTCACCCAGCAGGTACCTTTTATTTGCTCATACAACCTAGGAAGAGCTCTTACCCTCCGGGGGAAATTGCTAACTAGGGAATCCAGGAAACAAAGCCATAGCTTTGGGCTAGAGATTTTGGAAAACCAGCTTTAAAGTGCAGACTTGGGGAAAATGTCTAGAGCAGGGTTGTCATGTGGCCATTGTGTAAAACCTTCCAAACACCGCAGGTGAAGTGCTGACTTAAGATTTAAGTGCTTCATCGATGGTCGTTGGTGGATGCCGCAGAGGCTGGTCATTCCTTTCCGTACATGAATCTGACACTGAGGGGGTAAGCAAGGTCTTGTGGGATTGTGGAAGTTTCCTGAGATTGCCCTTCAAATGGGGAGGGGGGGCGGAAACCCAATACCAATGGACTTGGAAATGAACTGAGACAAGGAAAGAGTTTAGAAGTAAGGTTTGAATTCATTTTCTTCTATTGTCCTACACTGCAATTTCATTGTGTTGGTTTTAGCTTGGTTCCCTGAAAAGACAATGGCTTATCAATGCAACTCGAGTGACTGGCACAGACTAGTACTGGGAGGGGCGTAACTCCTAGGGGTGGGGGCGCTGAACACACTGCCCCAGGCACCCATACGGGAAAAATAAGTACAGAGCAGACAAGGTCTGCCACCAAATTCACCTGCCAGGAAAGGACAGCTGTCTTATATTAAATACAGTAATTGCTACAGTGTAAAAAAAAAAAAAAAGTACCCTGTGACCTAAATGGGCAAGATCATCTCCTTAGGAGTCTCTACCTCACCATCAAAAGGCATTTATCAAGCAAGCAGTTAATTACTTATGGTCTTGAACCAGGCACTTTGTAAACAAACAAACAAACAAACAAAACAAGAGAAAACAAAGACCAGGTCTCTACCCTCATACCTTTTATAACTCAAAGGAACAGCTGTGATTTTTCCCAGTACAGTAATCAACTTAATGTTCTCGCAGCGTGGGAACATAATGGAACATACCCCCTTACTTTTTTAAAAGTTCCATGCATGAAATCACAAATAAATTTCTAAAATTTAACTGTTTCATGGAGTAGTTTGTCACCCACTCCTCTAATAAATATCTTCATGGGAAGCTTTTGCAGATGATTACAATGCAGCTCATTTCTATTCTCAGCCTATGACTCACTTGAGTGTCCCTGAAAGCATTTGTTTTGCCCTGAAGTCTCTGTAAGCAAGAGGAGATACTTATTAGCAAGTGTGAACAATGCCCACACGTCTCCCCTCTCTATCTCCCACCCCCAAATCCATTGTGTTTGGCTCAGTAGCTCTTGAGAAGAGGGTGAGTCATTAACATTTTTGAGCTATACTCAGATTACTCCAGGGTCTTAACTCCATCTGGATCTCTGGGAAGAGTGAAGTCACTTACCCTCTGAGTATAGACTAGATATGAACCTAAAGTGGGCCTAGCTCCCATGAGCATAGGAATAGACCACAATCACTAGAGCTAATATTCCTTCATGCACGGAGCTGGTATTAAGACTGAGTACTGGTGCCTTCCCTGGTGCCCCTGGAATTCCCAGCAATCCAGGAACTTAAGGGTCAATGTTTGGCCCAGCCCCAAGGCTTATATCTAAATCTGTTCTGATTGGTTTTGACTGGTTGGTGCTCTGCTCAAAAAAAATTTTTTTT
>CM052899.1:118214952-118232968 GCA_028534135.1 Potos flavus
TCAATCTGTCATTCTGGCTTAAATTTATATCCCCGAAACCATTTAAGGAAAGGTGTTAGAGCCCAGTGTAAACTCTGGGGTTTGAAGTAACTCACCTGCCCTAACAAAAACTCCTCTCGTGATAGGGGCCATGTGTGTCTGAAAGGGGATTTTTATTTTCTGGTTTTTAACTGCTTCTATGTAAGATTTCTCTCCTAAAATATTGATATGAATTGTACCATCAGAAAAAAGATAACATTGCATAAGTCAGATTGTACAGTTCTTTCCTTTCGGTGTTGGGGATTGGGAGGATGGGATGCACAGGGTGGCATCCCAAATTAAGGCGGTACTCCCGGCTCACACGTCATTGCCCATGAGGTCGTAAGTGGTGCAAGGCTCCCCACCTCCCCCAGGGTCAGTGCCTCTCAGGCCACACCCAGGGCCTGGTACAGGGAACTGTCTTCTTGGTAGAAAATTTCAAGTACAGACTGAGGTAAAGAGAACGGAGTCTGTATTCACTGACGCCCCCTAGTGGCTGGGGATTTTTTCCCTTGTAACTTTTTACTTTGATAATGTAATTTCAGACCCATGGAATCATTCTAAGAATAGTGTGGGGAACTCCCGTATACTCTACCAAGACTCAACAACTTACATATTGTCCCATTTGCTTTATCATATCCCACATGCATATGTCTACGTATATAGGTGTGTATTATTTTTCTGAGCTGTTTGAGAATAATTTGGAGACATCGTGCCCTTTGATCTCTAAAAACTTCAGCATGTATTTTCTAAGAATAAGAATATAACCACAATACAGTTACCAAAGCCAGGAATTTAACCTTGACATTATCTCATCCACAGTGGGTAGACAGATTCATTAGGTCTCCTAGTAATATCTCTTAGAGCTTTTTTTTCCTTTGGACTAGATTGAAGTGAATTTCAGACACTTTTATCTGTAAATGCGCCTGTCTTAATAGTTGGGGTAATTCTGACTACATCATCCACATGGAAATGGAGGGGGCCACTCTTCCCCTGCCTACTGCCTTCAGCTCTCTTGGGGAAAACAGCTTTGAGAGGCTATTTTCTTTTCTTTTTTTAAAAAAGATTTTATTTATTTACTTGTGAGAGAGAGCACAAGCAGGGGGAGTAGCAGGCAGAGGGAGACACAGGCTCCTCGCTGAGCAGCGAGTCGATGCGGGGCTCGATCCCAGGACCCCGGGATCATGACCTGAGCCCAAGGCAGACGCTTAACCAGACCGAGTCATCCAGGCACCCTGAGAGGCTATTTTCAAAAGCAGAAAGTGGTAGGAAGTGAGAAGCAGGCAGAGATAATGGGCCTGTGCGTACTTCTCTTTGTGGTCGCTGTCTGCATTGGGGTCATCTGAGTTGCTAGCTGAATGGGCAGATTGGGGGCTTTACCTAGACCTACAGAACCAGAACCTCTGGGAGCGGGCCCCCGGGATCTGCATTTCAGGGATCTGCATTTAACAGGCACCACAGGTGGCTCTTAGACCATGTGGGTTGGAGGTACGGTCCCAGGGGCAGGTGGCCTGGGAGTGACACTGTGCCCGCAGCAGTTCAACATGGCACCCCTTGCCTCAGATTCGTCTGTATGGTTCCCTCTTGTATTGCTTCAAGTACCACCAGCCTGAGATTCCTTAGGTTGATAAGAGGCAGCATTTTAGGAATGTGAAGAGCTCGCAGGTGCCTCCCCTTAGGAATCCACACGTTCCTGTGAATTGCTTTCCGCACACATCTAACACGGGTCTGACAGTGTGCTAGAGTGGGGTTTCTCTGCAGGGAGGAGAGTGGAGAGGAAGGAGGATGGGATGTCAGATCTCGAAGGCTTGGTGGGGGTAGGAGTGAGGACAGGTGCTTGGATCCTACATTAGATGCCTGCGGAAAAGCTATTTGGAAAAGGAAAAAACAAAAAACAACCTCCGGAGAAAGCCTCCATTAGCCCTATGCAGACACTTTCACCTGCCGGGGAGAGTGCCCCAAGCCTCCTTTGGTGGGCACTGGGGTAAGGTCAGTGACCCAGTGTCAGTGCCCCACACCCCCATCTCCAGGGACCAGCTCGCCTGTCACTCCCAGAACCAGCAAGCACATGGGGGCTACGAGTCCACTGTAACGCTAGGTCTGGATCTAGCCCAGCTGTTAATCCAACATTGAGGCCACCGGAGCCCCACTCTAAGGCCCCTGTCCCCTCTGAAGGTCAGCGGCTCCACGATCATCTTCCTCTCCTGAAGAGCACACACTGCCCAGGTCCATCTGCTCTTGCTCTCCAGGGTTGGAGACAGTGAAGCTGTCCTGGGAAAAGGCACAGTTTACGGGACATCCCGGACCCAGGCTCCTCCGCCCCCCGAAATACAAGGCCCTTTGTAAACGTTTCTGACCCACCAACAAATGATGAGTGGGAAGCCCCTGGGCTCTAGATTTAGCAGCAGACCCGAGGGGGAGGCTGAGGGTTAATCCTAGCCGGCATCCTATCAACAAGGCTGCATGACATGGGGGGCCCAGTGGGGGCGGGGGGGCCCGGTGGGGCGAGGGTGTGCAGCGGACAAGAGCCAGTGACCACCCTCACCGAGGATCATAGAGGACAATAATCCAAGTGGATATTTCAGTTCCTCCTATCACTGAATCTTCCCTTTCCCCTCTCTTGGAAAGAGATGCACTTTCCAAATCTCTTTTTTCTTTTAATGTGAGTGCTTCTCAGGCCGTAGCTGGCGTTTGTTTGGATCTCGGCTCGGGCAGCCTTCCATGGGAGGGCCCCTAGGTTTCTCGTATTCAGTGATGCCAGTGCAAAGAGGCAGGCGGAGCGCCTTCCAGACTCAGCCAGGCCTGCTTCTAAAGACGGGAGTCTTCACAGGGAAGAAATGCAAAACACTCAAAGCAAAGCTCTCCTTGGCCCTGTGCCCAGACTGCACCCGAGGTGTGGCAGCCGCTGCTGGGGAGCAGAGGCCCAGGCTGGCTGCCTGGGCCTCCCGGGGCTGCAGGAGCTTCTTCAGTCGGAAGGCTGGAGGGAGGATCTAGGACTCAAATGAAATAAATTTTAGCTAAAGGGCCAATCTCCCGAGTCTCCCCATCCATTCCCAGTGGATATTAATTGGGTTTTTCAAAAACAGTACTTTGAAGTGCAAAAGAGGTTCTCCAGGCACCCTTGCAGGGATGCTGGATATGTACACGGGTGTTTTCCTCTGTGTGCAAGTCCAGGAGCCTCGAGGGAGCACTTCTGGGATGCCCTTTTCTGCACCTGCTTGGAGGCAGGCAGGCTGAGCGATTGAGATGTCTAATTAAATTCCATTTTCCATGCCCGTGGGGACACGTGTGCGGTGGGCCAGGTGCTAGGAATACACAAGGGAGCCGGCGGTCATTCCTACCCACAAGATGCTGGCCATCTAGAGAGGGAGACAGATCTAGGCCAGTTAGAATTCGGAGCCGCGAATGCCAGGACAGAAGCGGGCCTGGGGGCAGGGATGTCTGTAGCAGGGGGCGCTGTAACTCCTTCAGTTCCCACGGCAGTAACCCTACTCTATCACTATTCTACAATCCGAAAGATTCTGAACTTTGAAGCACATCAGACCCTAAGGTTTTGATGAGACTGTGGACGTGGCCTGGTATCATCTGTTTTTTTGTATTTGAGGACACAGAATGTGGGGAGGACTCATCTGCCCAAGATCGCAGCTCAGGGGCGGTCAGGGCTTGCACGGAGGTCCTTGCGGCTGCCGGGCCCTGCTGGGCACCCCCGGGGGACACCGCCTCGAGAGGCAGTATATTCCTACACCTCGGAGATTTGAGCACCAGACGTGTGCACAGCTCTAGAGTGGGCATGGGTCGGGATAGACCTGCCCACAGGGGCACCCCTGGTGGCGGAGATCTGCCCTCTGGGTGGTGGTGACAGGGCTACGGGCATTGCTCTCTCCCCTCGGCCTGGGCTCAGCCACCCCCAGTCTGGTGGTAGTCAGGTACTGTCTAACGGGGCGTGATGACTTCGTGCCTGCCGTCTACAAGGGCGGCTGTGGCTTGTCAAAAAGCCACCTCCTGGGTATTTCTCATTGCTCCTTTCCCTAATTCTTCATTCTTCTCTCGTCTTAGTCCCATCGCTGGCTTCTGGTCTGTGACCCCTAGGGTCTCTTAGACCAGTGGGAAAGATGTACGGATACTTATAAATGATTCTGGAGTTTCGTAGGTCAGGACCAGGGTCTGCCTGATGTATAGGCAGGAAGGAGGTAGCTAGTGGTGAGGAGTGAGTTGAAGGACACAAGCCTTAAGTGGCTCTCACATTACCTTCCTCAGCTGTCCTAGCAATTGGAGCAGGGGTTCTGGGATGGGGCTGGATGCTTCAGGGGCTTTGTGAGCCCCTGAAATAGACTTTGTGCATGTAGGTCTCTTTCTTCCATTGGATTCCCAGTGGACCCTGTGACTTTAAAAAGGATAAGTGCTTCTGGTCTGGAATGAGTCACAGGAAACATGCCAGCATTTCCTAAAAGGGTAAAACAATAAATGAGTATTTATAAAGCATCATCCATTATCCCTTGGTGTATCTATAGTTAATATAATCACTTCCGTGCTTTTTTTAATATAAGAGTCCCTGGTAATTTTACTTGTGAGTCACATAGAAATGATAGTAAGACCTTGGGAGAGGAAAGGGGTCTCAAGGGGGCAGTGTCAGCTTTGATGGGGAGGGGGAGGGCTTTGTCTTGGGTAGGAGATGTTACTGGGTAATAGCATGGATTTGGGGCTTTTGTTTATTTTGGTTCAGTTTGCTTTCAGACACTTGCTGGGAAAGCATCCCTCACTATGACTGTGGAGTCGTGCCTACATAAAGCATGGAGCTTGGGGATGGGGAAGATAGGGACAGGTGATCCAGAAGCAAGGCCAGCTATGCAATTTACAGGGCCCTGTGCAAAATGAAAATACGAAGGCCCAGGCCAACACTTACTAAGAATTTTAAGATGGTGATGGCTAAGTATTTAATCCAGCATGGGACCTGTCAAGCACGAGGCCTTGTGTCCTTGCACTGGTCATGCCTCTGTCCCGAAGTCACAGACCCCGTGGATGTCCTTGGCATTTCTGACAATGGAATTTGAGGCCTGTTTCCCAGGGAACTGCCAGGACCGTGGGCCTTGGCTCTGAGGTCTCCCTTTCTTATTACAGAATTTGTCTTGATTGTACTGGATATTTGATGCTTTTGAAACGTACCTTGTTCCATTTGGGGGAGAACGCATGTTTCAGGGGCCGGAAGGGACAGCGGGCCGAGGAGGAGAAACTTGGAACTCTCTCAGCCCCTTCCGTTCCCAGCTGTGGGACCAGCAGCTTCGATTCTCCCCATCTCGGTTCTTCATCTGTCCGGTGGCGGTCACCTTCCTGACTCCAGAGTGCCACGGGGAGGCTTATTGGTCAAGGTGCTCTGAGAGGGGTTCCAAGACTGTGCCTGGTAGGTAGGAGTGAAAAGCAGGACCCTCCAGACCTCTGCTCATCCAGTAGTTCTCTGGCCAGAACTAATGGTCATGAAATCTGCAAAAGGGCCAGGGCCCAGCTGCTGAGGACCAACCCAGTTCAGTATGGTCGACTAGAAGTTCCTGTCCCCATGCTTTCCTTTATGTGCCCTCAGCACACACATACCCACACCTACACCTACGGAGGTGCTTTCCTCTGTAGGTCCTGAGAGCGGCTAAGCCAGACATCTGAGCTTCCACAGCTCCAGCCGACCCACAATCCATCCCTCCAGGCAGCTCCCAGCCCAGTCTGGGGGACAGGGTGTGGGCAGGGGACAGAAGCCGGGTGGGCGGAAAAACAGATGACTGCGGTCCAGTGAGGGAGGGGCGGTGGCCACCAACTCACCCCAGCCAGTGCTTGCCACCCCTTTCCCAGCACTCAGTTTCCTGGCAGTGCTGGCAAGAGACGGAAGCAATGGCTTTGTCTCTCATCCCTTTTGCCCGCCCCGGCCTGGCTGAGCCTGAGGTGCTAATTGGCAGGCAAGAGGCAGGCTGTAGGAGGGAAGGAAGGAGCCAAGGGCCCAAACTCTTTGGCCTAGAGAATTTGGGATGGGCCAAAGGAAATACTGGCTGCTGCAGAGAGCTGGCCCGTGGAGAGCCCAGGCAGCTGGCCTGAGCCAGGGGTAGTCAGGACACGGGTTTTGTGACCCCCTCCCCCCTCCCCCCGCCACTTCTAAAGCTGTGCTTATGGTTGAATGGCAAATTCTTCCCTCCTCAAACCTGATGTCCTCACTTTTAATTGGAATCCTGGGAGGACAGAGTGGGTAAAGAAGTGGGCAAGATAAGAGAGAAGTGGAGTTAGGAGACTGGGTCTGGTTAACAGTTTCTTCAGGCAATACATTTCTTTTATCTGCGGGGAGACGCACACGGTGGAGGGAGTGCCTGAGACCACTCTCCTTCTTTCTGAAGAATTTTATTTTCCATCTCCTAAATTAAGTAATACTTGTTCATTCTAGACAGCCCAGAAAATGCAAGCATGCAAAAGAAGGAAAGTCACCTGTATCTCCCCATTTTAGAGATGCCTACTGTGTGCATTTGGACTGTATCCTTCCAGACTTTTTTCTCAATGCAGAAGTGTAGTCTCACTCTCCGCAATAACACTATAATCCTGTTTGTTATCAGCTTCTTTCACTTGTGGACACGTCGTAGACATATTTCCTGTCCTTAGATGTGGATCACAGAATGTTTTAAGTGGCATATGATATTCCAAAGTTGGGATGTACCTATTGTCGGAAATTCAGGCGATTCTCTTGTTGAAGTTATTCCTCTTATCAACAACTTCGTGTACAACCCCGATTGCTTCCTCAGAATAAATTTCTACATGGATTTCGATCAGATCCATTTCTCTGTGCATTTTTAAGGTTGCAGACCAGTGGTTCTCAATCAGGGTGACCCCTCCTCACGGGATGGAGGGGCTTTGGCCGTGTCTAGAGACATTGTTGGATATTACGGCCGGAGGGGAGGCTGCCGCTAGCATCTGGCAGGTGGAAACGGGGTGCTACAATTACAGGACAGTCCCTCACATCAAAGTATTGTCAAGTCCAAAATGTTAGTTAGCCCCAAGGTTGAGAAACTCTGCTTCAGACACATTGATATTTTTTCCCCAGCTTTACCGAGATAGAATTGATACATAATATGGTGTAAGTTCAAGATATACAAAGTGTTGATGTGATACATTTTTATATTGCGGAACTATTATCACCATTGCCTTAGCTAACACTTTCATCCTGTTACCTAGTTGCCATTTCTTTGTTGTGATGAGAACATCGAAGATCCGCTCTCAGCAACTTTCAGGTATATTGATACAGTATTATTGACTATAGTCACTATGCTATACATTAGATCTCCAGAACTTAGTAATGTTATAACTGGAAGTTCATGCCCTCCGACCAATATCTCCCCATTCCCCACTACCCCGACCCCAGCCCCTGGTAACTACCACTTTACTGTGTGTTTTCCTGAGCTCTGTAGCAACAGGCCCTCGAGGTCCATCCAAGTTGTCTCAAACCGCAGGATTTTCTTCTTTGTCATGGCTGAGTAATCTTCCATCGCACAATAAAAAAAAAAAATCTTCCATCGCACACACAGATATTTTTATTCTTGGGAATGTTTGTGGTGCTGGAGCATCTAAGTCTCGGAGGAAAATGAAGTCTAGGTATTCAGTTTAATTGGCGCTCAACCAGAGCCAACCCAATCGCATCCTGTCTTTCACTTGGAGAAGAGCTTGAATGCTCAAGCTGTTTGGAGAGGGAGGTGACTAATGTGAGCCCCTGGAGGCCTGGCCTTGTATTCGGGAGAGAAAGAAGGCCAAGATGCCTTGGGAGGAGGTGTAAAGCAGAGGGGGAAGAACTGGGGACGGGGTGGTGCCGGGCTGGACAGTGCAATCCTTGTTGCAATGAAAAGAGGATTGTATGCAGCTCTTTAGGGACCTGAAGGCTGGTTCCGGGCAGTAAGGACCCAGGCAGGGAGAACACATGCCTTTGCGGAGTAGAGAGCGAGGGAGCAGCTCAGAAAGCCTCTATTGTCTCCCGTGAAGCTGGCATCGAGACTGTGAAGTCCTGTGTCTGGGGGTGCTGGCCAGGGCCCACCCCATCAGAAATGGAAAACATGAGTGCTCCCCACACCGTGTATTACAGTGCTGCGAGATCCAAGACGTCGCCCTCCTGGAGCATAGAACCTCCAGCAGTTTGTACCAAGCAGCATAAATGCTATGAAGAGGGGCCTACAGGGCACTGTGGAGCACAGAGTGGGAGCACCCCATCTAGGGGGACGAGGGAGAGGGGGGAGGGGGGCCGAGGTCCGGGGAAACTTTTCTCAGTCAAGAACTGAAGGACCAATTGAGTTTGTCAAGGCAGAGCATATAGACTTTTATCTGGCAGTCTTTGACAATGCAAAATGTTCTGGCCTCCCCAAGGCCATTACAATGCGGTCCTCCAAGAGGGAATGCAGTTGGGCTAAATATGCCTTCAAAAATCAAGGCTCTTTCCATGCATCTTTTTATCATTGTGAACATCTTCATCATACAAAAAAGGGAGAGAATAATACAGCAAACACCTTTACTGCCACTAGCCTGGGTCCAAGGCACCCTGGGATGTCTCCCCTGCACCATCTCTCCCCTGCGGCCCTTGCCCCCCTCAGTCAGTTCTTGACACAACAGCCAGAGCGGTCCCGACACAGTGTAGCGCTGGTCCTCTCTCTTCTGCGCTGGGAACCCTCCTACGGCTGCTGCCTCGCTTGGTCCTGGGGTGGGTCCTGCCCGACACCCTCCCTGCCGGTGCCTCCTGGGGCTCCGTTCTTTTTTTTTTTTTTTTAACATTTTATTTATTCATTTGAATGAGAGAGACACAGAGAGGGAACACAAGCAGGGGGAGTGGGAAAGGGAGAAGCAGGCTTCCCGCAGGGCAGGGAGCCCGATGTGGGGCTGGATCCCAGGACTCTGGGATCATGACCCGAGCCGAAGGCAGATGCGTAACGACTGAGCCGCCCAGGTGCCCCCGAGCCTCCGTTCTGCCTCATCCCACCGGCCCAACTGCCGTCTCATGGGCACACTAGGTGCTGCCCCCGTGGAACCTGTTGCCTCTGCCTGGGACGCTCCTCTTCCAGGTAGCCACAAGGCTTGCTTCTTTCCCACTTTGAAGTTTTGACTCAACTGTCGCCTTCTCAGTGAGTCGTTCTGGAAGACCATGGAGGTAGGCAGAAAAATGTCCCCTCCCTTCCCCCTCCATGTCCACATCCTAATCCCCGGGACCTGTGACTGTGTTCCCTTACCGAGCCTCCGGCACTTTGCAGATGCGGTCAAGGTGAAGGTCTTGAGATGAAGAGGCTATCCTGGATTGTGTGATCACACAGGTCCTTATGAGTGAAGGAGAGAGGCAGGAGAGTCAGAGACAGAGATTCGATGTGAGAAGGGCTCACCCTGCTAGTGCTGGCTTTTAAGATGGAGTAAGGACTGTGGGCCACCTCTAGAAGCTGGAAAAGGCAAGGGAATGATTCTCCCCTAGAGCCGCCAGGAGGGACACAGTCCTACCAGCACGCTGACTGAAACTCAGTGAGACCATGTTGGACTCTAACCTACAGAAATTTAAGATAATAAATTTGTGTTGTTTTATTTTTTTTTTTAAGATTTTATTTATTTATTTGAGAGAGAGAGAATGAGAGAGAGAGAGAGAACATGAGATGGGGGAGGGTCAGAGGGAGAAGCAGACTCCCCACTGAGCAGGGAGCCGGAGACTCGATCCCGGGACTCCAGGATCATGACCTGAGCTGAAGGCAGTCGCTTAACCAACCGAGCCACCTAAGGGCCCCAAACTTGTGTTGTTTTAAACCACTGTTTTGTGGCAACAACAAGAAACTGTTGTAATCACTATATTTAAAATCGTAGCCCAGTCTGCCCCCTGGTGCCCCTTATCCCCCATCATTGCTTTATTTTTCTCCCTAGAACTTTTTACCAGTGAACACATACTTATTTTGTTTATTGCTTATCCTACTACCTCCACCCTTAAGAATGTAACCTCCACGAGGGCAAGGATTTCTCTCTCTTTCGTTCACTGTGGAGTTCTAGAACAGTGCCTAGCACACAGTAGATGTTCAATAACTATTTGCTGAATGAATGAATCCTTACACCCAACACCCAGCTTTGTCATCCATTCATTTCTTGCTTCAACCAACTTTGTTCATGATGGGACCTGGGAACTAAGAAGCAGTCAAGATAGGCCCTTGCCGGTGAGAGGATAACTATCTGAGGAGAGAGACAGACACACAAATGTCTATAACAAAATGTAGTAAGTGCTACAGTTGAGTGACCTACTAAGGTGCTGTAGAAAACCCAAGGAGGGAATCAGTGATATATTCATGGTCGGCGTAGACCAAGAAGTCATTCAGTAGGTACTCATCGAGCATCTACTTTGGGCCAGACTCTGTGCTAAGTCCTGAGGATAGAGCAGCGAGCAAGACCAACATGGGCTATCTCTAGAGGCACGTTCAACACATGGTTTCCAGGACAGTGAAGGAAAGGCACAGGGAGCACCCAAAGGATGAAGGAGGGACCAGCATTCCAGATATGAGGAATGGCATGAGGAGAAGCATGGAGGTGTGAAGGCTTTGCGTGTTTAGGCAGCGGGGAGTGGTTTGGTCTGGTTCCAGGGAAGGCAGTGGTGTGAGTGAAACCAGAAAAGAAGGTAAGGGCGACACTATGAAGACCACATCATGGTAAAGAGTTTGGATCTGATCTTAAGAATGGGATTGGGGACGCCATGAAGAATGAGAACCACTGAAGAAGTTTTAGCCGTGGAACCATATGATCAGATTTGCAAAGACAGATATGGTGGCAACGTGGGCAATAGACTACAATGGATGGAAAGTGAAGGAGGGAAGACTAGCTAGGAGTTCTGCTGAATATCTTCTGTTTTGTCCCTTTAGATCCATTCTCCATCTTTCCGCACCTTCCTTTAAGGCCTGGAGACTGATGTGGATGCACTTGCAGCAGTGGTTCTCTTGCCCTGGGGCTTCTGGCTCCATGCAATTTCAAAGACCCAAAGGGAAGGAAGGGAGGTCAGGGTATTTATTCCTTTTTTTTTTTTTTTAAAGATTTTATTTATTTGTCAGAAAGAGAGAGAGAGCACAGGCAGGGGGAGCCCCAGACAGAGCAGGCAGAGGGAGAAGCAGGCTCCCCGCTGAGCAAGGACCCTCGTGTGGGACTCGAGCCCAGCACCCTGGGGTCATGACCTGAGCCGAAGGCAGACGCTTAACCTACTGAGCCACCCAGGCGTCCTGAGGATATTTATTCCTATGGCCCTTCCTGTAAGGCTACAGCCCCCATCAGGCAGCTCCTCTCCCAGGCTGCATAGCCCACGCCCTTGGCAATTATGCTGCAATGGCTTCCTGCCTTGCTAATCCTTATGGCGCTTCAGCACCCTTGTTGGCTCTCTTGGCCCTGCCCACACCTTTGTTCTTAGTCACCCCTTTCAAGTGCATCATGTTTCCTGCTGGGACCCTGACTGACCTACAAGTCTGATTCAATAATCCCAGTAGGAGCTCAGTGGAGCTAGAGGAATTGCAATGGTAATGAGAGTAGGGAAGAGGAAAGACTTCAAAATTACAACTTCCTTTCATTGAACACCTACCATGTACTGGGCACTGTTTTAAGTGTTTTCCATATTAACTCATTAACCCTTACAAAATGCTTTCGATGTTGGTTACTATTTATCAGCCCTATTTTACAGATGAGGAAACTGAGACCCAGAGAGGTTGAAAAAGTTGCCTAGGGTTAAACAGGACAGATTGGCTCCAACACCCTTCATCTCTCTGCTGGTCACTATTTAGTCCTGTTCGTCTTACCTGTGCAGGAGGGATAGCAGAAAAGGGGATGGGTCTGAGGTTCTCAGTTTAGGCAGTTGGAAGATGGTCATGCCCTCAACTGAGAAGAGAAATGCAGAAGGAAGGGCTCTGGTCTGGAGACTTGAGTTCTGAAGTGTGAAGATGATCTTCCACCTAAGTGGAAGGTGCTTTTGAGACATCCTGCCGTGAGGGAATTGTTTTGACTCTGCTGGCAAAATTGAACAGACCGGGGTGCCTGGGTGGCTCAGTCGTTAAGCATCTGCCTTCGGCTCAGTTCATGATCCCAGGGTCCTGGGATTGAGCCCTGCATCAGGCTCCCTGCTCAGCAGAAAGCCTGCTTCTCCCTCTCCCTCTCCCCCTGCTTGTGTTCCCACTCTCGCTGTGTCTTTCTCTGTCAAATAATAAATAAAATCTTAAAAAAAAAAAAAAAAAGAAATTGAACAGACCTCACAAAGAAGACCCTGCAAACCCCCTGAGGTCAAGAGGATTGGGATAGCTGGCTTAGTGCTTCTGCCATCACCCACTCACGGCCTGCTCCCAAACCAGAAAGTGCACCTGAACCCCTTAGGGCTGCATGACAGAGGCCGGGCTGCCCTCAGAGCAGGCCACATTGCCTAATGTTACTGGTTTTCCATTGGAACTCCAGAGCGCCTTGCCTACGCAGGGCTGCCTTGCGTGGTATGGGGTTTGCCATCGGGGTGGAGAGATTAGCCATCTGGTCCATCCAAGAGCTATGGGAGCATTCAGCTTTACAGTCTGAAGCCAAGATCTGCAAAGCGATTGCTTTTAGGAAGTCTGCATCGGGACCTCCTGTCCGCCTACGCTGGGCCTGGTTGGACAAGTGCTCCAAGAGGGACACCAGGGGCCCTGAGACGGTGTTGTGAAGGGCTTCCCACAGGAGAACAGCCTTAGGGAAGAAGGGGGGCGGAAGGCATTTACTTTCATCAGAAGGAACTGAGGGAAGATGGGTGAATTAGACTGTTTGCATGGTTAGTAACAGAAACTAAAACAAATCAAGTTTAGCAGAAAGGCATGTATTAGCTCAAGGAGCTGGGAAAGTCACAGGAGAGCTGGAAGAACTTCAGGAACCAAGACCTGAGACCCTGGAACTCAGCCTTGATGCCACCAAGCCCCCTGACCTCTCTCACCTTTGGTTTTCTGCTTGGCCTCATCCTGCAGACAGGTACTCTGTGTGCGGTGGGAAAGAGGGCCCCGGTTTGCATCTTCTCAGCTTATCACACAAGCAGAAAGTGAAATCATTCGCTCAGAATTTATGTTTCATTCCTGGGGAAGGGCTCCAATTGCCATTTGAGGGTCATGCAGTAGAATGAAGAAAAAAAAATTGGCCACAACAGGTTGCACTCATCCCAGCGACAAATAAGAGTCTATTTCTCTGCCTCGTGAATCTGGCCATGGCCGTGTCACTTGCTTTGGCCAATTGGTAACAGGACACAAGTAGAGATTTGAAAAGTGCTAATGCATTGTAATTAGGCTTTCGTCATTGGGAACCTCTCTGCCTCCATGTGAGGAAGCACGGTCTAGCCTGTCAGAAAGTGAGAGCTCACACGGAGAGAGAGACCCAGCCATCCCAGCTGAGGCTCCAGACACAAGTGACGCCATCCCAGATCACCCGAGACCAGAATACGCACCCAGACAACCCCCAGAATTGTGAGAAGTGGTAAATTGCTGTTGCTTTGAGCTGCTGGGTTTGGGGAAGGACGGTCTGCTATGCAGTCAAAGCTAACTGACACAGGTGAGGGACCTGCTCAGCATTATTGACAAAGGTGTGGGGCGCAGTGGTTGGTCAGGCTTGGGTCAAGAGCCTATCCTTCGGCCAAGAAACTGCTCTGGAACCAAAGAAGGACGGTGGGAAAGCTTGCCTGGCTGACCCAAAGGATGCCTGCCACTGTCCACGATAGTGATGCATGAACAGAAAAGCCCTCGGCATCTTCCAACCCGTCCTTTCTCCTGTTTTCTCAGTCTTGGTTAATGGTAACACTATCCACCTGGACACTCAAGCCAAAACTCTGGGAATCTTCCTAGACTCCTTCCCTTCCCTTCCCTCAATTTTCAGCTTTGTCACTACATTCTGCTGATTTTACCATCAGAATATCTTTTGATTGTGTCCCTGCACGTTCTTGCATTCTTTAGGACTCAGGCTGGACTTCGGCTTCCTAGAAACTTTCCCAAAACTCCAAGTTGGGCTAACTGACCTTCCTGAGTGCATACCTGGGCCTTATCTCTTAACTCCTTAGAAGGCTGCTGTTTATCATGGGCCTGTCTGCCTCCTTGGACTGGAAGCTTCCTGAGGGTAGGAACTGTGTCCCTACTCATGGGATGTGGCAGGATGTGGTAGTGATCATGCAACACAACACATGTGTGGAACTGAACTCCTCTGATGCAGCTTTTTTTTTTTTCTTATTTATTGACTTACTCAGACTCCAGGAAGAAGAATGAACTCAAAGCTTTTTGTTTCTGAGGGATTTGTGGGGGGAAGCTGGTCAGCAGTGGACTGCCGGTTAAGAGCTTCAGGAAGCATGACGTTGAGACGGGAATGGTGTCTTGAGGTCTGATGGGTATAGGTTTGAAAGCTCGCTCCTCTCCAGCCTCCCCAGCCTATGCAATTTGGAGCTAGGTGTTTATTTTTCTGAACCACTGGTCCCGTATCCACAAAAATGGATATGTATTTTCCTTAATGGGGTTGCTGTGACAGTCAAACAAGATATCAGTTTTGCATTCAACACATACCTATACCTGTCTTATCCCTTAGTGAAGCTTAGTTTCTTTTCTCTCCATCTTGAAATGTCACCTGCCTTTGCAGTGTGCTCCCCCAGAAGCAGAGCCTGAAAGAAGGATTTGGGTGCAAGTAGTTTATTTGGGAAGAGAACCCAAGGAGGGGAGGTAAGTGAGATAGGAACGAGAAAGGAGTTCACTCAGGGTATGTTAATAAATTGGCTACCACTGTGGGCGACTGGGGTTCAGAATCCCTGGAGACATCTGGGAGATTGTGTAGATTAGAACGTTCTTTTTTTTTTTCTTAAAGATTTTATTTATTTATCTGACAGAGAGAGAGAGAGATCACAGGTAGGCAGAGAGGCAGGCAGAGAGAGAGGGGGAAGCAGGCTCCCTGCTGAGCAGAGACCCCCAATGCAGGGCTTGATCCCAGGACCCTGAGATCATGACCTGAGCCGAAGGCAGAGGCTCAACCCACTGAGCCACCCCGGCGCCCCTGAAAGAATATTCTTAATTCCCATATTTGTTCTCACCCTTGTTTGTACTTAGCAAGTATTTTCCTGAATAAGGAGGACTGGGGATAAAATACAAGTGAGCTGCTTTCTGTGATCAGAATGGGTGGGTGAGATCTTTAGAAATTCGATAGGTTTCTTACTATACTCTGGAAGTGTTGTGAGAGCAGCAGCAAAGGGGGTTTAAGCAGATGCTCAGCTGCCGGTCTTCAGCCTGTAGAGCTTTCAGGCACTCTTGCTCCAACAGAGTAAGTGAGGAGGGAAGGGGCCAGGGGAAGAGATAATTATGTGGAGGAAAATGTCACAAATATTCTCTTCATATCTGGATATGATAGGAAATTTACAGTAACGGCATTACAAGGTAACAAGTGCATTTTCAGCATTTTAGATATTGTTTTAAGTGTTTGGTTTTTGTTTCTGCAACTTTTATTTATTTAGTCATCGCTATTATATAATTTCAAATTTAGACTCATACAAGGAACTTCTGTATGCCCTTTGCGCAGGTTAACCATGTGTACATTTTGTTTGCCTTCCCTCCCCCCAATACATATGTATAAATACATATTTCTTAAACCATTCGAGAGTAAGTTAGAGACATTGGGCCCCTGCACCATTAAATACTTCCATGTGTATGTCCTAAGAACAAAGATGTTCTCTTGTATAACCGGAGTCAATTATTTCTGACTATTTTTAATCACTTTTGCAGTATTTTCAAGTGACTTCCTACCACAGGAAATCCTCTACCAAAAAGAAACCACACAAATGGGTTGAATTGGTGCATATTTCAGGTTTTACCCCGTGGGATACTGAAATGCAAGTTAGGGCTCACAGATTTCTAGATTCTATTGATTTTATTTCATTCTGAAAAAAAATCTAATCTTCTATAAAGTAGTGAAATATTTATGGGCCTTGGAAACCCCTGCCTACTTGCTTAATATCCTTTTCCTTTAATAGTCTGCTGCAACGCAATGGCATTTTATTAATTTATTAGCCATCACATTCCTATTAAGAGACAGTGTTGGAACTGGAAGGGATCTTCGAGATTCTTCTAGCTCTGCTTTACAGTTAATCAAACTGAGGACCAGAAAGACATTTTCTTGACAGTCTCAGGGTGGTGGTTGGGTTGGAACCCAGGGATGCTCACTGCAGACAGAATCAGTCTAGTGTGTGTGAGGGGAGCCCACGGACTCTTTGAAACCAATCAGGATCCACAGGGGCTGTGGTGAGCATGGAGAGCGAGACCCCAGCCCCCAATCTCCAGCTTCCATCACACAGCCTGGTTTTCTCCTGTTTCATGGATTGAGCTTCTGCATAAGATTTTCTGTGAAGAAAGGGCCTTACTATTAAAAAAAAAAAAAAAAAAGACCTAGTGATGTTTAAACATGGACTCATGATTAGCGGGAAAGTTGATTCACAGCTGGGGTGAGGACCTGAGCCTTCCACCTAATCCAGTACATGTTTAGCCCTACCTCCACATCATAGAGCCTCCTCTCATTAATCTTACTTGACCTCTTCTTTTCAAAGGAAAAATCATTGCCCTGGTGGAGCTAGGAGCAAAACTCATTTAAAAAAGAGATTCATCTTATCAAAGAATGACTTCATTTTCCAAAGCCCTCTCTCCACCATTCTTCTTCCATTTGTACCTTTATTCTTGCATTTACCAGGGTTCCCGTGAAATGCTTCTTTGAGGCAGGACACTAATCCTATTCCCCCAGATTTTCACAATGTCTTCATAAAAATAGGTTTTATTACAGATAATTCACATAGCTATTGCTCTGATTTATAATGTCAAAACCACTAACCTTCAGAAGCCTTACCTTCACCCTTCACCACAGAGCTTTATAAAAGATGACACCTTGTTTTTTATTACCTTATCTTCCTAATAATTGATCAGAGTTTTCTTTCTTATCTAATAGGGAATATCATTCCTTATTTGAATTGTTGTTCTAATAGTTATTTTAGGCCAAAGTTAATTTTCCTCTGTAGACAACAGTGTTTCCAATTTACAACGTCATTGCTGTATAGAATGGTCAAACAGATTTTAGATTTGCAGATCTACCATAAACTAGCACATGTCCCTTGGCCAGTCGTAAGTTTTCATTTTCTTCTGTGCATATGAGAATGATAGTTATACTATTTATTTTATGGGATTGCTGTATTAAATTATAATCCATAAAGTACTTAGGAGAGTATCTGGTATGTAATGAGTGTCTATAATGTAATGGTATGTATTCACTAGTTATTTTTTTTAAGATTTTATTTACTTATTTTATTTTATTTTTATTTTTTTAAGATTTTATTTATTTGTCAGAGAGAGAGAGAGAGTGCACAAGCAGGCAGAGGCAGAGGGAGAAGCAGGCTCCCCACCGAGCAAGGAGCCCGATGTGGGACTCGATCCCAGGACCCTGGGATCATGACCTGAACCGAAGGCAGCCGCTTAACCAACTGAGCCACCCAGGCGTCCCTATTTATTTATTTTAGAGATAGAGAGTGTGTGAACTGGGGGGGAAGCAGAGGGACAAGCAGACTCTGTGCTAAGTGTGGAGCCTGACATGAGGCTCGCCCAGGACCCTGAGATCATGACCTGAGCTGAAATCAGGAGTCAGATGCTTAATTGACTGAGCCATCCAGGCGTCCCTCATTAGTTATTATTTTTATATAGGAGCAATTTTTGGTTAATCTCAGTCAAATAAGTGAGAAATTTCTAGTCTTTAAAATATGGGGCTTTTTTTTTTTTTCCTTGTAAGGTTTGGCCTTGAATCATGTAATATACTAGAATTATTTTTCCTTTCAAAAAGTGGACCTATGGGAGAATGTTCTTTTTTTTTTTTTTAAGATTTTATTGGGGCGCCTGGGTGGCTCAGTGGGTTAAAGCCTCTGCCTTCGGCTCAGGTCATGATCTCAGGGTCCTGGGATTGAGCCCCACATCGGGCTTTCTGCTCAGCAGGGAGCCTGCTT
>CM052899.1:118233068-118244960 GCA_028534135.1 Potos flavus
AGGTAGCCGCTTAACCGACTGACCCACCCAGGCATCCCCGGAGAATGTTCAGGCAGCATGCTGTGGGTAACTGATGAAACTAGAGAGTCCTCTTCACCATGCCTGTGGAGTTGACAGCCTGATTGTTGCTGCTAACATTCCTTTTGGTCAATTCTATCATTCTCTTGTGATATGGGATTTCAGAGTGACACTGTCTTCCACGTGTTGTTAGTTTTTAGTAACCATCAAAGAATGAAGAGGAAAAGATAACACATCAAAGACTTTTTATAAGAACAGGAAGAGGTAAGGAAAAAAGAGAGAAATCCAGATACAAGACAAAAATATGTAGAAACACTCTATCCAGAAAATCCTCTGGAGAGTAATGTAGTAAGACTTCTCTTCCAGTGAAGATGGAGTAACAGGCATCGGATGTACCCTCCTGACTGAAACAACTGCAAAAGGAGACAAAATATATGAAAGGGCAGTTTTCAGCAGTTGGGCATCAGGAAGCACAGGACAGGGGTCCCTGAGAAAAATGCACAAATGAGGGGAGCCCTACGTTTGCTGTGGCTTACTGCTACAGAGAATTTTCTGGCTGCAGAGCAGGGAGTGGGAACCCAGGTGAAGCCTAGCCACCTTCTTGAGTTGAGGACATGAAGCTAGGAACTCAGGGAGGCCAATGTGGCCAGAGTTCACAGAGAAGAGTACCAGAGAGAAGAAGTTTCACAGAGGGAAGAGAGCTCTGGAGATGTCAGGAAGTCCTCTCCAAGTGTTCTAAGTAAGTACTGACCAGTGCAGGCATGTGAGGAAACTACCCAAGGTCAGAGAATGATCACCCAAAAGGAGCAGAAGGAACAATCCCCAGAGGTCCCCTGGAGCTGGGAATAGTTTGTGTTCCCACCAGCTGTAGTGGAAGCCACATAATTCATGGGTCATTGGGTAGATTACTTAGAGATGTTGCCTCACTAGTGGGGGAAAATTAGCCGTAGCCTAAATAAAGGCTACTCTAGTCCCACCTACCAAAGCTTTAAAAAAAAAGAGGAAGCCTTCAGGTATAGAATTTCAGTTTTGCGAAATGAAAAGAGTTCTGGAGATAGGTTGCACAACAGTATGAGTGTACATAACAGATAATGGTAAATTTTATGTTATGTGTATTTCAGCACAATTAAAAACTAAAATAGCCCAGGGGCCCCTGGGTGGCTCAGTCAGTTAAGTGTCTGCCTTCAGCTCAGGTCATGATGCCAGGGTTTTGGGACAAAGCCCTGCATCAGGCTCCCTGCTCAGTGGGGAGCCTGCCTCTCTGTCTCCCTCTGCCTGCCTCTCTGCCTATCTGAGGTCTCTCTCTCTCTCTCTGTCAAATAAATAAATAAATCTTAAAAAAAAATAAAAATAAAAGTAAAATAGATCACATGAAAAAGGAAGCCTCAGAAAGACCAGACTATTTCCAGATAACTCAAGAATATTTATAGGAACACAAAAATATCTAGCATGCAACAGGCAATATTTGAAATGTCTGACATCCAATAAAAAAATACAAGGCATGCAAGAAGGAGGAAAATAACACCCATAACGAGGAGAAAATGTAATCAAAAGAAACAGACCCTGAATGACTCTTATGATAGAACTAGTGGACAAGAACACTAAAACTATATCACACATATTGAAGAATGTAGAGGAGAGATTGAGCATGAAATGTAGAGACGTGGAAGATATTTTTTAAAAGACTCAAATTTGGGGGCGCTTGGGTGGCTCAGTCAGTTAAGCAGCTGCCTTCAGTTTGGGTCATGATCTCAGGGTCCTGGGATCGAACTCCACATCGGGCTCTCTGCTCGGCGGAGAGCCTACTTCTCCCTCTCCCTCTGCATGCCTCTCTGCCTGCTTGTGCTCTATCTCTCTGTCAAATAAGTAAATAAAATCTTAAAAAAAAATTTTCTACAGGTAAAAATACAATATCTGAGATAAAAAATACATTAGGAAGGATTTATGACAGAGTAGACACTGCAGAAGAAAAGATTAGTGAATCTGAAGACACAGCAACAGAAACTATTCAAAATAAAACACACAGAAAATAAACTGAAAGAAAGAAAAAATAAAACAGCATCAGTGAGCTGTGAGACAACTTTAAGTGGCCTATTATAAGTGTATTTGGAATCCATAAAGTGGGAATGGAAAAGAAAACTATTTGGGGAAGTACTAGCCAAAATTTTTAAATTTGATCAAAGTGAAAAATCCACTGATTCAAATTCAACATAACCTCAAAAAATATGAAAAAAAAAAATCCCTATGTAACATCAAAGTGAAAATTTAAAAAACGATAATGAGAAAAGAAAATCTTAAAAGTATCCATGAAAAAAAAAAAAGTATCCATGAAAAGGTATCCCTACCTAGGAACAAAGACAAGAAGGACAACAAACTTCTTGTTGGAAACATTGCAAGACCAAAGGGAATGGAGCATCTTTAAAGTGCTGAAAGAAAAAACTATCAATTGAGAATTCTGTATCCATAAAAAATATCTTTCACACACAAGGATAAAATACTTTTGTGGATATATAAAAACCAAGCAAATTTATTTCCAGCAGACCTGCACTACAGGAAAACTTAATGGAAGTTCTTCAGTTAGATGAACAATCTACCAGTGTGAAATCTTGATCAATATAAAGGAGTACAACATCAGATATGGTAAATATATGGATAAATACAAAGGCCTTTTTTCTTATTTTAAAAATATTTTTCAAAGATAATGACCTTTGAAAAAAAATACTTGGCAATGTTTCTGGGGTTTAAAATATATGTAGAAGTAATCGCACAAAGGCCAAGAAGAGGCAATGCAATAGACTGTTCTAAGATTCTTCTGTAACATGTGAGGTAGTTAATATTACTAGAAGGTAGATGAGGATAAGTTAAAGATGTACACTATGAACACTAAAAGGAAAAAAGCAAGAGTTATTACTAATAAGTCAACAAAGGAGATAAAATGGAATCAGGAAAAATGTTCAATTAATTCAAAGTGGGCAGAAAAAGATTAATGAGAGAATAAAAAGCAGTTGGGGGGTGCCTGGGTGGCTCAGTCAGTTAAGCGTCTGCCTTTGGCTCAGGTCATGATCTCAGGGTCCTGGGATCAAGGCCTGCATCGGACTCCCTGCTCAGTGGGGAGTCTGTTTCTCCTTCTCCCTCTGCCCTTCCCTCACCCCCTCTCTCAAACAAATAAATAACGTATTTTTTAAAAAAGCAGTTGGATGAATAGAAAATAAATGGTAAAATGGCAGATTTAACCAACCATATTAATAATAGCACCAAAGATAAATGGTCGAGAGCAGGCTGTCCAGTAGACCTTCTTGTGATGATGGAGTGTTCTTTATCTGTGCTCTCTAATACCTAGTCACATGTGGCTATTGCGCGCTTGAAATATGGCTCATGAACTGAATTTTAAATTTTATTAAAATTTACTTAATTTAAATTCAAATACCCACATGTGGTTAGTGGCCTATCAGAGAGCATAATTCTAAACACCTCAGTGAAGAGGCAGAGATTGTCAGATTGGTTAAACAGCAAAGCCCAACTATGTGCTGGCAAAAGAAACTCTTTAACTATAAAGACAAATAGATTAAAAGTCAGAGGATGGAAAAAGATATACCATGCAAACTTTAATCAATAAAGGTTGATATATTACTATCAAAGTGGATACCAAGAAGACATAACTTGTCTACGGACAAAAGTTTTACTTAGCCATCCTTAGGATTACACTGTTGCTGTAGTGGCAGCTGAGGAAAGAAGGGCAATGCATTCTTTGCTAGAGCTTCTACAACAAAATACCAGACTGAGTGGCTTAAATGACAGAAAGTCATTTCCTCATGGTTCTGGAGGCTGGAAGTCAAGGTCAGTGTGCCAGCAGGGGTGGCTTCTCCTGAGGCCTCTGTCTTTGGTTTGCGGATGGCCACGCTCTTGCTGCCTCTTCACATGGTCATCCTTCCACGCACATGCACCCCTGGTGTCTCTCTGTGTGTCCAGATGTTCTCCTCTTATGAGGACACCAGTCAGGTTGTACTAAGAGCTACCATCACAGCCTCATTTCACTTAATCACCCCTTTACGGGCTCTATCTCCAAATACGGTCGTATTCTAAAGTACTGGGGTTAGGGCTTCAATATATACATATTTTGATGGGGACACATGCAGCCCATAACAGCCAAGGACACTGTTTATCATAATTGTTCTTACAAGAACAGTGTCTTTGGGCTTCCGTGGCGCAGTAGAATTCTCTGGAGAAGATAGCGCCCTCCTGGTCTTATGATGACTGTGACTCAAGAATCAATTCAAAGAGAAGGGGCCAAGGTTGTGGGGCGATGGTTCACCTCTCAAGGCAGTTATGGAGGACGGTAAGATGGGTAGGAGGGGACTCCCGTCCACCCAGAATCTTGTGCTTTCTCTGTGGTTTCTCTTGAACCTTCTAACAACAAATTGTGCCTCTGCGCTACGTAGTTTTTGTTAAAATCACAATACATTTTTTCCTTCCAAATTAACGAAAGGAAAACTTCAAGTAAACAATGTTTCTTCTGACGTGCCGAAGAAGAACCAATTGGAAATGCTGACCCTTCCAGAAGCCCACCAACTCTCCCATCCAGGAAGAGGGGCCTTCTGTTGCCATGACAACGTGCACTCTCAGCTGGTGTGGAGATGCTCGTTCTGGCTTCACCCTGTTATGTGTTAGGAGACCGGAGCTGCTTCATCAATGGAGCCCCGAGGGTGCAAGGTTTCTGGGTGAGGTTTGAAATTTGAAAGAGGGTAAAGGGAAGGAGGCAGCAGAAAGGTTTTGTGTGAGAGAAGGCTCCAGGGGCCCTGAGCTACATGATCTGTAAAAGAAGTTAGAGCAAGTCTATCGAACAATTTAAAAACAGATGGCTTTCCTGAAATCACCATTGCGTTTCCATGGCAACATCCCCGCTGACTCTCTCAGTTACTGTAAAGTGTTCTCCCCTCTGTGTGGACAGAATCGTGGTGTCAGTTGGAGGGAGGGGACCCAGGGCAGAATAAATCAGACTCATCTTAGAAGGGAGAACACAAAATTCGGGTTAGCTGTTAGGGCCTCGGGAAGATTCTCCTGAGCGTCAGGCCTCGGGTCACTGGGGTGGGGGGTGGGGGGACGTCGGCAGTCACCTCTTCTCATGATCTTTCTGGGGATGGGACAGCAGTATTTTTGGTTGGCATGGCAGTGGCCGCTTCCTTCCCGCTTCCAGGCTTTGATAACCAGAGGACATTTGCCAATCTGTAATTTATTCATTTGATAAAATATTTATAGATCAAATGTTTACCTAGCATCGGATTCTACCAAAAGCATCTGTCACGCTGGTGAAATGCATGCCTGTCATGATGGATGTCGATCGCTTCCGTTTCCTGGGGTAGATCTGCAGCACACAAAGCCTAATAATTCTAATCCTCCAAATGGCCAGTTGCTTCCTTTCATCCACGTTCTTGTCGTGCGGGTGTGGTGCTTCGGGCACTGTGTTAGGTGTTGAAATGAGGAAAAGGAATGAAGGCAGGCAAAGGGCCTGCCCTTGGGAGGCTTACGGTCTGAGTGGGATGGTGAGCGTTGGCATGACAAGAATAAATAATGCAAGGTAGCACGTGCTCCAAATCATTGATGCAGACAATGAGCGCCATAGGAACTCAAAAGAGCAGGGTTTCTTCCAGGGCTGGGGGGGATCAGGGAGAGGCTCAGGGATGGCACAGGGGTTGAACTGGGTTTGAAGGCAGGCCAGGGCTGGGGTCCCAGGGAGGATCTTGAAAACAAGAGCGAGGAGAGCGGCGGGAGATGTGTTGAGACAGGAGTGAAGGTGGGTGGTTGCTCAGGAAAGGAGGAGCAGGCTTATTTGGGGACAGTGGAAAAGAAGATTGACAAGGGAGAGTTGGGGGCTCAGGTTGTCAGGATTCTGAAGGGCATGGCGGAGTTTAGACCTTCTCATGGTGAAGGACTGTCAAAGGTTTTAAAGCAAAGGGGCTATTGTTTGCAAAGTCATGCTCTGGGATTCTTAATCTGGGAGCCCTGGATACGATGGTTTGAAGGAGGGAAGAAAGAGGCAGAAAGATTGGGTAGGAATCTGCTTCAGGGGTTAGGATGGAGGTTGTGGGAATGGGAAAAAAGGGATGAGTGGACGCATGAATCCAATGGGTGGAGCCTAGAAATCCTGAGAAGGAATAGATTCTAACTGACAGGATATAGCAGAGGAGGCAGAGGGAAGTCTAAGGTTGGACCTGGGTTACTAGGAAAGGAGTTTATACCTTAAAAAAAAAAAATGATGCTCACCAAGCCCTGTGTTTATCAAAAAGAGGAAAAACCTTGCCCTGAAGTAGCTCACAGCCTAGTAGGAAAAGATAAGTGTGATTATAGGCTCTAGGATAGAAGCATGTACGAAGTAGAGTGAGGGGTCACAGGAAGAAAGGACAGAGGTGTCTTCACCAGAGATGGTCTTGAGCAGGATGTTGAGGGCGAGTTTGAGGAAGAAGTACAAGTCATATTTGACTTCACAGTGCATTTGAAGGGGAAGTAGAACCCATAAGTGGGAAGCATCCATTCAGAGGTTCATTGTTATGGAGGGACCCCGCATGAGGCAGGAACTCTAGGAAAAAAGTGGTGAATAAGGCTCTCTCCTTGTCTTCGAGAATCTGTCCATCTAGTGGAGGGAAAGACTGTTCATTCCAAAATCTGGATTTCCTGTGTTGGGACCCCCCTTCTCACCAGGTGCTGCTATGGGTGCCGGGAATGCAGGAGGGAACAGAATGGACTAAATTCCCCCTTCTCACAGAGCCACATTCTAGTTAAGAACTTAAAAAACAAGCAGAATTAGGCTAAGTCATGAAAGACAGGTTCAAGGAAAGCGTAGAGAAAAAGAGCAGAGTTCTGATTGGGCCGTGGCTTAGAGCGGCAAGTGAGAGGTGAACGGCAGTCCCATTAAACAGCAGTTGGGGATGGCGGTCGGGAGCGAGGGTCAGGTCAGACTGCAGAACGAACACAGACATCTGTGTGTGCCTCATGATGAGGCGGTGATGTGCTTGTGTTTCCCCAGGGAGGCATCTTTGTAGCTGTGGCCGCTGAAACCAGGCATGGGCTGGCCTGTGTGTTCTGTGCCCACCAGGACTCCCTCTTGGTGGGGCTCCGGGCGCACACATGCTGGTTTACTCTAGTGCTGACGGAAACCAGCAAAGAGGGCCCACCCAACAAGAAGCGTCCCCAGCACCAGCACCCAAATCCTGTCACACGGATCTGAGGCTTATTTACTGGTGTTACAGAGTGGTCTCTGGAGAGAGAGTGGGTATTATCGCTTGAATTGTTTCCCCGTAAATTCCTATGTTGAAGTCCTGACTCCCAGTGCATCACAACGTGACTGCATTTGAGATGGAGTCTTTAGAAGGTAATCAAATGAAAATGAAGTCATTATGGTGGGCCCTCCTCAAGTAGAACGGTTGTCCTTATACAAAGAAGAAATTTGGGCATAGACACACACACACCTACACACACAGGGAGAATGCCGTGTGAGGATGAAAGCAGAGATGCAGGCGGATGTTTCTACAAGCTAACAAACAGCAAAGATGGCTGGCAAGCCACCAGAAGCTAGGGGACAGTCATGGAACACCGTGTCCCTCTGCGTCCTCAGCAGAACCAATCCTGCCAACGCCTTGATTTTGGGCGTCCGTGAGACTGTGAGAGCTGTGAGAGCTGTGAGACTACATTTCTGTTGGCAAAGTACCCCCCCCCCACACACACACACCCGGTTGTGGTACTTGTATGGCAGCCCCAGCACATGAACACAGTGGGTCAGTAACTCTGAGGTCTTTCAGATCAGGAGCCGCTGACCTGTGCCGCCATAACTGTCCGTGAGGTCCTGTCCCTGATGTTGTTGAAATCGACGTTTTCAGTACGGTCACTGTGCGTCTCAGTCAGAAGTTCAGTTGTGACGGACTGGCCCTCAGCTCCTTCAGAGAATTGGTCAACGTATGTGTGTCCCCCTCTCCCGGCTCTTTACTGTCTGGAGGATTCTCGTTACCGAAAGTGGTAGAACCTCAGGATATGCTCTGCCAGACAAGTTTTAGATTTGTGAGGTCAGTTAAAAAAAAAAGAATCAGTATGTGTTCATGGTGGTGTTTGTCAGGATTTAGAAGGGGATTTAGCATTTTAATGAGCCGTGAGGGTTTTCACTTAAATTCCTGGCATGAAGGGCAGAGAATCATCTCTGATTACCATCAGTAGCAGCAGACTCTGCTGGGCCTGAGGGGCAAGGAAGTCATGGAAACAGAGATTAGTTAAGCAAAGATCCTCTGGGTAGAGTGCGGATCAATAACCTATTGGTACAAAGAGCTTTGGCAAAGCTTAGCTCTGAGGAGTTGATCTCCTGCAGAGACTAACAAGAAGGTCCGGAGTTCTGTTGATCACCCCCCACCACTGCTCTCTGGCTTCTGGAGCGGGTCAGCAGAATCTCGGGATTCACTGTCATCCTCCAGAATCCTCCAGAATGTCTCCGCTTGCTCCTCACGGGGCTGCTCTCATTAACCCAGTCTCCTGGGAATGGGGCTCATTGACCCCCACCTGCTGACTCAACTGTTTTCTCTTATTTACTATGTTCTCTTGTTTTTGGAAATCTCGGAAGCAGCCAAATGAACATCATACCCAAGATTTTCTTGAGATATCCACTAATGAGTTCTGCACTGCAAAAATGTTTGAAGCTGGTGGCCATATCTTTCTTCTTCTTTTTTTTAAATTTGCATCCAATTGGTATTTTTTATTTGTCAGAACTTTCCTGCCCTGAAATTTATATAAAGTGTGCTTAGCCTGTGCTAGGTACCAAGGTTAGGACGGTATGTTAATTATGTTCAGTCTTCACAATATCTCTGTGAAGGAGATACGAACTCATCATCATTTCCCAGAGGAGGCTCTACAAGGTAATTGACTTCATCAAGGTCGTTTAGCCAGCACATGATGGTGCTAGGATATATGCCCAGCACTCTGGCTCCAGAGTCTGTGCTCTTAACCGCCACACATCATGATAACCAGTTTGGGTTTGGATGATCGTGCTGGAGGTATAAAGGTCCTTGGAATGAGTCCCTGCCCTCAAGCTCCAGAGAGCTGCAGCATGACTTGGTGGGTGTGGAGCAGGAGAAATGCACCAGGCTTTGGGAATCCAAAACGAGGAGCTTGCCCAGGGCTGGGTTCTGGAAAGGCTGTCTGAAGGAAATGGTGACTAGGACCTAAAGGACTTCTCCACAGAGGAATCATGCAGGCAAAGGTGCGGAGGCTTGAGACATCCAGATTGGGGGTGAGCATTAGCTCAATGTAACTGGGGTGGAGGGCAAGGCGATGGGAGAGAAGGTGCGGGGGGCAGGATGGGGAAGGTGTCTCACAGGACACTTTAAGAAATTTGGATTTCCCCCCCATGTGGAGGGCAAGGTGCCACTGAAGGGTTTTGAGAATGAGAGTAGAATGTTTGGTTTCATGTCGTAGAAAGATCAGTGCGGTAGTTCTGTGGAGAGTGGTTTGAGGGGGCAAGAGTCTAGACAAGCGTGAGTCCAGGGGAGACGTGGTAAGGACTTCCAAGTAGGAGAGTGTGGGGATGGTGAGACTTCTGAACTTGACAGGGCATGCATATTGAGTGGATGTGGGCTCGAGGAACAGGAAGTCTTAGTCAACACCAAGTGCTTAATATGTGCACGGTATGGATCTAAATGTATGACATGTTTTAACCCCAAGAACCTTAGCGGTTTTACAGATGAGGAAGATGATGCACAGGGAGGCTGAGTTCTTGGCCGGAGGGCACTCTCACGGCCAGCAAGACACAGACTGGGACTTGGGTCAGTATTCTGGCTCTGTCACCTGCTGTCTTCATCACCATGCTGCACCACTGCTGAGTGAGCCCGGGGCGGGGGCGGGCATCTAGATGACCCACCACCACCACTGCCAGATGGCCAAATGGGTGGTGATGCCATCGACCAAGGATTCCAGAAGGGAGCAGCGAGGGACTCTGGACCCCATGTTACCTGTGTTTAGTGGAGATCCCAGTGGGGGAACCCGGCTCTGGCCTTTCCTCCCGGAGCCTCTCCTCACTGAGCCATGGGGCTTAAATCATTATACAGTTTTACATTTACATGACAGGTTAATAGGGAAAAAAAAAAATTGGTGGAACAGGGTCTAAAATCTCTCATAAGCCGACATGATTTCTTTCTGTTTCCAGTCTACTGACTGGATGGCAGATTAAAATGTGAAGACTTGACAAAAAAATAATGTAGCCGTGCCAACCTTCAGCGTCTCAGGCATAAAATTACGTTTAACATTGTATTACACATTTGAAGACTTGTCATCATAAGGCTGGCCAGACAACTATGATTTAGAGGGTTAGGTTTTGAGAAATGAGTAGGAGCAATAAAATGTGGAATAAAATAATAGTAGAGATGACACATTAAAAAAAAAAAAAACCTATTTGTTGGTGTTAAGCAGTCCTTTTTGATCACATTGTTAAATATTGCCTCCCTTTTTTGCCTGCTTGACCAAGGGACTCTGATCAGTTAGACTGGTTCTCCTACTGAAATCTGGAAATTCAGTGGCCCCTCTCTCCATCCCCCAACCGCGCCTTTACGTCTCTTTTACCCCTCCTCATTCTCTCTACATCTACTAGTTTTCTCCTTTCTTGGGCCTTTAATGTATGCAACCCCCATCTCCACCCCAATTTTTCTTGTGAGCTGCATGGTTCAGTCTCGCTGTGGACCGATTTCCAAGCTGTGAAGTTAAAGCTGAGATCTGGTCCTTTCCCTCCAGTCCGCTTGAGTGCACCCCTTACTCAGACACTCCAGATCCTTCTGTTTTCATCCCAGTCCCTGTCCATGGTAGGGTTTGAGTGTCTTACCCCTACTCTCTCTGCAAAGCCTTGTAAGGGCATCTGCTCAGTTCTGTGTCCTGGCCTTGGAGGCTTGTCATTTCCATCAATATAAGAAGTGAAATATAGGTCAGCCTCACAGAGCCCAGTGCTAAAAATAAAAGCTTCATCCCCAGGCTCTTCGGGTTTGTGCATTGACAAGGGATTCCCCTCTTCCTACCGACCCCGCTTCTAAATTATGTCTTGGACCCTAGTTGATGAAGATAGAAGAGGTGCTGAAATGTTCTCCCTTAGCTGACTCCACTCCAAAAATGTGAAGTTGGCCTGAGCGGAAGTCGTAGGTAGAAGCAGTGAGCAGGCTTCCTCCCCGTTGCAGGGGGAGGAGTGCTGACTGCTCCAGTCCCATCTTCTGTGAGGGTGGGTCTGCAGCAGAGCCCACGAGGAGCCCCTCTCCCTCCATGGACCACCCAGCACGCCTCTCCAGCAGCAGCCAAGTCACCAGGCATTCCAGTGAAATTCCCGAATTTTGCCGAAAGGACCCGCGATCTCACCTTTCTTATTCCTAGTCCTTGCATTTGAGCTCAGAAGATTCAGCCCTTTTTCTATGACATCAGCATTCAGAAAGTGAAAAGCAGAGCCTTTTGATTTATTTTCAATAACTGCACGTTTCTCCCCCCCTGAACTCTTGTTCATTCTTTCCCTCCTCCTCCTCCTCTCTCCTTCTATCCTGATTTTCCATGTAAGTCCTTCTGCCTCTGTCCATCTTGCCCTTATAAGCCCTGTGAAACTAGGAGACAGACTTTCCTCCACACGTAAAGCCCGGGGCCTCTGACAGTTTGAGTTTGAATAGATGCCTCCCGCCTGCCCCCATCCTCGGGTCTCATTTTTCAGGCTTGTCTGTGCTTGACGGGGAACCTCATTCTCTGTGAGAGGATCCAAAGGAGCAAGGATACCTTGCCATTTGGGCTCTCCATAAACCATCCCTGCAGTGCCCCAGCAAGCCTCATAACCAGCTCCTGTGCCTTCCACCCGTAGGTGCCTTTTTTTTTTTTTTTTTT
>CM052899.1:118245460-118262853 GCA_028534135.1 Potos flavus
AGGCCTGAACCCAAACCTCTCCGATGGGGGCTGCTTTCCTCAGTTTCCCCTGCTGTGCTGTCTCGTTTCCTCCTAGCACTAGTGGCGGGAACGAGGTGCCATGGGAAATGCCTTTAAGAGAGAGCGGGGTCCAAAGGCAGTTGGCCAAATGGCATGTTGTTGGCTGGCCTGGTCCACTGATCATCCATATTTAATGTTTGCAATTACAGGCGGCCTTGCAAGGGCTGGCATAATAGTAATGATAATTGGCATCTATTTGAACATTTACTGTGTGCCAGCCACAAAGTTAAATACTTGAATAAACATCTCATTTAATTTTCACGAAATCCTGGGAGAAAGCTAGTGTGATCACCCCCATTTTATGTGAGAGGAAATTAAGCGAGGTTTGGAGAAGTTAACTGGCTTGTAAGTGGTAGAGTCAAAATGCGGACCTGGCGGGTCCATGTCTGAAACCCTCGCAGCAGTGGGTGAGTGAAAGGCCCAAGTTAGGGAGTCTGAATGCTGCTCTAGAATATGGCAGGCGGTCCTCGACCTTCTCCTTCCCTGAAGTCGACCTTTCACAGTCATTGTGAAAATATGATCAATGATTACGAAGTGCTTAGCAGGGTGCTTGGCACATAGTATGTACTCAGTCTATGGTAAATAATATAACTATCCTTACTTCTACTTGGATTTTATTAACTCTTCCCCATTTATGGTGTCATATCTTCTTCAAAGATGTTTTCTTCTTGAAATGTATTTTAGTCTCTTGCTTCTACCTTATCAGTCACCTTTTGTTTGTCCAGATTCCTGTGGAACCTGAAAAATATATCAAAGAAAGACCTGTATAGAGTGGAATAATTAATTAGTATAGCCCATACTCTTAAAAACGGAGATGTGAATTCCGATTGATCTGAAGAGAGGAAATTCAAGTTCAAGTTTGAATTTGAACTTGATGATCCATTCTCGTGGACCAAAATATGTCGTCGTGGTTGTAGACGAAAGCCAAAAGGAAAGAAAAAAGGCACAGTGTACATCAGAGAATGAGACTTCTCTCCAGGAAAGGGATATTTATAGCATCTCGATGCAACGAAAGCACTTTCATCTTAATTCACTGAAAAGTACTTCTCAGCTTCAGAGAGCTCTAACTTGGTCATCTGGGATATCCTTTTTGGATAATTTCCTCCGGTTCTCATTTTCCTGCCATCGGTATTGCTTCCATAATTTTCTAATTCAAATACAATGGAAGCCGCTCATTCCCCCCATTTCTCTCTTGTACTGCTCAGCGTGCCTGACTCCAGTTGTCATAGGAACTCAATTCTGCTCTCTTAGCTGGTGGGCAACGGTTTCACAAGGCAATTCTTACTAATAATGAAAACTCACACAGCACTCGCAGCCAGGCATAGCTCTATGCCCTCTGTAGGCATTAAGCCGTTTAATTTTCACAGTACCCTGAGGAGGGAGGTACTATTCCCATTCCCATCTTGCAAACAAACTGAAGCCTAGATTTAGTGACTCGCCTAGGGTTATGTGACTGGCGTTTGATCTTACGTAGCCTGCATTTAGGGTCTATCCTCTTAACCGCCGCCCTGTACTGCCTCTTACCTGCCTTGTTCCGTGCAGTGCTCTCTGATACTTTCGATTCCACTTTATTATTTTATGTTTTTAAATGGTGTCTGGGAGTGGCTCACGAAATGCTTTCACAATCCTAATGGGCACCGCGACGTGAAGTTTGAAAACCCTTGGCTGGACCTCCTCTTTTTTTTTTTTTTTTTAAGATTTGATTTATTTATTTGACAGAGAGAGAGATCACAAGCAGGCAGAGAGGCAGGCAGAGAGAGAGGGGGAAGCAGGCTCACTGCCGAGGAGAGAACCCGATGTGGGGCTCGATCCCAGGACCCTGAGACCATGACCTGAGCTGAAGGCAGAGGCTTTAACCCACTGAGCCACCCAGGCACCCCTGGACCTCCTGTCTTGTGAGATGGACCCAGCAGGCTGCTTCAGCCAGGTGCCTGAACATTCCATTCACGTCTCCCGGTTCTGGTGTCGTGCTCACCCAGCAACCCCATGCTTAGGATTTGGCCCTCCACAGAGGTCTGCCTGCCGGAAAAGAATGCACTGGGCATGTGGACTTTGAATATCCTCATGAATTAGTAAACTGTCTCCCTGGTTTCGGCTGTGAGGCTGGATAACGGGCAAATCTGCCCCTCAGAAATGGGTTGTGAGAAATGGGGTCACTGGATCAGAGTCAGTGCCAGTGAGGCTGAAGGCCATGCCCTTGAACCTTGACAGAATCTTCAAGGTCCATGCTGTGACATCTTTTGTAGGACAGCCCACAAGATTTCTCACGGGGGTGCTGATTCCCAACACGAGCATGGTTTAAACTTCCGTGGCACTGAGCTCCGTCTGCTCCACGGTCAGAAAGAGAGCGCAGCACCCTTTTCTTCATCGGGACATATCCTCATTGACTCACATCTGTGAGAATAGAAATTGATGCTACTTTCCCACCTGAGCTCTGTTACACTGCATGAATAAATGTAGTGCATTCTCTGCAAATAATTGATTGAAATGGGATCCCTTTCCCTCTCAGCCCAGCCGGTTTCTGTCCTAAGATGGTATCCAATGGGGCCATGCATTATGCATCTCGATGATTATGCATTAATTTCTTGAGAACTACCAAGTGATACTTAAATTTTTCAAGCATGTTTGGTTATGCTAAATAATTGATTGCATCTTTTATTTATAAAAATTTCCTTGCTGGAAGTTCAGACAAAGGTTCTGCCAACCCATTGTCTCTACTGGATTGCAGCTTCCTGGCATGAAGTCCAGAAACTCACCTACAGATTTCAGTCTTTGAAAGCTTTTAGGCGAGCAGCCAGATGAAGTCCTGCGTTCTAGACAAGAGAGACTGGCCATAAGCCAACAGATACCTGTACTGACCTCTTCCCACCATCCTGGGGTGAGGCTGGCCAGGGCCCGGAGCACCCAGACAGACCTGTTTCCAGCATTATAGCCTTCATGGCTGCTCTGTCCTAACCAAGGGGCAGCTGGGGACTTTGGGGACCTGGATCAACATAATCACATGATGGGATAGGTTATAAGCCCACCTGGTTTGTATGAGTAGGAGAATAACGTGAGCAAAGAGAAATAGGGGGAACGGGGACAAAGAGAACTGCACAAAGATAACTTTTTTGTCTCTTGCAGACTGTGTTCTCAAGAAATGGTGAATGAACAAAATAAATGTAATTAGCATGTCCAATGAAAACAATTAGCGATGCGATTGGAATATTACTTTTCCCTTCCCCTCCATTGCCCTTTTAAATTTTATTTAATAGGAGAAGGTTGATGTGAAAACTCAGCAGGCTTCCGACTTTTCATTCTTAGGAAGTAGACAGTACACATGTGTTGTTCTAAGTTGAACTGTCTCAAGTCAGAAATCAATGTCCAGCCCAAAGTGAGGACCAAAACTTTGAACCCAATTTAACGTCGACCCCCCCTTCCTTCCCCTCTGCATTTCTTCCTAAGACCCTGGTGATCCAGCGCCCACTTCCAGCCTCTTGCTGCCGGGGTCTCTCGGCCCCTCTAGGTGGTCCTATGAGATAGCACCCAAGCTGACCACACGCCAGCTCTCTTCTGAGGGACCACATTTGGCCCACGGGACACCCCTTGCCTGAGAAACCCCACAGAAGCAGACCTGTCCCCGGTGCCCCTCCACCTTACTGTCACGGTCCACTCTGGATGTCAAAAGTGCAAAACTGGGACCCATAATGTGTGCTGTTTCCTGACTGTATTTCAGAATATTCCAAGTGGTCCACATAAGCCTGCTTCGCTGGGCTCGAGATGGAGATACACCTGTGGCCCCTCTTTCCTTGGGGTGTAAGGAGACTGTCACAGCTCATTAATAGCTCTTCTCAAAAAAAAAAACTCTTTACCTGTCTCTCCCCACCACACCACCCTCAGACCCCTTTTCACATCCTTAATCTGGATGAGGCATCTAAGAGGGAAGGAGGCAGGTCTCAGATTTTCCTTTGTGAATTCTGTAAAGGGGGGCTTGTTCCAAATTCACGTGGGTATCTGATACCTATCATATTGGTGCCTCAGCCAAAACAGAAGCAGAAAGAATCTCGCTCTAGTTTCTTATCCCGTAAACAGCAGAGAAAAAGATAAGAGTGTGCATTTCAGTTGTCTGTGCTGCTTAACACCATGAAACCAAGTGGCTTAAAACAACACCGGTATATCGTCTCCCATGGTTCTGTGGGTCGGCTGCGTCACCCCTCTGCTGGTCTCCCCGGGGCGCACCCCTGCGACTGCACTGAGTTGGACAGTCAGCCATCGCTCGCTCGGCTGGCCCTTAGTGCTGTGTAGGGGCCGGGCGCCTCAGTCCTTGTTCTCATGGCTTCTCATTGTCTGGTAGGCTAAAACAGCTTCCTTTCATGGTGATCTGGGCAATGTTTCAAGAGACAGAAGCAGAAGCTATAAGGCCTCTTGAGGCCTTGGCTCTGGAAATCACACAGAATCACTATCCTGCATTTTGTTGGCCAAAGCAAAACCACAAGACCAGCTGAGACTCAACAGGTGGGGGAAAAAAGACTCTGCCACTAACATTTACATCTTTGGCTCTCCCCAGTTCACTACAGGGATTTTTGCCTCTGCTAACTCCAGCAGATGGAGAATGGAGGGTTAGGTTAAAATGAGTCCATGTTGGTTTGATGGGCTTATATTTGGAAGGGTAGAAAGGAAGGGAAGAGAAAAGATCCAGAAGGTAAGAGCCTGGGGAAGAAAGCAGAACCAACAGAGGGGGGCTTTGGGGAGGCACTGGGGTAGGGTGTGGGATGGACCACAGGCTGGGAACTAGGAGCCATTGTTATAGAGAACGGGCGGCACTGGTTCTTCCATTCGTGAAGGTAGGAGCAGACAGTATCTCTGTGTGAATTGGGGGGTGAGGCCTTCTGGAGCTTATTGTGAAGAGACTTTACCATAGATTGGATTCCTCTTCTCCCACCTGTCCCCTGGACACACTTCCCGCCCCCATCCTTCCTCTCGTCAGATGTGTTCACAGGGAAGGTGAGTCCCAGGAGGGGTGCGGGGTACTGCTAGGCAAGTCCATCCTCAGGTGTAAAGTTTCCGGAAGAGGCGAGTGGGAGAAGCTGGGGGACCCAGGCATTTGTTACCTCCATTGCTCTGCCGTGGGCTGCAGATTCAAAGCTCAGGATTTTCATTTTGAAGACCATTTCTAAAGCCTTACAATGTGAATGCCTGCTGTGTTTGTCTAGAGTCTAAGTTGAAAGGCCCTGTGTTTCCCATCAAATGCCCCAGGAGGAAGGGAGCAGAAGCTGGTGACATTGGAAGGGCAGGTCACTTTGCTGAGAAATGAAGTGCTCGGGGCTTGTTTTCAGCTGCAAAGGTGAGCAGACTCACACAGCAGATTGTTGACACTGATAAGCACCCTTGGGGGAAGCACAGAACCTTTACCTGCCTTATATTTTAAAACGAACACAAAATCTATAGAATTTATTTTTCACTTTCAGATAATAGATATATGCCTGCCTTTAGGAGAAGATGCTATGCTTTAAAAAAAAAAAAAAAAAGCACTTTTTAAATTGTGGCTTTTCATGATCAAAAAGGCTCAGCTCCAGCTTTGACAGCTGCCCCTGACCGACCCCCACCATCTGACTTCCTCCTAAATTATTCTGTAATCCTCCTGTCCTCTTTAAAACCTTTGCCCTTCTGAATCTGAAGCACATTGCTTTCAGCAAACACGTGGCCATAGACACTTGAGAGCTGAGCTGGGTGAGTTCGGAGCGTGCCTGCATTGCTTCCCCCTTTGCTGTCCTCCCCCATAGTCCCCGCAGCTGGGCACCCCCGCCCAGGGCCCGCAGGCCCGAGTGCAGAGCCCGTGACCACGGCCTCACTGCCGAGAGGCTGCCGGTAGGGGGCGTTGTGTCTACACCTGCGGCCCGAGTATGCGGACACCACCAGGCTTAAGTTGTTAGACATTTAAAGCTGAAGGGGACGTTAGAACCCACGTCACCTGCGGGTTTCCTTTGTTCACGAGGAACTTCCGGCCCAGAGAGATGAGTTAGTGGTGGGAGTTGGGCCAAAACACGGGCCCCTTGACTTCCAGGCTGGGATCCCTACCCTCTGCTCTTCCGTCCCCTCCGTCCTCTCCCCCTCCCCCTCCCTCTCGGCACACCCCCTCACTCCTCCTCTTGTGTGGTCTCAGATATCTTACCAGCAGATGAGAGGAACAGGACTTGCATGTGAAACTATTAGAAAAGAACAGAAGATGGTGAGGGGCTTGCTACCGATTGCCTGGGAAAGCACAGTTGGGGACTTTTTGCATTTGGCCTCAGAGGAATAGTCAACTCTTAACTAGTAGAGATGAGATTAAACTGTGTGGTGTTTTGTGTTTTTTTGTTTGTTTGTTTGTTTGTTTTAAATAGTTAAAAATAGCACACTTGTGGCAAAAGTTACAATTTATTACAAATCATCAAAATAGTCACCATCCTATGAGAGGCGAGATGTTACGGTGTTGGTCTTATCTGTTACCACCAGCTGGGTGATCTTGGCCAGGTTTTTAAACATCACTTGGCCTCATCTGTAAAATGAGATAATAGTGTGGGTGAAGATTAAATGAGATAAGGCATTTAACCGCTTATCTTAGGTCATGGCATATTCTAAGTGCTCAATAAATGTTAATAATAATAATGGTAATAGTAATAATAATAATAAAATAGCAACTCTTTGGCACTTAAAACTTGGAACTACAATGTAGTTGTGTCTATTACAAGGGAGAGATGCCCCTTCTCCCCACTGGTTAGATATGTAGCTGCTGAGGAGCTTCTCCACCATCTTCCAGTCTCCTCTCCAGAGACCCAAGGTGTTAGCCAGGTTGAGCGAGTGGGAAAAAGGTATGGAGTGGCAGTAGGCATGAGTGAGTGGCTACATAATGTAAGCTTGTGGTGAGAAAGAATTGAGTGAGGGGAAAGCATGCTGGGATGCCTTCTTTCCTAACTTGGGATCCTTCTCATAGGGGAAAAAAAAAAGAAAAAAAAAAGCCAAAGGATGGGCAACATTAACTTTTTTTAAAGATAAATAAATATCTTTGGCCACTTTTTATCAAATAATTTGTGCAATGCTTAGTATTTCTTGTACAGTTCTTAATTTTTGCTGTTGTTTTACAATTCTGTGTGATGACTGGCAAAGGTAAATATATTTCTAGATAGCAGATAGCCTTTGAACCAATTAAATTGGCTTTATGTCCATTCCATAACATATTTCAAATATTTTTGGTTTTGATTTAATTTAATCTTGTCTTGTCCGTGACCTGGTTTTCCTCCCTTGCCATCCTACTCCAGGATGCCATAGATATCATCTTGACTTTTGTTTTTCCTTCTCTTTCCAGATTCTGAGCCCCTAGTCATAGAATGCTTTGCCATCACAATATGTAAATGATACCCTACCATGAAGGCACCATATAAATCAGAGATGCCCAGAAAGGCAAACATGAAAATAGTTTCCCCGATTTTTTTAAAGGATTTTATTTATTTGCGAGAGAGCTCACGAGAGAGCACAAGCAGGGGGAGTGGCAGAAGCAGGCTCCCTGCTGAGCAAGGACACCCCCCCCACCCCCGCCGGGCTCCATGTGGGGCTCCATCCTGGGACCCCAGCTGAAGGCCGACGCTCAACCAACTGAGCCACCCAGGTATCCCACTTTCTCTGATTTTTTCCTCCAGTAGCACATCATACAACATTGAATAATTGCTGGGTTATTTGACAAATCGGGAACTGAGTTCGTTAGGGAGCTGGGGAACTTAAAAATCAGGCTGCCTTCAGGAAAATTTATGAGGGGATTACAGTGTGCAGCCACCAGTAAATAGGGCACCAGAAACTTGGGCTGAATTGATGATCTTCTGCCTGACTGGGACCTGCACGGACTGAGCAAAACTTTTTTGAATCAAAGTGACTTAGGGAGGAAATTGTTTGTGATGAGTAGAATGGATGGAAAAAATGAACATCCAGAATCTCTAGGGAATTAAACCAAATCCACAAGAATCCACAATTCTATTTCTACTGCATTCACGGTCAAAAAAATCTGAGCATGTCCCTCACACAAGAGGCAATAGAAATAGAAAACAAACCCGTGGAAAAGGATTCGGCCTCCTTAGTAATTATAGGAACTTAAAGCACGAAGTCACGCAGTGACAGTTAAACTGGTAAAAGCAGATTATAATTACAAAATCAAAATCTGGCAAGGATTTTAAGAAATCTGTATTCTCATAGTAACATAAATTAGTACAATATTTCTGGAAAGCAACATGGCAAAGTGTAATGAGCCATGAAATATCACATCCTTGGGCCTGGTAAACATATACTTGGGACTATATTCTGAATAAATAACTCAAAAGAAGAAAAATAGTTGGGGAGGAGGAGGAAGCAGACAAGAAAAATGAAAAAAATACCTAAAACTGATTAAATAAGAGCATAGTATGGTATAAAAGGACAAATATTATTATTAAGAATGTTATGTTTTTGTGTTACGAAAACAAATAGAAATGTGGATGTAAAATAATGCTAAGTGAAAAATATCTAAGCTCAAATTCTGTGAATATTGACTACAGGTGTGTTTTAAAAAAAAGCCCAAGCAACAATAAAACTAAAAAGAGATTATTCACTTTTGCTATGTGACAGAGTGAGACATGAATTTAATTTTTCTATTGCTTTGATACTTGTGTTTATCTTTCCCAAAACACAATTTTAAAGGCTGCTCTCTCTATAATTTACATTTAATATAAATATATAATTTAATATATAATTTATCAAGGACAGAAACATGGTAAACTCTTAGCTCTTCATCATGTGGTTTCTTATAGCCGCCCAGATCATTTTTTTTTTTTTAAGATTTTATTTATTTATCAGAGAGAGTGAGAGAGCACAAGCAGGGGGAGCGGCAGGCAGAGAGAGAAGCAGACTCCCCGTGGAGCAGGGAGCCCGATGTGGGACTCGATCCCAAGACCCTGGGATCATGACCTGAGCCAAAGGCAGACGCTTAGTGGACTGAGCCACCCAGGCGCCCCTGACAGCTGCCCAGATCTTAAACATGGGCCTGAATAGCACAGACACTGCATCTCCTTGCTGCACAGATTTCTTTGCTGATTATGCAGAGGGAATGTGTGATCACCAGGAGCCTTGAGGGACTGTAGGAGAAAATCATGTTGAATTAGCTACCTGCTTGGCTCATCCAATGCCAGAGCTTTATCTCCTTGGACCTAGGTGGTGCTTGGATCATTTGGGCATTTCTGGAAGAGAAGGAAGCCAGTATGGGAGAGAGGAAGGAGGCAAAGTGTTGGCTCCTTCCTCCACTCGGAAGAATCCTCCTCTCCTTAATTAATACATTTCAGCATCATAGGCTTCCTTTTCCTTCGGGCCCCATCCTTCTTGCCCCGCAAGCTTGGCATCCTCTGATGGTTATTTTTGCTATCTTACCCACCCTGAGAGTGACAGTAATCCTCATTAAACAAAGTCACACATTTCCTCTAAGTAGCTAGATGTTCTTAAGGGTTTAGGCAAGACTAAACAGACACACACTAGTCATTTGGCGCATGGCCGTGTTTCTTCCTGTCCTTGGCTCCTGTGTAAGCAGGGCACTGAATCTCACAGGTCTCACCTTACCTGCTTCTGTGTGGCAGCAAACATCCGCGAGTCTCTGTACCTTGACACGGAATTCTGCTGACGCCAGGCAGCTCTCAAAGTCAGAGGTCATGGGCCTGGGTCAACATCATCTGCTTTCACGGGAGGATTAAATCTGTGCCTGAGCCCCAGAATGAAGAGACTCACATTTCCTCCCTCAGGGGTGCACAGAGTGCTTCACCAGCGCGAGCTTTTCCTGCAGAGGGGAGAAGGCGCAGGGGGCCTGATGAGTGTTCACCTGAGAAGCTGTCGCAGAATTCTTGGGCTGGTGTTCTCAAATTCGTTTTCCTCCCTCTCTTCTCCTTCCTATATTTTTCTTCCTTTCCCTCCCCCTCTACAAATTAGAGGCCTTCAAGATAATAAGATGACATTGATTGAGCGTGTGCTATGGTCAGGCATGATTATGTAATCGTAACCTCTTTAATCTTGACAACGGCCCTGTGACGTAGATAGGTACAGCTGTCTGCATTTTACAGCCAAGAAAACAGGCACAGACAGCCGTTACGTATTCAAACTCACAGAATGATAGGAGCAAGCTTCGAACCCCAGCGATTGGAGTTCCATTTCTCTCCCTGAGTTCTGTCCCTGGGGTCCTTGTGCTTGCTGACTTGGCCTGGAGTGGGGGGACCCAGGGCCTGTGGCCCAGCTCGCAGGGCCGGCAGTAACCCGTGGAAGAGCCGCCCCAGAACCAGCCAGCAGGATCTGACCGTGAAGTTTCAGCCAGACGGGGACTCAAGCCAGCGAGCAGCCGGGGCCGTAAATGCCGAACATGTAGGAGGCACCGACATCCACCTCGATGCCTGGCTCCACGGACACAATCGGCTTGGGAAGTAACAGGAGAGGAGGGAAAAGACTCTGCCTCCTGGGAAGAGGCCCTTTGAGCAAAGATAGAGATGAGGAAGGTTAAGTGAGGAGAGGGGGAGAGAGACCCTAATTTACAACATTTGTGGCTGGAATTGGAGAGTTTGTAAGAAGCAGAAGCAGGAGATGCCTTGGTGTGATCCAGGGAGAGGACAACTGGCCTTTTCTAGAGTCAAAGGTGGCCCCGTATACATGAGGAGAAGACGGGGATTGCGGTCATTTTGCTACGGTGGGAGGGAAGGGAGTGAGGAGTAGATTGGCCTGTTTGGGGGCCTTATATTTGTGAGGCTGTGGGGTCTCTCCAGCTCACTCTGTCTTAGTGGCTAGAGTGTGACAGCACTCCCCATCTGGGGCTCCAAACCCTAGAGCCCCCCCGGGCACTGAGCTGCCCTCAAGCACCTGGAAGGCGCTGCATGGGAAGCATAAGGCTTCCCCTTCTCGGCTGCGAGGCCAGAGCTGGGATGTAACTCCAAGTCCAGGCCCGTGTGCCCCTGGATGCGCTGGGGGCTTCTAGCTGCTGCAGCTGAGCCCGGGTACAGCCCCTAGCATGTCTCAGGGCACTGGGGCTGAAAGGCTTCCAGAAAGTTACCCCTGGATTAGGACGGGGAGGAGGAGGGAGCTGGCGCCCTCTCCAGGTGACCTCAGAGCTGTCCTAGCCAGGCTGGACCCATGCCAGGCCTTGGCCCGGCAGCTGTGTCCCGCACCTTGGATTCCTGACGAGGCGAAATGCTTGCAGCTGCCGGCTACAACCAGCTGGCCAGCCAGAGAAGTCACCCGGGAGAACACGGCTCCGTCCTCCGCACCCCATCCCGGATTTTGCTCTCAACAAGGCTTGGTGGAGCCTCTGCGTATGAGTCACAGAGCAGAAAATGAAAATGAAATGAAAGGCTGGGAAAACTGAACCCTCCGGACAGGGTGAGCGTCCCAGGCTGGTAATCAGTGGGTCTGGGGGCCTCCTTGCAGCCCAGGCAGGAAGGTTAGACTTGCTTTGGGGAAGCTTCCCTGGAAGAAGCAATATTTCAAGAGCGTAAGCTCTTCGCGTACAGGATGATGGTGGTGTATTTAAAATTCTCTTAAACTTATCCCTTCCGCCCTTCCCACTTGCACGGATTCCAGGAATGTTTACTATTCCGTTGGCAGAGTTCTCTTTACTCAGCTGCACAGCTGTGTGCTGGCGCCGTGGAGATGGGGGGACGTCCAGGGCTGTGCTGCTCCCTGGGAGCTCATAGGCGACCTTACCAGACGCGGCGTAGATACAAGGAAAGGTGCCTGACCAGGACCCTCTGTAATCCTAACCTGGGGTTCAGCAGCCGCCTGCCCAACCTCCCACTTGGCGGAACCTCTGTGCTCCCCAAAATGGCCTTCTTGGTTCTCCCCACCCCCTGAGGTGCAGCTCCTGCTCTCTTCCAGGAAACCCTGTCTCGCCTTTCCAGCCTCAAGCAAATCCCGCCGGCGTCTGAGCAGCAACGGGCTCGTCTTCACAGACTGGGCCACTTGTCACTCGTTGGGGATAGACACTGCTTGGTGGCTTGGATTCTTTACTTTCAGTGTTGCAGCTTCGGCTTTCGGAAGCCCAGAGCTGGTTTTTCCACTTACAGAGTGGACTGGTGAGGTCCGGACGACAGAGCTATGGCTCTCTTGGCCCTTCTCCAAGCACATCTATGCTTTTCTCCCTCTGCTCTGCCTGGAGAGTCCCATTCATTCTTAAAAACCCAGGTCAGAAACCGCATCCCGTCTGCAGCCTCCTGACTCCTCCAGACAGAGGGACTCCTACTGCCTGCAGCTCTTCACCTCCCTTTTGGTTTGCCATCCTAACCCTGGGGCGCTGGGGCACCCGGGTGGCTCAGATGGTTGAGCATCTGCCTTTGGCTCAGGTCATGATTCCAGGTCCTGGGATCACGTCCCGCGTTGGGCTCCCTGCTCATGGGGAGTCTGCATCTCCCTCTCCTGCTCCCCCTGCTTGTGCTCTCTCTCTCTCTCAAATGAATAATAATAATAATAATAATAATAATAAATCTTAAAAAAAAAAAATCCCGGAGCCCTAAGGGTCTCACTCGCCGAGACGAAATCCCCCTCAGTGTTTCTTCCCCAGGCCAGAGCTTCCAGCACTGGTGGGCAAGTTAGGTCCCCTTTGGCACCCTCACGTTTGTGTTGTGCTGGGGAATGACTGGCTTTATTTTGATTTGAAAGACTGTTTCTCAGAGATGTGTGTTTTGACTTGAGATGTGACCTTTGGACAATGGGGACAGAAACAGCCTTCACTCTGGAACTTGGAGCTTCTGTTCTACCGGTTAGAAAAGTGTTCTTGAATGTGGAAACACTGCCTTGTAAGGGGGAATCATAAACAGTGGTTCTCAACCTGGCCTACACTTTGTAATCACTTGGAGAGCTTTAAAAATGTCACAGCAGGGGGGCACCTGGATGGCTAAGTCAGTCTGACTCTTGGTTTCGGCTCAGGTCATGATCTCAGGGGTGTTGGGACTGAGCTCTGCTTGGAGAGGAGTCTGCTGGAAAATTATCTCCCTCTGCCCCTCCCCCCACTCACACACTCTCCCTCTCTTTCCCTCTCTCTCTCTCTCTTTCTCTAAAATAAATAAATCTTTAAAAAATAAATAAATAAAAATGTCACAGCTAGGTCCTGCCCCTAGGCCCTGATTTAACTGGTCTGGGTGTAGCCTGGGCTCCAGAGATGTTTGAAAGCTCTCTGGGTGATTCTGATGTGCCACCCAGGTTGAGAACAGCTGCCCAGCCAAGCTGCCTGATGACTATCTGCAGGAAGAGGAGACCCTTAATTAGTATCTCCGGGGGACCTGCAATGCTTGGGAAGAATTGGGAGAATTAAAATATGTTCATTAAAGGTGGGAGGGAGAAAGGACCGGTAGGCCAAACAAGACCCATAGAAATAAAATCAGAATGAGGATTCTTTTTTCTTTCTTCCCTTTTTTAATCTCTGTGCCCAATGTGGGGCTTGAACTTATGACCCAGAGATCAAGAGTCCCATGCTCTACCCACTGAGCCAGCCAGGTGCCTCTGGGGAGATCACAAGTAGGCAGAGAGGCAGGCAGAGAGAGAGAGGGAAGCAGGCACCCGCTGAGCAGAGAGCCCGATGCGGGGCTCGATCCCAAGACCCTGAGATCATGACCTGAGCCGAAGGCAGAGGGTTTAACCCACTGAGCCACTCAGGCGCCCCAAGGGAGGATGATTCTTAAATGCCCTATTGTCCTGGACTAGCCGAAGATGGAAAAGCTGCAGAGGGGACAAAGGAGATAGATAGCTCAAGGCCAAAGAGGGGAGTCAGGGAAGCGGGGCCTTCCCAGACCCAGGGAAACACCGGTTGGTAAGGGATTTACCTGTAAAAGCAGAATGCTTTTGACTGGCTGTCCTTGGGGATGTCCAAGAGGCAGAGAGGAAAAACCATTACTTCTCAAAAGAATCAAAAGGGAACCAAAAGCTGGAGCAGCCCCTGTCTCTGGGAGATGAAAGGAAAACTGTTCACAGAGGCTGGGGGTAAGGGGGGGCGGGAACCATAGCCCTCGATTTGGGAGAGACCATAGCCCAGGGGTGAGGCCTGTGCCCTCAGAGAGAGTGCGGACCAGTGCCTCAGAACATTTGAAATATATTCAACTCAGCTCCAAGGGTACCATTCTCATGGTGCTCTACGTGGGTGGCATCCCTCTGCGGAATATTCTAGAGACATTGCACGTTATACCTGTGGCAGTAGGGCAGCACTTGATCTTGTCCACTGCATGCCATTGTTGTACCCAAATCTGCATATCTCACATCGGAGCTCAAGGCTTCACTTGAACCCAAGGGTGAGGAGTTCAGAATCTGAGGGGTCTCATGGGGAGCTCCCTCCCCCCTTGGATGTGCACCTGGGAGCCTCAAGATGTGAGGTAGGGTGACCCTAACACACCCCTGTGTTATCCTGTGATGACTGTGAAGAAAAACGGACCCCTCTCCGTCTGAGATGGGACAGCCTCCACCCTGTAGGACCAGCCTGGCAGCAGTGATGGGGGCCATTCAGAACTTGACACAAGAAAAGCTGCCCCTTTTTCCTGGCCAGTCAAGCTTGAGTTGGAGCAGCTCCTGGGGAAAAGAACAGGGTGAGGAGAGTTACGTATGTGACGGGAACGTGGGGAGAAGCCTAGGCTTCATTCAGCCCAGCCTGTTTCAAACTGCGGGCTGTAACCTGTTAGTGGGTGTGAAACGCTTTAGTCCAGATTATGACTGACCTTAAATAGGAATAAAATAGAAAGTATCAGTGCACCGCACAGAGTAAGGATTAAGGATGGTTTTATGAAGACTGTCTATGTTCTATTTGTGTATTTTCTAGGTTGCCGTGTGTAAGATATTTTACTGCAAGTTTCTATTAAAAACAAACCCAAAAGCTGCTTCCTTAACAAGCCAAATAGTAACTCATCTTTTCTTTTTTTTTTTTTTTTAAGATTTATTTATTTATTTGAGAGAGAGAGTGTACACAAGCTGGGGCGTGAGGAGGAGAGAGAGGGAGGGAGAGAATCTCAAGCAGACTCCCCACTGAGTACAAAGCCCAATTCGAGGCTTGATCTCATAACTCTGAGATCATGACCTGAGCTGAAATCAAGAGTCGAGTGCTTAACTGAACCCCCCAGGCGCCCTACTGACTTGTCTTTCAATCTTGGGGTCCTGGTAACTTGTTGGCCCAGTTGGGAAAATCCTATTCGTTTTGCAATAAAAATTCAAGGTTGTTTTGTTTTGTTTTGTCTTTTCATAACAAACAAGCTGGTAGCAGATAGTCGTTGCTGGTGTCTCTGTTGAAGAGCCTTCGGGAAGGAGGCTCTCTCCACTTTACTGACGTGGGGCCTCCAGGATCTCAGAAGCTTAGAGACCGTCCGGTCTTCTGAGACCTTCACTTCTCTTCTGTGACTCTCGTTGTCACTTGAATTGCTGCTTCCCTTAGGTTTGGAGCAAAATCAAATGCCTCTTTCTAGGGCTTTATTTTCATAAGGTTATCATGTCTTAGAATGTTCATGGATCAGCTAAAGCTGTCACAGTAACGAATGGGGGAAAAAATGTGCCCATGCCACCACCCAAAGCTGTCGTATTTGTTTGCTTGGAGAGACAAAAAGGTGGCGTTAAGGTACAGGGAGGGAGGAGTTGATGGCGAAATGAAAATAAAACTCAGATTTTACCTTCAGAAAGTTTATGCTGGCTGACAGGAGTGATGGCTTTCTGGGGGTTTGAAGTGAATTCACATACAGGGTTTTATTCTAGATATCAAAAGCCCTTGCTTCTTGAGCCCCTTTAGCTCCGAGGAAAGCCTCCTAACATCATCTACCCCCCATGCAAAATAGAAACATCTATTTATTCGTAAAGCTCAAGGAAGTTATTTATTTCAAGCAATAAAATATCCCAAGGTCTTGACACAGATTGCAGAAAAACTTTGGCCTCCTTATTGTGGATATTCCAACTGGGTATTTCTTTTTTGTTGTATTAGACCTTCAAGAAACGGCTCTTGAATTCTTCCTGATTATTATCCTAAATAGGAAGGCGTAGTCTGAAATATAAAACAAGATGTGTCTGCTGTTTCTTGTTGTGGGAGAGTAGTTACCTTTATTGTACTCATTAGATACAAATGCCCTGTATGGGGGCGCCTGGGTGGCTCAGTCGGTTAAGCGTCTGCCTTCGGCTCAGGTCATGATCTCAGGGTCCTGGGATCGAGCCCCACATTGGGCTGCCTGCCCAGCAGGGAGCCTGCTTCTCCCCTCCACCCCCCACTCCTGCGTACTCTCTCTCTCTCTGTCAAGTAAATAAATAAATAAAATCTTAAAAAAAGAAAATGCCCTGTATGGTTCTCTCAGAGGCGGTCAGCTTGGGCCAGGCTGGAGGCAGGCTCCAGGCCGGGAAGTCTGGCTTATTGTCCTGCTGCCACTGGAGACTCTCAGCCACAGTGTTGGAAGGATATTCATCCCCTGTGTACCGTGTCTCGGGCACTTGACGTTCCTCATCTTCAACCCCAGAATCAATCCTTCCAGATTTGTTTCATTCTTTCCATTTTACAGATGAGGAGACAGACGCAGAAAGGATCAGAGAAGAGCTAAACATACCCACATGCATATTTTTTTTACATTGTTTTTTCAGTCTGACTTTGTCTTTTCCACTAGCTTTAGCTTTCCACTAGCTTTAGGGCCTACTATTTTTTAGGCAAGGGGGAGAAGTAGGTGTATATTTAACCATAATCACTTTAGTATCATAAAGCCAGGACAAATCAAGGGTTCACCCATATATTCTCATGTTGGCACTCTGCATTATTGTGAAGTTTGGTCGGTGTATTAACATGTGATGACAAGAAGATGAGATTTAGCACTTGTGTATTGACTCTCAGTGACATTTGTTTTCCCCAAAGGCTTAATATGAACATTTCCAAACACAGTGGATTTTTTTTTTAAGATTGTATTTATTTACTTGAGAGAGTGAAAGGGAGAAGCAGACTCCCCACTGAGCAAGGAGCCCGATGTGGGACTTGATCCCAGAACCCTGGGATCATGACCTGAGCTGGAGGCAGCCGCTTAACCGACTGAGCCACCCAGGTGCCTCAACCACAGAGGATTTTATTTATTTATTTAAAGATTTTTTTTTTTTTTTTTTTTTTTTTTTTTATTTGAGAGAGAGAGAGCACACTTAGGGGAAGGGGTAGAGAGAGAAGCAGACTTCCAGGGAGCAGGGAGTGCGACATGGGGCTTGATCCCAGGAGGCCAGGATCATAACCTGAGCCGAAGGCAGACGCCCAACCAACTGAGCCACCCAGGTGCCCCTGGATTTTAAAGAACACTACGGTGAACACCTGCATGTCTACTACTCGATTCAACAGTTATTAACATTTT
>CM052899.1:118263353-118284335 GCA_028534135.1 Potos flavus
GCATCCTTGGCTTCTGTCCACTAGAGGCACCCTTCAAGTTTTGGGTTGTGACAACTAATAATGTCTAAAGATTTTGCTAAGTGTCCCTTGAGGGGGAGGAGGAAACAAAATCACCCAGCCCCTTGAGAACCACAGGCTTAGAGCAATGAGAAAGGTAGGTGTCTTCAGAGGGGGTTATCAGGGAAGGGAACATTTTCCGAGGCTGGGGCGTGGCATTCCTAACTGGGGCAATAATACAAACCAGAGCTCACTGCCCCGCAGGCACGGTTGCATTTTGCATGCTTACCTCTTTTAATCTGTATAACATGTTTGTTGTAAAGCAGGTATTATTTCCCCCCGGTTTACGAATGGAGAAACCAAGGTTTAGAGCTTGTGACACTAAGAAGTGATAGACCAGGGATTCAATCCCAGGTTCCTTCTAACCATTGTGCCGTGTTGCCAGTCACATACAAATATGTGTATGTCTATCTTCTATATGTATCTCTATCTTTGTCTATCTGTGGGTCTGTTGGCCTTTCCTTGACTGTCTTCTGCATCTCGGAAGGACTGGATGGAGAGGAGAAACAGTCATTTACTGGCCAGAGCCCCGAATTGACTTCCAAAGCAGTTGCGCTGGCCAGCGAAGCGGGCGTCTGAGCGTGAGCGCACTGTCTCCTCGCATTGCAGCTCCCACCCCTCCCCCAGCTTGCCTTGTCCCCGGGAGCCGCCACCCTGCTTGTTTGCTCTGATTACAACCCCTCCCCCCCTTGGTGAAAGACAATTCTGTGGGTGCTTATCACATCTCCCGGCAGGTTTCTGCAGCAGGAGCCTGCTGCTCACCCCGACTTCCAGCTGGGGGCCTAAATATCAAAGTCCCGGCTGTCCAGGGCCTGGGGGGTCGCCTCGCACCATCAAATGGAGCTGCTGGGAGGGGAATGCAAACAGGACCCAGAGTCACATGAAAGGGCAGCCTGGTCTCTCCCATCGTATTTTCGAGACCCGAGGTGGATCCTCAGGAGCCAGGGACTCCAGAGAGGGTCGGGGTCTGGGGGGGTTGGAGAGCGGCACAGTGCTCTCTGGATCTCGGTTGCTCCATTTGTAGATTGAGGGGCCAGATGGTCTCTTGGAGAGGGTAGGCCTCGTAGGGCAGGGCTGTCTCAGCCCTGGGCGTGCGTCAGAGTCACCCATGGAGGGTGATGCCGGCTTTCCTGGGGCTCATGTGAGATTCGTTGGGTTCTGTGGGCCCCAGCATCTGAGAGCCCAGGAGACCGCAGTGCACAGCCCGGGATGAGAGCCCTGGCATCAGGAGAAGGGGCTTGGGGCCGGACTGGTCTAGGGTTTGGGCGCTAGCTCTGTCCGGAGATCCCAAGGCTTTTACTTGCCACTCTGGTCTGCAGTTTTGCACCTCTGTAATAAGGGCAAAACACGGGTTATCACTGTGCCTCATAGGAGCAAAACAATAACATTGGGTGTATTGGTAAAGTGATGGTCCATGGCAGACATTCACTGTGAGTAGACTCCCTTCTCCAGCCCCCCTTCTGACACTCTGCTAGGCAGTGCAGTGCATTTGTTTTTTATCTTATTTATTTATTTAAAAGATTTTATTTATGTATTTGACACAGAGAGAGAGAGCACGCACAAGCAGGGGAGTGGCAGAGGGAGAGGGAGAAGCAGGATCCCTGCTGAGAAGGAAGCCCAACAAGGGGCTTGATCCCAGGACCCTGGGATCATGACCCGAGCCAAAGGCAGATGCTCAACCGACTGAGCCACCCAGGCGTCCCATTTGTTTTTTAAAGAGGAATTTTATCATGGGTTGGTTTAAGAAATCAAGGTAATTAACTTCGTTTTGCACTCTGTTCCCAAATAGCGATCTTTCCATCTGATCACTGCTGTAATAGGAGTTGTAACAATCTTATATACATACAAACTATTTAAAGGTGGCCAAAGGAAGATTGTTTTAAGAAGTATTAGAAGGAGTTATATAGCAAAGTATTAACAGGAGTTGATCTGGGGTGCGGACTGTTTTTGCCCGTCTACTTTCTGTGCATTTTCTAAATAATTCCACGCATAAAGCCCTTTAATAGCTTCCCTTGGTCCTCAGCACAGCATCCGGTCACCTCAGCGCGCCTCCAGCACCTATTTGACCGGCCCTGTGTTTAAGCCTCTTGCACCTCTTTTTGACCTCCTCTTCCCTTCTCACCCTGGGCTTCAAACACACACTTTTTAAAAATCATGGTAAAATATACGTAACAAAATTTATTATTTGAACCATTTTTAAGCGTGCAATTGTGTGGGATCACCTACATTCGCAATGTCGGGCAACTGCCACCACTCTCCCTCTCTAGAACTTTTCCACCATGTCAGACTCAGACTGAAACCCTGTACCCGTCGAGCAACTCCTCATTCCCCCTTTCTTCCGTCTCCTGGTAACACCTGTTCTACTTCCTGTCTCTATGGATTTGCCTCTTCTAGGTACCTCAAGTAAGGGGTATTGCGCCGTATTTATCCTTTTGTGTCTAGTTGACTTCACTTAGCGTAATGTTTTCAAAGTTCATCCATGTTCTGTAGTGTGGGTCAGAATTCCATTCCACTTGATGGTCAAATACCATTCCGTGGTAGGTACACCACATTTTGTTTATCCATCCGTCTGTTCATGGACATTGGGCTGTTTTCACCCTTTGGCTATTGTGAATAATGCTGTTAGGAACACAGGTGAACAAGTATCTGTTTGAGTCCTTGCTTTCAATTCTTCGGGTCTATACACTCAGAAGTGGAATTGCTGGATCACATGGTAATTCTATGTTTAACTCTTTAAGGAACCACCCAACTTTGCCATGGTGGCTGCATCATTTTCATGCCCACTAGCAATTCACAAGCGTTCCAATTTCTCCACCTCCATGCCAGCACTTGTTATTTTCTGTTTGTTTTTGTTTTGTTCTAGTAGCCCTCTAAGTGGGTGTGAGGTGGGCAGAGACAGGCTGCTTATCGAAGCCCCTTCTCTAGCCCAGGTCTTTGTACATATGGGTCCCTCTGACTGAATCTTGCCTCCTCTTCATCCTTCATGTGTTAGTTTAATTCTTGTGTCTGCTGCAGAATCTTCTCCAGTCCCCCAAACTAATTTATCCCCCTTCTATTTATTTATTTTTTAGTAATCGCTACACCCAGTGTGGGCTTTTGAACTCACGACCCTGAGATCAAGAGTCGTATGCTCTTCCAACTGAGCCAGCCAGATGCCCCTAAATTATCCCCCTTTTAATCTCTCTTATGTTAATGCTGTTTGTCTCCTCTGCAACACTTGCTGTAATTTATAATTATATAGTAAAAATTTACTTTTCAAACTCCTATCAACTCAAGGAGACAAAGGCCCATTGTTGTGTGGTCACCCTGGTGGACCCAGTTCCAAGCTCAGTACGTGGTCTATAAGAGGAGCTCAATAAACTGTCTCATGAATCCTTGGGTTGTTTGGTGCTCCCAAAGCAAGCTGAGGCAGAATTAGATGCAGAATGATGGTGAGGGCATTCTTGGGAGTGAACTTGACAGTTGGTGAAGGCAAAACACAAAACAAGGGTCTTGACTTTGAGCTTATGTGTTTTTGTTTTTAAGATTTTATTTATTTATTTGACAGAGAGAGATATAGCAAAAGAGGGAACACAGGCAGGGGAGTGGGAGAGGGAGAAGCAGGCTTCCTGCTGAGCAGGGAGCCAATGCAGGGCTCCATCCCAGGATCCTGGGATCGACCTGAGCTGAAGGAAGATGCTTAACGACTGAGACACCCAGGCGCCCCTGAGCTTATGTTTTGAGCTGACTAAAAGGACATGATGCATTCAGGCTCCTCTCCTCTCATTACAATTAAGGCAACCCTGAGAGGTCAAGCAGCCCAAAGAGGTGTTGAATGTGGGCTCTTCCTGCCTTAGATTGCAACCTGGCTGCATCACTTCTGTTTAATTGCCTTTGTCTATAAGATGGAAATCATGTTATCGACCCCTAGACTTGAGGTGAGTATTCAAAGAGTTATTGTGTGTAAATTGTTTATTTTTTTAAGATTTATTTATTTATTTGAGAGAGAGAGAGAGAACGTGAGCAGAGGGAAGGGCAGAGGGAGAGAGAGAATCTCAAGCACTCTCCGCTGAGTGTGGAACTGTACGCAGAGCTCAATCCCATGACTCATGAGATCATGACCCATGAGAACATGACCTGAGCCAAAATCATGAGTCAGATGCTCAACCTACTGAGCCACCCAGGCGCCCCTGTATAAATTATTTAGAACAGGGCCTGACACATAGAGAGCTCTTGGTCGATAATAGCTATTACTATTATTTAGTAGCTTTCACTCTAGTTATAGAGGGAAATAGATAATACACACCATTAAAGAATTCTGCCAATTGCTTCTTCTGTCTAGTGCTCACGGTTGGATCTCAAAGGGAGCTGTCCGTCTCTCCCTCTGATCAGGTCCAGAATTAAGGGAGTTTTAACTTTTGGTTCTTAACAGCTCTCCAGGACTGTTCTGTGGTTGTGTGGTCCAGAGGGGGTCACTACAATAATTCTCTAAATATTGCTCCAACTGAGGACTCAGGATAGATGGGAGGCTCTGCCTTCCATCATGAAAATTAAAGGGACTGTGGAGTCTTCCCCCTCTGTTGCTGGCAGCTAGAGCTGGGCTTGTGATCCACGCATGGACAAATAGGTGCTTCTGCCTCGGAATCTTGGGTCTGGATAGATTCAGACATAGGCGAAGGGTCAAAGAGAGACTCTTCTTGGCAGTTGTGGAAGATTTAAGGGAGCACAATATGACATGTGGGCCCAGTGGTGCCAAGTGTCCAGGGGTGATGATGCCTGTGGTGGCATCCTAGGCAAATGGTTGCTTTTTATTGGCTTTGTTCTGTTCTGTTTTGTGACATGTTTATTTTATTTTACATTGAGAAAATATACATCATAACAAAGTCTGATAGGAATTTGGTAATAGTTTTTTTAATGACTGCTTTATTGAGTTATAAACTCAACATGAAATTCATCTATTTAGGGACGCCTGGGTGGCTCAGTGGGTTAAGCCTCTGCCTTCAGCTCAGGTCATGATCTCAGGGTCCTGGGATCGAGCCCCGCATTGGGCTCTCTGCTCAGCAGGGAGCCTGCTTCCCCCTCTCCCTCTGCCTGCCTCTCTGCCTGCTTGTGATCTCTCTCTCTCTCTGTCAAATAAATAAATAAAATCTTAAAAAAAAATTCATCTATTTGAAGTATATAATTCATTGGTTTTTAGTATATTCATGCAATTGTGCCACCATTACCAAAACCAGTTTTAAAACATTTTTATCAGACTTCACACCAAATCCCTGTACCGATTAGCAGTCATTTCCCACTCCCCTCTCTGCCCTCCCAGCCCCTTGAAACATGAATTTACTTTCTGTCCCTATAGATAGCAACCTGTTCTTAAACCAGGATTTAATCTATACCTTCCTTCCCTTGAGATGGAGCTCCTACTGAAGTCTTGCACTTGTTAACCGTTGCTGCAGAATAAATTAACCCAAAATTTAGCAGCTTAAGGCAACATACTGTTATTTTCTCACAGTTTTTGTAAAGCAGGAATCTGGATAGTGTTGGAGCTGGGTCCTCTGCTCCAGAATCTCTCACAAGGCAGCAGTGTGTAGCCTGGGCTGCTGTCTTATCCGAGGGCTTAACTGGGAAAGGATCTGCTTCCAAGTTCACTTACACTGTTTTTGGCAGGACTCAGTTCCTTGAGGATTATGGGACTGAAGTGTTATTTCCTCACTGGCTGTTGGCTAGAGGCCACCCTCATTTCCTTACTACATGGGCCATCCCAGTATGGCAGCTTACTTCATCAAAGTCAACATAAGAGAAAAGCTACTACCAAAACAGAAGTCACAATCTTTTGTACCCTAATCATGGAACTGACATTCCCTCAACATCACTATATTCCTTGGTTAGAAGCAGGTTACTAAAGGGGAAGAAATTGCACAAGGCCATGATTACCAGGAGGCAGGGAGCACTGGGGCCATCTTGGAGGCTCTGTACCAAAATTGACCTGCAACCCTTCCATGAGATCTGTAGGCTATTTATTACCTTTCTAATACATTTCTTTTGGGGTTGAGCTAACCAAAATTGGTGACTCTTGTTTGCATCCAGACCAATAAGTGTGTTTATTGCTTACTATTCTGTAAGTTTGTGATTCTGATTTCTATTGACCTAGCTCCTTTCTCTGCAAAGCATAAGATATTTGATAAAGTTATTCACACTGTTTGTTACTCCTTCTTCCTCCAAAGTTATCAGTTCTGTATCTGAATAGTTCATTGTCTCAAAGCCAACTAGCCAACATCCGTCGGAAAACTAGTTTGGATATTAATCTCCACAAAGATCAGAGAAGAGAGGTTAAGATCCTCTCAAATTAGCCCTATCAAAGTAGGAAAACTGAGTCTTATTAATAGAAACAGCTTCATATTCAGGCCAGGGTCTTTGTAGTTTGTCTTTATTTGGGCTATGGCCAAAGGTCGCTTTCTTCCTTAGAGGTTTGGCAGAATTTTAATATCAGAAATGCAGAGCAAACTAGCTTCAGTAAGAAAAAGGGATTTGTTGGGGCGCCTGGGTGGCTCAGTGGGTTAAAGCCTCTGCCTTTGGCTCAGGTCGTGATCTCAGTGTCCTGGGATCGAGCCCCGCATCGGGCTCTCTGCTCAGCGGGGAGCCTGCTTCCCCCTCTCTCTCTGCCTGCCTCTCTGCCTATTGTGATCTCTCTCTGTCAAATAAATAAAAATAAAATCTTAAAAAAAAAAAGGAAAGAAGGAAAGAAAAAGAGATTTGTTGGCTCCCGTAACTAGGAGAGATACCAGGAGGCACACAGGATCAAAGGAGCTGCAGAGCTGTGAGCTGCAACAAGTGGCCCAGGGCAGGCAGCTTTCCTCCTAGCTCGTGTTGGCTTCTCCACTATCTTCGGGTCTCACTTTCCTGGCCTCATTCTCTACTGTTGCAGTCATACCTTGGTATGTGACCTTTTGTCTTTGAGCCAAAAGGGAGAGAAGGGTTGGGTCAGCTGTTTACTGCCAGGGGTGCTATCCCAGGCCAGGCCTGGGTTACACGGCCACATTCCTGTTGCCAGAGGGAAGGACCATGCAAAAACCAATAGCCACTACTGCCCAGGGCAGACCAACCATGTAAGTGATCCCCATAATACTGGAGATCCCAAATAGGGCAAGACAATGCCATCATCTGTGATAAGGCCCTGTCTGGGAGCCATACACTAAACGGATTCTTCTTTGGCCAATGTCTTTCATGGAGTCTTGGAATTCATTTTATTGCAGCCAAGGTCCAGTCTTAATCCACGGGAGAAATAGGGTCACATTGAATTTTCCATTACAGATTTCACTTGTTCCCTAACTACTTGACAGTTGGGAAAAAATTGTATGTAGAGATAGAAGGCCAGGAATGACATGGAAAATAGCTGCCCATTTTATGACCAGGCTTAAATTATAATAACAAAAAAGACCAGAGCTTTTTATATACTGTTACTTTCTGTGATTTATGGGCAGATTGTTTTTTTTTTTTTTTTAACCTTTCACGTAAGGAATGATTTGTCAAGTTCATGAAAACCACATGTATTCAGAGACTCATTCATCTTAGTGCCAAGGGCAAGTCTTGCTTTTAGACCCTTATAAATATGGATTGAGATCAAGATCAGTTGGACTTGACTTTTGGGAGATGTAATATGGTTCTACCTTTAAATATGTATATTGACACTGCAGTTACCCTAGTAATTCTTCTAAAGGAGTGCTATAGTGGGCTCCCAAAAAACGCGTCCTGCCCTGCTACCATTCCCAATTGTTCAGTGATGGACTCACAGCGGATCAGTTGTTCTTTGCCAGTTCTTTACGGAGGGCCCGTATGTGCTAAGTGCTGGGGGCAATTGTGCAGGATAATCTGCTTGATCCTACCTACTTATAGCGTGGGTTAGAGTTCTTCCCCCAGGTAAGCGGCTCACTTTTATTTCATTTTATTTGACTTTATTTTATTTTATTTTTAAGGTTTTATTTATTCATTTAACAGAAAGAGACATAGCGAGAGAGAGAACACAAGCAAGGGGAGCAGGAGACGGAGAAGCAGGCCTCCCGCTGAGTAGGGAGCCTGATGTGGGGCTCCATCCCAGGACTCCGGGATCATGACCTGAGCCGAAGGCAGACACTTACGGACTGAGACACCCAGGCGCCCAGAAGCAGCTCACTTTTAAATTTAGATTAGGATCCAATATTAAGGATGATGGTAGAGTATAGAGAAGTAAAGATAAAACTTACCTGGTGTCTCCTAGAGGCATAGTGGAGTGTAGAGATTAGGAGCTCTGTTCTTGGTTCAGGCAGACTAGGGTTTGACTCTTAGCGAAGACACCTCCTAGATTTGTGACACTGGGAAATTAGTTAACTTCTTTTTTTTTTTAATTTTTTTAAAAGATTTTTATTTATTTATTTGACAGAGAAAGAGAGATCACAAGCAGGCAGAGAGGCAGGCAGAGGGAGAGGGGGAAGCAGGCTCCCTGCTGAGCAGAGAGCCCAATGCGGGGCTCGATCCCAGGACCCTGAGATCATGACCTGAGCTGAAGGCAGAGGCTTAACCCGCTGAGCCACCCAGGCGCCCCTAGTTAACTTCTTTAAGCCTTGGTTTTCTCAGAGGAATACCCAACTTTTCCATTAACATGGATGGGACTGGAGGAGATTATGCTGAGTGAAATAAGTCAAGCAGAGAAAGTCAATTATCATATGGTTTCATTACTTGTGGAACTAAGGAATAGCATGGAGGACCTTAGGAGAAGGAAGGGAAAAGTGAAGCGGGGGAAATCGGAGGAGGAGATGAACCATGAGAGACTGTGGACTCCGGGAAACAAACGGAGGGTTTTAGAATGGAGGGAGGTGTGGGAATGGCTGAGCCCAGTGGTGGATATTAAGGAGGGCACGGATTGCATGGAGCAGTGGGTGTTATACGCATACAATGAATCATGGGACACTACATCAAAAACTAATGATGTACTGTATGGTGACTAACGTAACATAATACCAAAAAAAAAAAAACAACCTTGGTTTTCTCATCTATAAAATGGGACTAATAATAATATAAACCATATAGGATTGTTTAAGGTGTTTTTAATAAGGTAATCCAAGGAAGATGTTTAGCATTGTGTGGGCATATTGCTGTAAAAGCACTAGTAGTTGTAGTAATCTCAGGAATCGTGATTTTGGGGGATCCTGTATGTCCCCTTACACCATGCTTTTATAACCTCTCCCAAGTCTTTGTACAAAGAGCCATCCACCGCCGCCACATGGGGGGGAAGTATGGGGTCTCTTGGCAGAGACTTTGGAACTAGGTCGACTTGGGTTTATATGCAGGATTTAACTCTCAGAGATCCAGTTTCTCAGCTATAAAGTGAGACAATACTATTTAAAGATAATATATTTAAGTGGGTGGCAGATAACGGGCTTTAAAAACATTCCCCACCTGGCCATCTTTGCCATCCCAGGTCACAGTGATGGTGTAAGTGGGTAAGTAAGATCTTTAAAGGCAAATCTCAGGTGTCCCTGCCCTCAGTTTCATTCTCATTCTCACCGGGCCTGAGCCAGACGTCACTGCTTTTAAGTCTGGCCTGATGTCACTCAAACCAGGGCCTACGGAGCCGTGATAATGGCACTGCCATTTAGAAATGTGGTCTTCACGTAACACTCTTCCGGGCATGGAAGTTTCGAGGCAGCATAGAGATCAGTCTCAGCACTACAGAGAGCGGGCATGTAAGACTGTTACGAATATACACTGATGCGATTACGACTTTGCATCAAGACCGTCAAGGAGCATTAGCAAATAAAAGATTTGTCAGATGGAGAAAAAGTTATGTTCAAATGTCAAAGTTCCTTGAGGAAAGTTCTCTCCACGTCTGCCTGGTGCTGGAAAGCTACAAATCAATAAAAAAGGCTGCTTTCCCCTCAAGTTACCAATTCTTCCTTTACATTGCAGACTCTTCTCCTAACACCATTTCTCATTGGTCCCTATGCAGAAGAGAAAAAAAGCCTGGGGGATGTGTAGAAGCTTGGTGACATTTGCTGACCTTCTCCCTGCTTGTGTCTTACAGCCTACTTCTGCTTCCTCCTGACTGCTCTGGGCGTGACAGCTGGTGCCCATCGCTTATGGAGCCACAGGTCCTACAAGGCCAAGCTGCCTCTGAGGATATTTCTGGCTGCTGCCAACTCCATGGCTTTCCAGGTGGGGATGGAGCGTCCTCTCCACCTTAGGGACCCAGCACAGATGGCACTGTGGGAGAAGGCACAGACCTGCTCCCTGTGGAGTGGAGTCCCCCGTTCCAGCCTCAGGGCTCAGGTCCCCAAGCATTCCCCGTCTGTCCCAAGTTTTTGTCTCCTTGTAGCTTTAGATATGGTAAAATGTCCCCCAGGGGCTTTGTACCCCTAGGAATACTAAACCACAGAGGAGGAAGGAGACACCTCCACCCAAAGCCCATGCCCTAAAACCCTCAACGTTTGTCTGGCTCCAACCAGGGCCAAGTTCTGTGCTGAGCATGCTAACCGCACATTGCATTTGACCCTCACAGTAACCCCATGAGCTAGGTGTTGTATGTGTCCTCATTTTACAGATGAGGAACTAAGATTTAATGAAGTCAAGGAACTTGACAAGTTATATGGTTAAAAGTGGTACTAGGCAAATGCAGGTCTGATTCTCAAGCCATTGCTCCTAGAAAACATATCCCTGAGGTCACCCTATAAGTTTGTGGTAGAGGTCTATTGAAGACGGTGCTGGAAGACAGGATTTGGGTCTTACTCTGATGGTTGCTGGCTATGAATCCCTTACTTATCTCCAGTTTCTTCATCTGTAAAAATCAGAATATGACTTCATTCCCACAGTTGTTATGAAGTCATTGAAAATCGCAGGGAACTATAAAAATGTAACAGAGCGTCCTCACTGCAACTAGGATTGGGCCATATCCTTTAGGACTAGTCTAGTGGTAGAACATTCCCCACCAGCTTAGGCACTTTCTGAGCTGCTGGATTTTGAGTTGATTGTGGATTTCTATTTCCCCTGTTCCTCATCTGATCTGGGTAGGGTGGGTGCGAACAGCTTGCTTTCAGAGATATATGAATGCAGACGATTCGGCCCCACACCATTTTCACCCAGAGAGTTTTGAGATGGCGATTCTCAAAACTGCTTTAGGATCCAGGGAAACAGGCAACCCAGGGGCCTATCTGTGATGCTTAACCGTCCAAGTCCTGTGGCCACCTCCGCAGTGGGCCTCCCATCCCTACAAGACCACCCGACCCTGAGCATTCCTCCAAGTTGTTCTCATGTCTAAGGATTCATTTCCCCGTTTCATTTCATTTCATTTCCTCATTCATTTTCCGCAGTTCAAGCCTTCATAAAGCACGTAGGATATAACACAATAGATCGCTCAGGGAACACAATTCTTATTATGGATATCTACAGGTTATAATTCAAGCGCAGTTGGGAATTAGTACCAGGGTCCTAGGGAAAAAGCTATTGTGCACAAAGGAGTAGTTGGCAGCTTCTCGGCTTTATGTTCTTTTCTTCACCGTTGGCAGTGCGAACTAAACCACACTTTATTTTGACTTCAGTCATCTGAGTTCAGTGTTGTGCTTTGTTTATCGTAACAGTGAGTTATGATAATGATAACTTAGAAACTCACTGACTTAGGTCATAGATGCTATTTAGGACTTAAGTTGGTAATTTTCATTTGTTTTGTTTGAGCAATTTATTATTTCTAACCTTCAATTACACTCTCATGATGTGGTTATAAAGCACCTCTATTATTTAAAAAAATTTTTTCCAACATAAATAACTTGAAATTGAGAACATAAAATTCTTATTTCTCTTTTCCCAAGGAAACTATTTATTTACAACTCAGTTTTCGATAACATAAGTTTCCTTAACATAACCTCACATAACAGAACATCACACTGTGATTTTAACTTTACTTTGTGGAGAAAGGACATTGCAGAGGGAAATACCCAGGTCCTGGAATAAATTCTTGGCTCTGCTATTTGCTAGATGTGGGTCTTTGTGCAAGTCTCTCTTCCCTTATATGCAAAGGCGGGGGGAAATAAATAATGTTTACCTCACAGGGTTGTTGGAAGGATGAAATGATGAATAAAAAGTGCCCAGCTTATAGTTGCACTCAGTGAATATTGTTCCCCCTCTTCTTTATGAGAATTGGCATACTGTCTCATTCATTTCTCTCTTAGGTGCCTATCATGTCAAAGGCACTCAATGATAGCTTATTAAAGAAATGAGAAATGAATGAATAGTTGTAAAAAGTATTTTTAGAAATCATCAAATTCGAACGATGAATACTTCTTTCAGGCCCACGTTTGTGGTGGATTTTTTTTTCATTCATTTACCAAATATTTATTGAGCACCTACTAGATGCCAGGCACTGAGCTAGGCATAGTGGGTATAATGATTAGCAAACATAGTCATGATCCTTGCCTTCGTCCAGCCTTCCGTCTAGTGGAATATTAGGATTCCTACAATGTCCCAGTGGAAATGTCAGTACTTCCTGGGTTTGGGGTTTATAACAATGTCACTTAGACCTAGGTGGGAGATATCTGTAAGATCAGCATCCGGCCAGCTTCCACACGGTGTGTAACTGCGCCAGTAGGAAAGAATACAGTCGATCTAGACCACTTAACCCTGGGGAGAGAACAGCCTAGGAGAGTGAAAATGTGCTGTGACCTGTCCATGTAGGGTACAGACCTGCAACCCTGATTAAATGCAGAGTCATTGATTTAGTTTCCCTTTGATGTCCTCGTGGGGTTTTAAAGATCATTTCAAGGGTTCTCCTGTGCTTTTCTCAATCAGGATGGTCGTGCCTGTGGCCAAAATGGACAAGATGCCATGGTGGTCTGTATTTGAAAATGAGCAGGGTTTTTGCTAGACGCTGCAAATGAGATTGTCAAGAACAATCTTCTTAACATTGGGACTTAAACATTTGCAATTCCCTCTTCTCTTTCTTCTGCAGAGGGTGTATGTACATGGAACAGGGGCGATAGTGGGAAAGGGGGGGTTTTCAATCTGCAAAGATGACGATGGGCCAGGAATGCTAGACAAGGAGCTATGAAAATCTTCTGTCCCTTATGTTCAGCAGAGACCCCTTGAGTTCCTCTCTGGCCCATTCTCCTCCCTGATCAGTAAAATGCAAGTCAACCGAAAATGTGGCTTACAAACTCCTTATAATTTTCTCCTAGTCACATATGGACCCAGGTAAGATTTTCCTGCCATCCACTGGTCTCCAGGAGTTCAGTTTTCACAAGCAGTAGCCAGACTTTGGGTTTGTGCTCTCACACTCGTGCACACACCCCTTCTGGCTGCAGCTGGGTCCCTCATGAACTCAGTCCAAAACCACCTGTTAGCAGCTGCAGCCTCCTCTCTGCCTGCCCACACTTCTCATCACATCCTGGTACATAGGCTTTGGATTTTGAACTGGAAGGGAGATTGAGGGATTTAGTCTAAATCCTCTTATTTTGCAATAAAAGGTAAAGAGAAGGGTAAAGAGAGGCCAGAGAATGTCAGTGACTTGTGAAAGGTCACACGGCGACTCAGTGGATAGACCAGACTGAAACCTATCTCCTGACCCTCGGGCGGGGGATCCTTTAGGCTCACCCGTGGATGTTCTTGGGTGATGTCCAACCCTGTGATTTGTGAACAACTTATAGTGGTTCTTGTTTTTTTTATCCTCTGTGACATCCTGTCCTTTAATTGGTGTATTTAAACTATTCCCACTTAAAGTGATTACTGATATAGCTGGATTAACATCTACCATGTTTCTCTTTGCTCTTCATTGCCCTTGTTCTTTGTACCTTTTTTCGTCTTCCCTGGTTTTAACTGCACATTTTACACGATTCTATTTTCTCTCTCCTTTTAGCATATCAGCTATACTTCTTTTTACAACTGGGTAGTGGTTGCCCTAGAGTTTGCGATATACATTTAGAACTAATCCAAATCCACCTTCAAATAACATGATAGCATTTCCCAGTAGTGCAGCAACCTTGTAACAGAGCATTCCCAATTCCTCCTTCCTGTCCCCTAGTTCATTGCTGTCATTAAGCTATAATCACTGAATACATTGTTGCTATTATTATTCTGAACAAAGTGCTATCTGTTAGATAGATTAAGAATAAGAAAAAGTGAAGGGGCGACTGGGTGGCTCAGTCAGCTAAGTGTCCGATTTTTGGTTTGGGTTCAGGTCATAATTTCAGGGTTGTGAAATCAAGCCCTGCCTCAGGCTCCATGCTCAGTGCAGAGTCTGCTTGAGATTCTCTGCCTCTGCCCCTCACCCCCACCCCCTGCCTGCATGTGCATGCACTCCCTCTCTAAAATAAATAAAATCTTTAAAATAGAATAAGAAAAATTGAAGATTTTATTTTACTTTCATTTATTCCTTCTCTAATGCTCTTCTTTTTTGTGTGTAGATCTGGGTCTCTAACCATTCCCATTGTCCTTTTCTCTAAAGAACTATCATTTCTTGCAAGGCAGGTCTACTGGTAATAGACTCCCTCAATTTTTGTTTGTCTGAGAAAGTTTTTTTTTTTTTTAAAGATTTTATTTATTTGAGTGAGTGAGAGAGCATGAGTGGGGAGGAAGGGCAGAGGGAGAGAGAGAAACAGACTCCCCACTGAGCAGGCAGCCCGACGTGGGACTTGATCCCAGGACCCTGGGATCATGACCTGAGCCAAAGGCAGACACTTAACCAACTGAGCCACCCAGGTACTCCATCTGACAAAGTATTTCTCTTTTACTTTTGGTAAATAACTTTGTTGGGTATGGAATTCTAGGTTTCAAGGATTTTCTTTCAACACATTAAATAATTTACTTCACCTTCTTCTTACTTGCATGTTTCTTTTCTTTTTTTTTTTATCTTTAGGAATTCAAATTTATTTGGGGCAACTAGAATCCATTGTCTTTCGTTTGTTCTTTTATTTTTATTATTTTTTTATTATGTTCAGTTAGCCACTGTATAGTGCATCATTAGTTTTTGATGTAGTGTTCAATGATTCATTAGTTACATATAACACCCAGTACATCTCAAAACCACAATGAGATACCAACTTGCATGTTTCTTAAGAGATACCTAGTCTAATTCTAACCGTTGCTCCTCTCTCGGGAAGGTGTTTTTTCCCCTCTGGCTCTTTTCATTATTTTGTCTTTGCCTTTGATTCTCTACAGTTTGAATATGATATGCCTAAGTGGAGATTTTTTTTTGCTATTTATCCTTCTTGGTGCTCTCTGAACTTCCTGGATCTATGGTTTGGTGTCTGTCATTAATTTTGGAAATTTTTCAGTCATTATTACTTCACATATTTTCCTGCTGTTTGTTCCTTCTTTTCTCTCTCTCTTTGTTTTTTCTCCTTCTGGTATTTTAATCACATATTTGTTAACACCTGTTATAACTGCCCTGTGGTTCCTACATATTGTGTTTCATCTTTTCTTTTTGCATTTCAGTTTGGGAAGTTGCTACTTATATATCTTCAAGCTCGCTGATTCTTAGCTGTGTCCAATCTACTGGTGAGCCCATCAAAGGCATTCTTCGTTTGTTACAGTTTTTCTGACTTCTAGCATTTTTCTTTCATCTTTTCTTAGAGTTTCCATTACTGTGTATAGTAACCATCTGTTCTTTCATGTCATCTGCTTTTTTCTTTTAAGGTTCTTAGTGTATTAATCATAGTTGTTCTAGAATTTCAGTCTGTTAATTCCAACATCTCTGCCATATCTGCATCTAGTTCTGATGCTTGCTTTTTCTTTTTTAGGTGGTATTTTTTGCCTTTTGGCATACTTTGTAATTTCTTGTTGAGAGCTGGACGTGATGTAGTGGGTAAAAGGAACCGAAGCAATAGGGCTCTAGAGTGAGGTTTTATGTTTATCTGGCTAGGAATTGGGCTGTGTGCTTAGACTGTGCTGGAGCTGTGGTGTCGAGGGCTTAAATCTCCTCTAGTGTCCTCGTTTTTTCTCTCTCCCATTGTCTTTGGATTTTCCTAGAGATTTCTTCTTAAATGAGGTTGAAGGCTCTCAGTTCTCTCTGTTGGAATTCTGTCATCATACAGGAGCACTATCGACATAGAGATGGAGGGGCACTCTATGGCCTTATGATTAGGTCTCAGCCTGTGAGCCGGGGGTGAGTATTTCCTTTCCCCAGGGCCCTTAGGCTTTGGTAAAACCCTGGTTCATTAGGATCTGATAAAATAGTTTCTCTCGAGGACAGATCTTGGAAAGGGAATAGAGAGCTCTGTGTATTTCAGAATGATGACGTTTCTCTTCCACCTGTTGGAAGAACAGAAGATTTTTCTCAGCTGTTCATAGTGAGAACCTGGTAGGACTCCTGGAGGTAACATTTCTGAAAGTTGGGGCCTCTGTTGTTTTAACTCTCCAGCTTGTCCACACCAAGACTTCAGCAAATTCACCGATTACGGATTAAAGTATGCCTGCCTGCCCTGGCACCAGCTGTGGGCTTTCACACTTGGCACACAGTGCTTCTCTGTAACTGCCTATTTATCTGTCCCGTCTGGGGGCAGCAGTTTGCCCTATGACCTCAATTCTCTGACGGATCGAAGAAGAGTTGTTGATCTTCAGTTCATTTGGCTTTTTTTGCTGTTGTAAAGATGGGAGCGATGGGCTACGTTCAAGCTCTTTATGCAGGCCAGAAAGTGGAAGTTATGTGTGATTTGTCAGTGGACCAAACTTTATGTATAAATATCTCAGGTAAATCACGTGGCCCCGGGCCATAAATTTTGGCAAGTATGTAATTACCAGCACAACAAAACAATGTTCTAGGGTTAACTGTGTACCAGCACTTCCCTAAGTACTTTATATAGTCTTCTGACGTGACCCTGAAAAGGTAGAGACTGTTATCTTCCTCATTTGATAGGTGAGACAGCGAAAAGAAAAGAGGCTATGTAACCTGTCCAAGGACATACAGACAGAAGTGACAGAAGGGGAATTTAAGTTCAGGCAGCTCGACTCCAGAGGTCACCCTCTCACTGTGATGCTCCGTTGTTCCGATGCCTCTCCTGGGATCAAAGTGTCTGTTTATCCTTTCTTTCAACAAATAGAGGGGCTAAGCACTGTTCCAGGCACTGAAGAACATGACAGACAGGTCCCTGTCCTCATAAGGATATATTTCAGTGGGGGAGAGAGCAAATCAACAAGCAAGCAAATGAATAAGCAAAGTTATTCAGAGAGAGAAGAATGAAGCATTTAACCACAGCGATGGGACAGAGTGGAGGGAGGTGGCTGCTTTAGAGAGGACGGTGAGAGACGCCCGCCCCCAGGAGTTGGTGTTAAAGCTGGGAGAGCCGAGGGACACAACTGGTAGGGGAAGAATAATCCAGATGGAAGGAGGAGCCAGAGTAAAGATGGGAACAAGTGTGGTGCGTTCAAGGAAGAGAAAAGTGACTAGTGCAACTGGTCTACATGGGTGTGGGAGATGGTTGTAGAAGAGATTTGGGGGGAGTGGGGGAACAAGTACCACATCAGAGCAGGGCTCCGTCAGGTGTAGCACGGAGTTTGGATATTGTTCTACACGCCATGGCAAGGCACTGCAGAATTTTAGGCGGGGGAGCAATCTGGCGTCAGATGTCTCAGTGACACACTTAAGCCTCAGACCACAGTCAGAGACCCTGGAGGTGTGCCAGATTGAGGACCGCAGACCAGCCTCCAAGGCTGGGTGCGTGTGTGGGTGTGCATGTCAGGGAGAGAGACTTGCACGTCTCGCCACGGCTCAGGGTGTTGGCAGCGGTACAAGTGACATTTGGGTAGGAGAACGAAACCTCGGAACACTTACTGCAGGCTCAAGCATCCTTAACCTCAGGGCGGCTCTCTTTGCTGGCTCTCGCTCTCTCTGCAGAGACCCTGTCGCAGTGTTTGCCACCTTTCCTAACCGCCAGCCAAAACTTCGATGTACAGCCTTTCTTCCACACGTGAGAAACAGGTTCGCCTTCCTCCTTTCAAGTTGGGTGCTTGGTGTTGGTTTCCTTCCAGTGTAAACGGGCAGTCTCGAAAGCGCCCTCTCCCCAAGGCCCTGAGAAGGCTTCTGGCCATGCTTTTTTGCAAGATGCCTGCACGCTGTGCCTCACGTGTCTCCTTCACCGCAGTTTGCTGTCCTGGGCAGGTCTAGGAGTCACGCGGGAAGGACAAACAGCTCGGTGGTCTTTGAGCAGCTTTCCTGTTCATGATGATGGTGATTTATGGAATCACCAGAGCCTTTCTGGTGCGTATGTGCTGCTCTGTAACTCCTCACCAGTGGCAGGGTGCTCCTACCCCTGACGGGGCGGACGCGGGACGGGGGAAAGAGAGAGAGAGAGAGAAGAAAGTCCCAAGGCGGCCACTGGAGGCTCAGCATCTTCTGCCTGTGCTCACCTGGCAGGATTTCCTACCGGCAAAATGGACCTTGTAAGGTGGAGGTGCTAAGATGCCTCACTTCCTTCCTTGTTGTGGACCTAGGTCAGTGAAAGCTGGGGAGATGAGTGAAACCACCAGCGGAAATGCACCTCGAGGGAATGAAAATGTGCTCACCTGAGCTGGCCTGAGCAAAGGGCATCCTCCTGTAGATGGGTGCACAATCCAGGGGGCCAGTGTGCCTCTCGGGTGAGCTTAACCCCGGACAGAGCAGAGACTCTTTATGCAGATCTCGCCCTCTGTACAACGGGCTCTTCCTAAGCAGTGCAAGGTGATCCAGTCTTTATAAACCAAAAGGTATATACCTTAGGGCACCTGAGTGGGTCATTTGGTTAAGCATCTGCCTTCGGCTCAGGTCATGATCCCAGGACCCTGGGATCAAATCCCACATCCGGTTCCCTGCTCAGTGGGGAGCCTGCTTCTCCCTCTGCCTTTCTCTCTCTGTGTCTCTCATGAATAAATAAATAAAATCTTTTAAAAAAAGGTATATGCTTTAAAGGCACACAGAGAGTTTTTATTCAAAGAAATACTTGGTAAAGCAGAGGGTATTTTGTAAACGTGTAGCTATCAAATTTTATGTGTTCATTTGGCTCCGCATCTCTATTGGAAGAACTTAACACTTGTTTATTTTTTTTTTTAAGATTTTACTTATTCATTTGAGAGAGAGAGAGCGCGCGCAAGTGAGCGAGCACAAGTTGGGTGAAGGGCAGAGGGAGAGGGGGAAGCAGGCTCCCCGCTGAGCAGAGAGCCTGAAGCGGGTCTCCATCCCAGGACCCTGAGATCATGACTTGAGCCGAAGGCAGAGGCTTAACCGACTGAGCCACCCAGGCGCCCCAACACTTGTTTATGATGAATTCTGCATGCAGGCCTGTCAATATAGAATCTATTCTGAAATATATTTTCAAGCTAAGTGTTTCATTCTGCCTGCTTTTCGTAGGGGAGATCTCGGGAGGGGCGGGGCACTCACACCCGCGCCTCGGTAGCCACGCCCCTTCTCCGCCCCCACTCGCTTCCTCTCAGAACCCGCCAGAGGGCTGGCGCCAGGGGCCCTTGGAAGCAGAGTCGAATCCCTTGTCTAATAACTGAAGAAACTAAGGCTCAGATGTCTGAGCTGATTTTTGTTTGTTTCCCCACGTTGTCTCCAAAACTGTGTATAGGTGTCCAAGGACACTGCGTTGCAACGTAATTCCTTGACGAGCTATTTCTTCCTGGACCTGTCACCAACTATTCGGGCTGAGCTGGCACTGAGTTGTCACTCTTTACTCTTTATTCTCACTGCTCTCCTGCCAGACACTCCACGTTGTTACTTTCTAGGTTTCCCAACCCACTGATTATTTTGCATTTTGGATGCTTTCTCTCCCAGCTGCCTTCATTTGCATTTTTCCTAAATCAGATCTCATTGTCATCATTTGTATTCATATTTCCAACCTCTTTAGATCCATCTGTGTTATTTCTCTGTCCTCAATGATGTCTGCCGCACCTCCTAATCTGGTAACAACCGAAAAACGTTATTAACATAATGTGTACGCTTCGCTCCCAGTCATTAATGAAGATGCTAAATAAAACTAGATCTCACAGATCCTTTGGGGCCTCCCATTAGCTCCCTTCCCTGCCCCCTTCCTCTCATTAGATATGGAGCTGTTTTTCATCTCTTGTCCTTGTTTTTTTTTTTTTTTTTCTTGTTCTTGTTTATCAAAGTTCGGGCTTTCAATCACCCTGTCATTGTTCCTACTAGCGCCAATCAGAGCTCTTGTTCCAGGAGTGTTTCAGGGATGCTGTTATGTGTTTTAGTAAAGCTCCAAGGATACAATGGCCACAAGAGCCATCAAATCAACAGTTTTAACTAATAGTAAAATTTATAGTTTCATACACCAGCAGAAATTTCTAGCCTTGTTTTAAAAACTTTTTTTTTTTAAGATTTTATTTATTTGACAGAGAGATAGAGATCACAAGTAGGCAGCGAGGCAGGCGGGGGGGGGGGGGGAACCAGGCTCCCTGCTGAGCAGAGAGCCCGATGTGGGGCTCGATCCCAGGACTCTGAGATCATGACCTGAGCCGAAGGCAGAGGCTTTAACCCTCTGGGCTACCCAGGCGCCCCTCTTTTTTTTTTTTTTAAACTCTTTTAGAAGACAGACACATTTGATTATCTTCATCTTCTCCTGTTGACTCTTGTATGGCTTTTTGTGTAAATCTCTAGTTAATTCCTTTTAATTTAAAGGTGCATAAACCATTATGCGCTTGTGAGGAATACATGAGACGTGTAAGAAATGGCCCTTGTCATAAGGAGTTTATAATCTGATAGAGCTGGCTAATAGTGGCTAATAAAGGGGAACTGTATAATAAAGGGGACCTCTTAAAATCAATGCACAGAAATCAGTTGCATTTCTATACACCAACAGCAAGACAGAAGAAAGAGAAATTAAGGAATCAATCCCATTTACAATTGCACCCAAAACCATAAGATACCTAGGAATAAACCTAACCAAAGAGGTAAAGAATCTGTACTCAGAAAACTATAAAGTGCTCATGAAAGAAATTGAGGAAGACACAAAG
>CM052899.1:118284835-118304809 GCA_028534135.1 Potos flavus
AAATAAATAAATAAAGGGGACCTCTTACAAGACAATAGGGAGTTAAAAAGCTTCATACTGACTCCTAGAGCTGCAGAAATATGCATATGGGCTGGGATACTAGGATAAAACCTAGTGCAGAAGGGGCGTTTTGAGCTGGACCTTGAAAGCTTAGAAGGATTTGTGTAGGCCCGGAAGAAGGGGGAAAGGAGGGGAAGCACGTTAGCAAAGGTGGAGAGAGAGGAATAATCATGGCATATTGTATGGGGTCCCTGCGCAGTCGAAAATCGGTCCGATTGAGGAAGGAAACTGACTGCAAACTGTTGTCACAAGTTGTAAACACAGCTGCCTGCATGACATCTCTTGCTGGATGTCTCTTAAGCCTCCCCAAATCAGTGTGCCCCAAATCAAAGTTGTGACTCTCCCATCTCCCCCCACTGAGGCCAGAAATCTGGGTATCATTCAGGATTTCTCCATTTCCCTAATCATCCCTCGCTCCAGTCTCTTAGCCAACCTCTTCAAGTTCCGCTTGCTGGACAGTGTCTTGCATCTGCACGCTTCTCACCTGTGCCACCCTCCCGTCCACGCCACCACCATCTCTTGCCTCATCAAGTGGTCTTCCTCCTTCAACACCTGCCCCTCGCCATACTGTGGACGGAACTTACGGAAAATTAAACCACTCTCCAGTGAGGAAAAAAGAATCTTTCAGTGGTTTAGCATTGCATTTGGAATGAAATCCAGCCTTGTTATTATGGCCACAAAAACCTGAGGGATCAGGCGTTTACATCCCGATGCTCTGCTTCTACCCCAAGCACAGCACACTATGGTTTCTACACTGACCACCTGAGCTGGCGTCAGATCCCATGAGGTCGGGCCTCAGCCTTCCCCCAACTGCCTCCGCTTCGGGTACCAGCTGCAGGTAGCATCTCCAGGGCCCTCGTACCTCTAACTGACTGGCTACAAATCCCCACAATTCTCTCGGGTTCGAGAATTCACTAGAACAATTCAGAAGGCAAGAAAGTGTTGTACTTACTATTAGAGTTTTAATGATAAAGGATATCTGGACCAACCCAATGGAAGAGACCTAGGGCGAGGTCTGAGGATCCTTCAGGCAGAGCTTCGATGCCCTCTCCCAGAAGAATCAAGCTGTGCCTCCTGCCCCGCATATTGGTGCCTTGGTCAGCCAAAAAGCTCCTTCAAGCCTGTGCCCAGAGTTTGCAGTGGAATTTCATTACAAGGGCGTGGTTGATTAAATCACTGGCCCCATGACTGAACTCAGCCTCCAGGTCCCCTCCCCCAGAAAAGTGTCAACCCTCTAGTCACGTGGTGGGTCTTTTTGGTGGCCAGCCTGATCCTGAAGCTATCTGGGGGCCCACCCCAGTTGCACCACTGGCATAATAGAGAAACTCTATCACTCAGGAAATTCCAACGGTTTTTGAAGCTCTATTCCAGGAACCACCAAGGACAAAGACCAGATACATTTTTTTTTCTTAAGATTTTTATTTATCCACTTGTCAGAGAGAGAGAGAGCACAAGCAGGGGGAGCAGCAGGCAGAGGGAGGAGCAGGCTCCCCGCTGAGCAAGGAGCTCGATGTGGGACTCGATCCCAGGACCCCGGGACCATGACCTGAGCTGGAAGCAGATGCTTAACCGACTGAGCCACCCAGGCGTCCCCAGATACATTCTTTTTTTTTTTTTTTTTTTAGTTTTACTTATTTTATTACTTTATTCAAGGCTTTTTGATAAACCCAGATACATTCTTTATTACACCACACTACTTCTCAGACTTCACTCTTGCTCTGCCTCTGCACACCCAACACACTGGTCTCCTAGTTCTTGGACCACGCCCAGTCCTTTCCTCTGCTCTAGATGGCTCCCTTCTCCCCACCCTCCTCCTCCCGCTACCCCCACCCCCAGCTCTTCCCAGACTTCGGATTACCTGTTTAGAAAGTCTTTGCTCACTGTCCTCTTGTTATGCCCCATGTGTATTTGCTTCATAGCACTAATCTCAGTCTGAAATGATTTTATTTATGTCGACTCCATTAACCCTATGTTTGTCTTCTCCATACAATATATACTCCTCGAGGACAGAGCCCTGGTTGTCGTGTTCCTATCTCCTGGCACGTGCCAACAGTCAGTAAATATTTGTCAAATTAAAGAATAAACAAAGTGGGAAAGATAAGAATGATCAGACCAGTTGAAGCTCTTTGATTGTGAAGAAGGGCAAATGTTTAGACTTGATGAGAAAAGTAGTACGTAGAGGTTGTTGGGTAATAAGTAAGAGGATAGGGATTTGGGGAGTATGACTATGGGGAGGGTGGTCACAGTGTAGCAGATGTATTGCAGAGGGGGAAAGGACTAGAGGTAGGAGGAGCAGGTAGACAGACGAAAGCCTGAGCAAGAGTGGTGGGGTAGAAATGGAGTGGAAGGCGAAAATCTGTGATTTTTAAAGAAAGAGGCCCTTGACATTTTTCTTTTTAGTTTTAACTCTTTATTTGGAAATAATTTTGAACTTACAAAACACTGGCAAAAATACCATGAAGAATCTTGTATACCCTTTACCCAGATTCACTAATTGTTGACATATGGCCTCATTTGCTTTATTATTCTTTCTCTTTCCATATGTGTGTATATGCATTCTTCTGCGTCACTTTTTCTGAATCCTTTGAGAGTAAGTTAAAAACATCATGCCTTTTCATCCCTAAATACTTCACTATGTAGTTCCTAATAGCAAAGACATTTTGTAACAACATAGAACATGGACCAAAATCAGGGGATTTAATGCTGATAAAATGCTGTATCCAGGATCCTAGCCCGAGAACCAATTCAGGATCCTGCCTTATAATAAGTTGTGATGCCCCTTTGGTCTCCTTCCATCTGGAATAGTTCCTCAGTCTTCCCTTGATTTTATAACTTTGACATTTTTGAAATCCACAGACCAGTTATTTTGTAGAATGCCCCCCATTTTGCTTTGCTCATGTTTTCCCGTACCTACATTCTGTGCATTTTTTTCGGGAATGCTACACTAATGATCTTGTGTCCTGAGCATCAAATAAGAGGCACATGATATCATTTTGTCATTATACCATTATAGGTGGTATGAACTTTGATCATTTAGTTAACATGGTGTTTACCCAGTTTCTCCATACTAGAGGACAGTATGACCACAGATGACCACTTTTCCTTTTGTAATTAATAAGCAATTTATGCTGAGATACTATGAGCCTATGTAAATATTTTTCCTTCATCAACCTTTTACCCAGTAGTTTCAGCACACACGGGCGGTTCTTCCCAGAATCAGTTATTGCCGTGGCACCTGCAAAACAGTGATTTTCTCACTCCATCATTTCTTCTCCCTCCCTCCCTATCTACCTATTTATTTATTTATTATGGGCTCATGGACTCTTATTTTATTACATGGTTTTAAATCCCATTACTGCTATTCTTTCTTAATGCCCCAAATTATCGTCAGATTATCCCAATTCGTTCAGTGGGAGGCACTACAGACGGGCTTTCATGTCCTTTCTGGCCCATCCCCATCATTTTTTGAGCAGTTCTTTACTTTCTGGCACAACAAAATATACCACATTCCTCTTGTACTTTTCCTTGTACTAGTCCCGACATCTGCCATTTCATCGGAGTCCTGACTCCTTTTAAAGGGGAGTGAGATGTAAAAAGCAAGACCTGAGAGCAAGGTGTGCCCTTTGCTGCTAGGCTATCATTCTTTTCTAGGCCTTGCTTCCCTGAAATTTTGGCTCACTGGGTGAAGGAGATACAGCTCAGGAGACTAGAACATCACTGACCGAAAATACCTCCAAAAGTCAAATTGAAAAGTTTCACAGGAAGTCAACTCATCTACCAAGACTACCCAAACCATTTTTTAAATGTGTATTAAAAATGTGTTCCTCGTTGTTAGAGATCTGAACAATGGCGTAATAAAAGAAAACATAAAACGCCCCTTTCTGTCTTTGCAATCTTTAAGTTTTGTCAGCAAACACTTTTCAAATCACTGAAGTTGGCATTTAACACTTGCCCAGCTTATAACACCTCCCCAGGCCGAGTGCCACAGGAAGGCTAGGCAGCAGGTGGGAACTTGTTTTCTGGAAGCTACAATTTGCCAGGTGCTGTAGACATCTGCCAGGCCCTTCTTGGGACTTTCTGGGTCCTTCTCACAGATTGTCAGTGTTATCTGGAGGGATATCAGTGCTGACCCAGTATCAACAATGGGGAAAGCACTGAATGTTCTTCACTGTTTGAAAAGTACAATGTTGGCATCTGAACTGGAGGGGATAAATTCAGACCCCAGAGACTGAGATAAAGTCCATTTCAAATGAGCTTTTATGGTCCCTAAAGAGTGGAGGCAGCAATGGCTTCTCTTCTTTGACCCCCTTGATAGAATGACTCTTTTTCCGGACAAGATGCTGTTCATTCACAAGACACACACACACACACACACACACACACACACACACACACACACTCTACTCTAAAACTTGCCTGTTGGAGCTGACATGTTGGTCCCAGTTGGTTTTTCACTACTGACTGGAAACAAAGATGTATTATGAACACCAGTGGAATTCCCTTTGGCTGTATTTTGAGGCCACCTGGTAAATTTCCCCTTTTGGAACGTTGAGCAGCCAAACTAGAGGACAGTATGACCACAGTGGTGTCTGATTAGAAGCGGACATCTGTTTGCGCTTCTGGGGCAAGGGTTGGGGGCAAGCCGAACAATGATTCTGCCCTCAGATCTGTTGAGTAGGACAAGCTAGATGCTCTTTATGTTTAGCCTTCATCTTGCTAACCAGTGGAAATGATGCGGGCCTCAAAAGACAGGTTCCCCTCTTGCCATCTCAGAGGACGGGATTCAAGAATTTATTTGGAACATAAAAGGAAGTTGGGGAGAAGTAGTTCTGATGAAGCAGGTTGCTTCATAATCTGCTTCACTAGAGCTTTTGAGATTGATTACCTTTGCTCAAGTCCCAGATAATACTCAGAGGCTGTGCTTATGGAGAAAAATCACCACACGATCAATTTCAATTTCCATGGTCTCAGCAGGGACCCTGTTTAGGGATGTTATCTATGATGGAGAGTGAAGTATTAAAGGTACAAGACGCAGGGCGCATTTCGGTAAGGGCACGGTCATGCTGATTTTGGTGTGACAGGTTGGTGCGTGCTAATAAGAAAAAAAACATAGAAGAAGAGCGATGGAAAGATGTAGAACTGACTGGAGTACTAGACGAATCTTACTCTTCCATGGAATTTCTCCTGACGTGGAGCGGATGGCAGAAGCTGGGTGGTTTTGTTGCAGGAGGATAGAAATGTTCTTAAAAATCTGTTTACCCCATATGACAAAAGACAAACTTGTTTATTGTAAAAATATAGAAAATGCAAGCAAACTGAAAGAAAAATTTTAAAGATTTTTTTAATTTAGTCATTTGAGAGAGATACAGAGACAGAGACAGAGAGAGCACAAGCAAGGGGAGAGGCAGAGGGAGAGGGAGAAGCAGACTCCTCACTGAGCAGGGAGCCTGACATGGGGCTTGATCCCAGGACCTGGAGATCTTGACCTGAGCTGAAGGCAGATGCTTAACCATCTGAGCCACCCAGGCACCCCTGAAAGAAAAAATTTAAAAATCACCCGCCATCCCACTTCCTAGGGATAACCACTCTAAACAGGTTGGCTTACATACTTCCTTTATTTTTCCTATGCTTACACACACATTCTTATTAAAATTACACTTACTATTTTTGAAAGCTACTTTTCACTTAGCTGCTTTCCCTTTCATCTCTCCATGTCTATATTACAATATCCTTTTGTTAATTGGCTTTTAATTCAAAACCAACAGATGCTTTTGTTAAAAACTTGAGAGTATAAGGTAAGATGGAAAAGTAGTTCTCCTCATCTCCTACCTCCTAGTCTCACTCCCCTGAGGTAACCCTAAGACTTTTTTCTTAATATTTCTCTCCAGAAACTTTCTGTGACACACACACACACACACACACACACACGCACACACACATGAATAGAATTCAGTTAATATATCACAAGGTACTCAATGAAATCCTGTTATGTGGAAATTCAGGGTTTTTCCAGTGTCATGCAGTGAGTATCTTTGTGGTTAAATCTTCCCACACAACCATGGTGAGTTCCTTAAGATAAATTCTAGAAAACAGATCACTACATTGAAAATAGGCACAGTTTTAATGATTTTGATACGTGCAGGCCATTGCCCTTCCGTGGTTTGTGACAATTTCACACTCTCACCAGTAAGCAAACCTGAATTTAAAGAAAAAAGTTTTTAACACTGAAGTTTTTTAAACTTTTAATACCACAATACAGAAAAGTGGACAAGCCGTGAGTTGGACCTGCGCTGTTCAGTATGGTAGCCACTAATCACACGTGGCTTCTGAGCACCTGAAATGTGGCTAGTCTGAATTGAGGGCTGCTGGAAGTGTCAAAGACACACACAGTTGCAAAGAATTGGTACCAAAAGTAACAAAAAAAAGCTCATGAATAATTTTATGCTAATAATATTTTGAAATATTTTGGATATATTAAGTAAAAGAAATTATTAAATTTAGTTTTACTTATTTCTTCTTGCCTTTTTTAATGGGGCTACCAGGAAAGTTTTCATTACGTATGTGCTTGCATTATATTTCTCTTGGACAGCACAGAGTAGGATATGGTCTGGCTCCTCAGATAGTAAAACCTACCACATGAGCTATATACTCTTGATTTCCTCTCTTTCTCTGCCTGTTCCTCTCCCTCACCGCACCCCCCAACCCCCTGTGCCTCAGTTATACCCCAGGCTCTTAGAACTGACGTAGTTCTTTTCACACTCCAGTTCTTTGCCGGGGCGCGCCTGGGTGGCCCAGTCGGTTAAGCATCTGCCTTCGGTTCAGGTCATGATCTCAGGGGTCCCAGGATTGAGCCCCACGTCCCCACGTCGGGCTCCCTACTCAGCAGGAAGTCTGCTTCCCCCTCTCCCTCTGCTCCCCCTGCTCCTGCTCTCTCGCGCTCTCTGTCTCTATCTCAAATAAATAAATAAAATCTTTTAAAAAATCCTTTTCCAGGAATGATCAATAAACTCAATAAAAGTGAGTCCACTTTTGAAGGTAATGGGGTTGCATCTTATGACTGAGATCTCTCCCAGAACTGTTAGGTGTAAACTCTGAGTCGGAAGTAGTCAGCTGATTTGTGAGAGCGTGTACGTCCTGGGGCTTCAGAAATTACGGCTGAGTTTAATATCACGCCCCTTCCAAACTGTGCATACAGGGCACAGAACGGAACATGCGTACTGGTGAGTCAGTTCACTGATGGAAGTTCGCCATCTCTCTATGCTTCAGTTTTGTTTGTCTTTCCCGTGAAGCGAGGATGATGGAGTGGTGCACAGTTCCAGACAAGTGGAGTCAGCGCTTTGTAAACACTGTGGGGGAAAGAGATTAGCAGGAGGTTGCTGGGGCCGTTTCCTCTCACTCCCCACCCCCTGAGGTTTGCTTAGCCACCTCGCCCTCCTCATCAGCCCTCCACTCGTCCTTGCACACATATTGACTACCAAACACGCTCTAGGTACACACAGCTTTTCATCAAAGACAAATGACGTTCACGGGTTGGCTCCCACTCGCAGTCACCCCAGGATAGATGCAAAATGCAGATAAGTTGGAAGGAAAAGGCCCTTGGGTGAGCGTGTGAATCTTCTGCCCTGTCATTGGCTTATATTTCGTTCTTTGAGTCACTTTTTCATTGGACTTGGCTTTAGTGTTAAAAGCAAAAACAGAACGGTAACAGAAGATTTTAAAAAATATATCATCGAGCATTTGGGGCTCGATTACGTGTTCAACCATTTGGAAAGTGGCCCAAACACTCGCTTCTTCCCTGTGCTGCAGTCCGAGTGGCTTCTGTTGGGAAGGTAGGCAGGTAAGAGGGATTAAAGCAAACAAACATCTCTGTTCCAACCTGTCTTCATCATCATTCTTTTGTTGTGGTCCTATTAAGCTGTATGGTGTGGGAACAATGTTGCCAGTCCCTTGGGACCCTCTGCTTAGAGTTTGTAGAAAACCGCATTGTGATGAAGAACCAATGTAACCTTTTAACAAGGAAGATGAGAGTTCTCTATAAAAGACTTTCCCCCTCTAAATTTGGAGAAGGAGGGAAATACCTTGTTGAAAAGCGAGTGAACTAAGAACTGAAGGAGGGCCGTCTCTTTTCCCTTACTGTTTTGACACACTCGAGAAACTTGAGTAAAAGTTGGCTGAGCCTTAATTTTGCCGTCTGTGAACTGGGGACAGAGTATCCCCCTTTCCTCGTGTGTTCATACGGGTATTGCAATACATGAATGCAAAAGGAATCAATTATTCCTCGGGCTGCAGTGGTCTTGACCAACATTTGACATTCCTTTCTAACTCCAGATTCTGTGATTATAAATAATAAACACTTTCACTCTTTCTGACCACCATGTTTAAATACTCTGGGAAAATCTAAAGACCTCTTTCTTATCTTAGTAAGCCAGGCTATAATTTTTGCCTTGCACAGACTCCTAGGAACCTCTTTTCTCTTTTTATATTCAGAGCTGACCACATAACTCTTAAGGTCCTTAACCTCCCCTCTCTCTGTCCTGTTACCCAAGAGTGAAGCAAATTGAGAAGTTTTCGGTGGTGCTGTTGGATAGACAAGGTTGAGGTAGGCTCCCAGCACACTGGATGAGCCCAAGAAACCAAAAACTCAACGAATCCCCTTTGATTAAAGGAACTGTTAGAATTTTGAGAATAAAACCGTTCCCTCTCTTCTCATCAGCAGGATGAAGCCAATATCTGTGAACTGACAGGTTGCTAGTGAAAGCATGAGTAAGGCCTGAAGAGTATAGTATGAAACATGATGACCTTTTCTTTTTTTTTTAAAGGGCTTATTTCTATTTTCAGACTACTTTTCCTATCAAAAGCACTACTTCCCAGTATAGTTTGCCTGCTCAAAGTTTTGAAAGCATTATCAGAGAAAAACAAAACTGAGTCTAAACTGAAAGTCTAGAGATCTCACTGGTCCATGACTATAGATAAGGTTTCGTTAATACTGTCAGCCTAAATGCCATTGGTCTTGTCCTTGATGGCTCACCCAGGACCTCCAGTCCCTTGATACCTTCCCTTTGTCTCCCATCACAAGAGGGTCAAGAGGACATGTCCCCCCTGTATATCTGATCCCCGCCCTGTCTGCGGGTTTGGCAGAATCTGCTAGACAATGCTTCTCCTTCCTCGGGTACCTGAGTCTCTCTTGGGATCCAGTAAGCACCGCCCGTCCATGAAGCATTCCTGCTTTTAGGGCCAGGCAAAGTGTATCAGATTCCTCGGGGAGCCAAAGTAACCTCCCCTCCCTCCCTGTGACACACTGTTAGAGCAGTCCTCAAACAGTATTGTTTGTGTCTCGGTATTTTGCAGAGATTTGGCGAAATAACTCTTTGGGGTTTTACTTAACTGGCTTCCTGCTCTCTGTAAGTTAGACATGAAGGCCACTGAAAAATGAGAGAGAAGCCAGAGATTCAGGCCAAGCACCAACCTTCTTTCATACTCAAGGTTGCCCCTCTCCTCTGACAACCAAGACTTCATCCTGAGACTGGATCCCTCTTTTCTTGACATGAATGATCTCCCAGGAGACTTCTGTAGCCTCCACCAGAACTTTCAGGTTCCCGCTCTTGTTCACTCAACAAGCCTGAACCTCCCGCAGGGGGCACATCCCAGACACAAGCTCAGATCCCTACTGAGGAAGGATTTCCTCTTGTTTTCATGGAAACTGCCCCAGACCAACCCCAGGGATTGAACTTGAGGTGGAGACATTGTGGGTTGATTGTGGGAGCAAAGTGGAAGGTCAGTGGTGAGGATGGTGGGGGAGGTGGTCCAGGGGGAGGCTGAGAAGCTTTCAAGAAGCTTTCAGGGAGGCGCCAGGGCGCTTTGTCTCTTCACTCAGGGTGTGTGTTCTCTCTGCAGAATGACATCTTCGAGTGGGCCAGGGACCACCGAGTCCACCACAAGTACTCAGAGACCGATGCTGACCCTCACAATGCTCGCCGGGGCTTCTTCTTCTCCCACATCGGGTGGCTGTTTGTTCGCAAACATCGGGATGTCATCGAGAAGGGGAGCAAGCTTGACTTCACTGACCTGCTGGCTGATCCTGTGGTCCGATTCCAGAGAAAGTAAGTGAACGGACACCAGAGAGCTATCCCTCGGGGGGCGGGACCGAGAGACAGAGCACAGTGGGGTGCAATAATAGCCCCAAGTAGTTCTCCTCATAGCACTTAACCTTCTCGTTAGTATTTACCTCTGGTTATTCATTTCCTTTTGCTCATTAAGTTCTCCCTGTTTACACATTTGTTTTTAATTTTAATTTTTTTTAAAGATTTTTTTATTTATTTGACAAAGAGAGAGATCACAAGTAGGCAGAAAGGCAGGCAGAGAGAGAGGGGGAAGCAGGCTCCCTGCTGAGCAGAGAGCCTGATGCGGGGCTCAATCCCAGGACCCTGAGATCATGACCTGAGCTGAAGGCAGAGGCTTTAACCCACTGAGCCACCCAGGAGCCCCTTTAATTTTAATTTTAAATCGAAATGTTTTTCCTTCAAGCCCAATGTCATTTCCCTCAGACCAATCGGCAGGACTGATTTCATGGAATCCGTTTCTGTAGTTTCCCATTCCTCCGTCCGTCCGTCCATGTTTCCCTGGGGTGGCGAGGAGGGCGGGGAGGACTGGCTTTATTTTAGGAAACCTGACTCCCAACAGCACTGGACTCTCTCCAGGTATCCTGCTCTGTTCTTCTGGAATTCTCTTGTAGTGATGGCTCCCTCCCCTGCCTCCTGAAATGTTACACCTGTAGGTTTCTGTGCAGAGAAAATGTGACCATGTAACAGAGAGCCTCAAAATGCCTGTATGCACTCATGGTGTCCGCTGAGCACTTTCAGTCGGTCAGCATTTGCAGGGTAGATTTCTTTCAGTAGGCACATGGAGAAGATTGCCTGTAATTATGCTGGCAAATAGAGACTGGCGATTTTTCACCTTTTAACCAGGAAGCTGGTGTAGACCGTATCCATGTTGGTCTGGATTTGCAAAGTGGACCACTATGAGAGCATTTAGGAATGGGCTTTTTGCCCCAAAGTAATGGATTTATGTGCAAAGAGAGACAATTTATGGATTGCACTCTGGTTAGAGCCTTGAGATAATATGGTGAAAAAGTGGTTACCAGAGACCGTCTTCACTGACAAGTAGGAGTCATTTGAGGACTTATCCGAATAGAAACTCCTAAAAATAGAAATGGAGGCTGCACCTTTGTCTGACACAAATGATTCTTGCATGAAAGGAAGTATGGCTTAGAACTGTGCTCGCGTTCCCCTCGGCCTCTCTTCTTACGTTGGAGTGGGTGGTTGCGCATAGTGACAAAATGGCGGACATGGAGACAGATTGCCTAGAATCAAACTCTGTGTCTCCTCTATGTGCTAGCAAAAGATCTGACCGCTCTTGACCACTGTCTCCTACAGTTCTTGTGAGGACATAATGAAGCAAAATATATGGGAATTTTCTGGCACACAGTTAAGAGCTTAGATCAACGATTATTATTATTATTATTACACAGGCCAGAGGATTCATTGTGTTTCTATCCCCGGCTTCTGTTGGCTTCTCCCGAGGGTCTTCGAGTGGCTCAACACCACTCTTTCAGGGGGACACACCAGTAGTTTTGTAGCAGAAAATAACAAGATGTTTTCAATTAACAATTAAATGATTTGTTCGTTTTGATTTTCACCATGAGCATAAAATATTAAGTCACTAAAGAAAATCTGCAAAATTCAGAAAAGTAAGAAGAAAGTTATTCACATTCCTAACACATAAACACAGCCACTATTAATGATCTGTAATATATCTTTTCATATTTTATCCATATAGTTGATACACTTCGCATGATGATAGTCATACTGCATATGTAATTTTATGTCTTGTCTTTTAACTTTAGATTATCTTGGAGGCACCATTGTTGGAGGCTGTTTGAGTTCAATAGTTAGTGTCACAGTTTATTTAACCATCACTCTGCAACTGAATATGTATGTCATTTCCAATTCTGTGATACAAATTATGTTGCTATATAATTAGTAATGCTTTGGGACAATCAGGCCTTAGATTAATTTGAAGAGCTCACATGAGCAGGCAAAAGATCTTCTATTTTATTAATGAGAACTGAGCGGAGTATAATAGTCTGGGTTTCTCTCATCATAAAAATGGAGACTTTTTTTTTCTCATCTTTTTCCTTAAAAAAAATGTGGTAATCTGATTCATTAGGTGTGTACTCATGGTACACATGTCCAAAGACTATTTCTAAATGCAGGCAGAAGAACAAAGCCTATTTCAGCATGTTCCCTGAATAGTTATCTGAGAACATCTTTCCTCACCAGCCCAGTGGCGAAAAGGGGTTGTAGCTGTCATAAGCCATCTACTCACATCATCATTTCGTATATGTCATTGAGCTCCTGCTAAGAATTGGTGCTGAAATACAACCTTAAAGATTGGTGTCTGTACCCCCTCAATTTGCAGACCAGCAGGGAACCCACAGATAAGTTTACAAACAATTATACCCTAGTGAGAGTACTGCTATAATAGGGTACTACGGGGCACCCTGGGGATATAGTGCAGGCTGGTGAGGGTGAGGGAAGGCCTCTGGAAGGAACTAGCTTCTAAGCCAAGATCCGAAAGATGACAAGAAGATGAAGATGGGGGAAAGGATATTTACTATATCTGTCAATACATAGAACTACGTAGAGCCATTTAGCTCATGCCTTCCATTTTTCCTATGGGAAAATGAACAAACAAAAGGTAAATAGAAAGTTGGAGATAGAAGCACTGTCTTGGTGTTTTGGGGTTGCTATAACAAAAATACTGTAGACTAGATAGCATAGACAGCAAACATTTATTTCTCACAGTTTTGGAGGCTGGGAAGTCCAAGATCTAGGTGCCACAGATTTGGTGTCTGGTGAGGGCTCTCTTCCTGGTTCACAAACAGCCATCTTCTTGCTGTTCCTACAAATGGCAGAAAAGGGGAAGGAGCTCTCTGGGGTCTCCTTTGTAGGGGCACTAATCCCATTTGTGAGGCCTCCACTCTCATGGCCTAACCACCTCCCAGAGGCCCCACCTCCTAATGCCGTCGCATTGGGGATTAGGTTTCAACATACGAATTTTGGGAGGACACAAACATTTACTCTGTGGCAACTACCTGCATCTCAAATTCTTCGCTCAGTGTTCTTTAGAGTAAACCTTGCTGTTTGAAAGAGATTACAGCGGTTCTCTGAAGTGTGGGTGAGCACACATGTTCTTTGGTAATTATCCATCCTGGAGAACATAGAGATCCATAATCCAAAATAAGGCTTAAAGTCACTGAGGAGATCACTGAAAGAGAGAGCTTCCAGAATACACGTAGTGCAATGGTTTGGGTATGTTCATGTCCATGAAACCAGCTTTACTGGTCCTGCCAGCCAGGCCATGTGGGGGCCACAGATTCCTTAAAGATTTTGACTTTGCACTTGGGGTGTGAGTCGGGGTAGGGATGACCCTGTCATCGACAGCCCTGCCACATGAGGTCTCAGTCCTTGCTACCCTCCGCTGAGTGGGGGACTCCCTGAGTAACAGGCCCAATCCTAGGCCGCTTCGGTGGCACACCTTATAGAGTTCCTCCCCTCCTCAGAATCTCCCCCCTGCTCCTTCGTGGTTCTCTGAGGGCGCCAGGCCCTGTTCCAGTTTCGGTGCCCTGGGTTTGCAGCTGATTCACTAATGTTAGTGTTGATCCAACATGAACATGGCAGTTGGTTGATAAACTTGTGCTTAGCCATCCTCATGACAACTTACCAAAGGAAAACTTGCCAGGGGCGCCTGGGTGGCTCAGTCGGTTAAGCGTCTGGCTCTTGATCTCAGCTCAGGTCTTATCTCAGGATCATGAGTTCAAGCCCCATGTTGGGCTCCATGCTGGGTCTGGAGCCTACTTTAAAAAAAAAAAGACTTGCCAGAGATCCAGTATAATAAAAGAGAAGAGACAGTGGCATTAAAGATAACAGGAAAACAACACATTTCAAGCTATAGTTCTAGACTTTGCCTCTAAAAGATAATTTTACCACGGCTGTTATAACAAGCAGACTACTTCAAATTCTGCTTACTGTCAAGTTGTGAATGACAAAAAGGCAGGCGGTACGAGGTGAGAGGGAGAGAAGCTAATGGTATCATATTTAGACTTTGGCGACTGAGCCCTGCTGTAGGTCCTGTCCTACAAGGGCCGTGCTTTTCCCCGTGGGGTAAGGAGATCACAGGGCAAAGGCACATACCACCTGGAATCTTCTCCCACTCGTAGACCAGGCCTTGGGGTCCTAGGAACCTGGAATTCCCTGCTCAAGTGGCTCAGCCTACTTCCAGAGCCTACACCAACCTCTCCAGGGCTCTGTCCTCCTCGTGGGAGGTGTGTGTACCCTAGTCCTGAAGAGTGGCCAAGACGCAGTGTTGGCCTGAGAATGAGCTTAGACGCCTGAGCTTTTGGCTGTCCACAGAGAGAGGGCAGAGCTGGGGAGGAAAGAGAAACGGGCAGACCACAGGCTAGGGGCCTCCACCTCTGCTCTTGGTCTGAGCCCTGCGAATGTTGGGGTGAGCCTAGAAGGGGGCCACTCATAAGGTTGGCAGTGGGTCTGTCAGTTAGGAGTTGTGTTTGGCCTAAGCAGAATAGAGGTTTATTTACCTTACATATAAAAGAGTCGTGACGCCCAGGTCATGGCGGCATCACGGGGTCAGCCGACAATTGGATTCTTTTACCTTCTGCTCCATCCACCTTAGCGTATGACTTTCATTCTTTCATTTTAAGGTCCAAGGTGATCACTAGAGCTCCAAACAAAAGGAAGGGGGGGTGGGAGTGGGGGGTGACACTGCTCACTTGAGTCAGTCACCTGTAAAGAGCTTTCCCAGGAGACAGACACAGCCTATCCCCACACCTCTCATTAACTGTGTCCGCATTCAAGGGAAACTGGGGAATGTAGTCTCTTGGTGGATGCATTGCAGCCTTGTATAAAATCCTGGTTTTGTTCCTATGGAAGAAAGTGTGAACTGGTATGGAATGAGCAATTAGCAGTCTCTCCCATAGTTACTTAATTAATTACAAAAAAAAAATGACTGGCCATCACAAGTTACTCAGTCTGATGTTTTCATTATAAAGCAAGTGAGTGGCCTTTCTGCCACCATTTCGTGAGCAGAAATTGGAATCTCACAACATTTTTCTGAGATGGCAGGATGAGGATAAAATCCAGAGGTTGTTCCTCCTAATGCCCTGCTTATCCCATTGATTCCCCTATTAGATAAGAAATTTCCTTAGAAGTAGCATGCAGACACTCATGTGCATTTTTTTTTTTAAGATTTTATTTATTTATGTGTTAGAGAGTGAGAGAGAGATCACAAGTAGGCGGAGAGGCAGGCAGAGGCAGAGGGAGAGCAAGCAAGGAGCAAGGAGTCCCGCCGAGCAAGGAGCCCAATGTGGGACTCGATCCCAGGACCTTGGGATCACGACCCGAGCCGAAGGCAGCCGCTCAACCAACTGAGCCACCCAGGCGTCCCTGTCATGTGCATTTTTGAAGTAACTGACAAGGATGGTAGTCTAGTCCAGACATATGAAGACAAGGTCCTTGCCTCATTGCCATGGTGATGGGATAAACTAAGAGAAAATGGGCGGAATGATCCAGAAGAGTGAAGCACTTTTTTTTCGGTGCCCTGGGAAGGTATGAAAATGTATCAATTTTGCCATTCCAGTAAGATTGACACTTGAATGGCTAGAATCTATGTGAAGCCTACTTCACTTCAGTTTCTCCCCTGGTCTGTTATCATTAGTCTTTTTTTTTTTCCTCAGTGATGAACACCACATGCCTCAGTGAGACCCTCTTTTTTATGACTTTATGTCAACCCCGTGTCTAAGCTCCACATGAATTTCTGTGTTAGTGACCTAATAGCCAGGCTAGAGCCGTCAGACAGGTCTACAGTTGACTCATCCTCACTTCTCCGTCTCGCCCCCTCATCTTCCATGTGGGGGATCCCCTGAGGAGTGGGATGAGTCATCTGGGAATTTACAGCCAACGTGACCCCAACTCTGCTGAATTGCTCTTTGGTCGGGGTTCCATGTGGGGCTCCCAGGGACTCTCTCTACTCTGAGTCCATCTTCCTTGGAGACCTACCCTATCTGTTGCTAAGTTAATAGAATAATTCTTGTCTAGATAATAGTGACTTTTTTTAAAATTTTTTTTTAAAAATTTTATTTATTTATTTGACAGAGAGAGAGAGAGAGATCCCAAGTAGGCAGAGAGGCAGGCAGAGAGAGAGGGGGAAGCAGGCTCCCTGCTGAGCAGAGAGCCCGATGTGGGACTCGATCCCAGGACCCTGAGATCATGACCTGAGCCGAAGGCAGAGGCTTTAACCCACTGAGCCATCCAGGCGCCCCTAGATAATAGTGACTTTGAGTGGCTGAGTACATTGAAGGCCTTGGTTGGTTAGTTGTATTTTGTGGAAAACTCTATGGAAATAATCCCCAAACGAGAGAGACCCTGGATGATGAGATATTCAGACATCTAGACTTGGGTAAGATCTGCGGACAGACAAGGAGGCAGTGCCTTTTAAGAACAACCACCCTCCGCTACTTTCTTGCTCATCAGTTACGCTTGGTTTGACCACTGCCTGTTTCACTTGGGTCCTTGGTGGTCCTGCAGCAGCAAAACCAAATTGGCCCCAGGGTAAGCATCACTTTATTAGGCTGTATGCAGAGCCCAGCTCTTTAGTATACTCTCTGCCACCTCACACCTTAATAGTACAAGCCATGAGACAAATGGCGTTGCTCAGGGGATTCAGCTTCCTTCTCTTTTCTGCACATATCACTTTTCCTCCAACAACTATATTTTGAGCATTCACTACATCCCAGGAATTGTTCTAAGTGCTGGCGATGGGACAGTCAACAGGAGAACCAGATTCTGGAGGACACTGGCTCCCTCTTCCTAGAGCTCCCCATATTGGGTTTGGGAACGTGAGAGAAGAAGCTCCACCATGCATCCTCCCTCTGCCTGACTGGGCCTCTCTCTCCACGGACAGACTCTTTTCCATCTCTCCTGTTACTCAGTCCCTATGCCACAAATCTGATTTGGTTCACTCCTTCTTATCTTCTTGCCTCTTTTTGTTCCCACAGTCTTCGTATCTTCACCCACCAGAGGGCTTTGTTCCTTCCTTTGTGCCCTTCTCTGCGTGGGAACATTTTACCTCATTAGTCACACCGTGTTCTCCAAGCTAGGATGTTCTTCCTCTTGCACGGTTTTATTAGAGAACAAAAGCCATTTAGCCAATTGCTCAGGCAGACTTTTTCTTCTTTTCGGGGGGAGATTAGGATTTTTTTGTCCTCTTGTATTCTCTCCTCATGTCACCATCTTGCTCTGATTCAGTCTTTCCATATGTTGCCTGTGTATGTAAATATCCCCTCTCCTTGAATCTTGTCTTCCATTTCTGAGGGGCGGTCTATCGTTGGTTAACAGCCTGAGCTCTGGAATCTTCTCTCTCGTTCTGCCCTCATCTCAAATCTTTGCATCTTATCCTGGCGCTGTGAAAGTTTTGAGGATGAAATCATTTTTTTCTTTGACTAGTCGTCCCTGTATCCAGCTCTACTTCACAGAAGTTAAAATTCTGAATCTGTAAGTTCCAAGGATATGAAGAAATCAGCTAAAGAAGCCTGAACTATGTTTAATTAGATTTCTTTTTTGTTAAAAGTCAATAGAAGAGATGGAACATCCTTTACTCTTCTTAAACATTTGGCCTTCCTAAAGCAACTGATTACTATAGCCAGAGAGCTCAGTTGTACTCTGGGATACCAGAAAAAGATGATTCAATATTGAGGTTGCAGCATCAACACCAACATTTCCCTATTTTAGTGGTTAAAAATTCTGGAGAGGGAGAAACCAGTGTGGCATATAATTCAACAGCTTGTTTTGACTTTTTAAAAATTTCCAAGTCAAAATATTATTTGTTTGCCTCTGTAAGAGGTACTTTTCCTATGAGAATTTTGTGAGCATATGCCAATTTGCCGCTCTCCCTCTCTTCGCCCCCCACCCCCCCGGGTGCATAAAAATACAACTGCATTAATAGTCCTTTTTCTTTCCCCACATTGACCGTTTCATGTCTATGTGAAATTCCCCTGGCAAGATGAGGAGACAGTTTCTCAAATGTCTGGAATCTCAGTACTTCACTGACTAGCATGTGAGACATATTAATTAACAGGTGTCAGTGGATTCTTGAACTGCTGTTTGTAAAGTGTTACCTTAGCTTCCTTGTTGATGGCAGTGAAGGCATCTTCATATATCTCTGATACACTTAAGTAGCCAATAATAGCTGCCATTTATCAACTGACTATTATGTACTTACTTTGTGTCTTTTCACACATTATCTCTGATCCTTTCAATAGCTCTGTCATGTAGATGATGGTATCTGGATTCTGGACTTGAATTCTGAATATTCTGGCTCCCTGTGGCCTCAATTAACCATCAAAAAAGAATAGCAGATGTTTACACTAAATTATTCTTTCTCTAGTAAAATACTACTTTACTACCAAAGCTGAAAAGAAATCTTAGCTAAGTTTTAACATAAAAATTAAGTAATTATATAGAAGTCAAAGCAAGATTAAATTTTATGAAAGACATTTTGGTACAAGTGTAAGTTCTCCTAGATGCCATCAATTCCTGGCTCTATTTCTTGACCACATAGAGAATCATGTTCTAATATTTTCTTGGAGTAAACAGACCTTCAGTCATGTATGTGGCTCTAGCTCCAAGGCTTCATCCAGTAAAGAGAGCATCAATAACTCTTATAAGAGGCTTATATTTAATATTTATTCTCTTAAAAGTTAGATGTATGTCCAGTGGTTTATGCCATCAGAGAAGAAAGCCCTTTTGCCTCTTCGTTGTCTCTTTTTTTACCAAAAGGGCAAAAAAGTGGAGAAAACTTTTCCCAACAGAAAATTTTTTTTCCTCCAACAGTTACCTTATAAAATTTTTCTAACCTCACAGCTCTTGGCATCCATACATCATTGTTAAAAAATATTTAAGACAGAACATAAGAATAAAATTCTACTTTTAGTACAAAATGTAATAAAAGTTCGTTACAGAAAATTTAGCAAATGCAAATAAACTTCATAAATAATCTGTAATCCTTTCACTTAGGAAAAAAAATCAGTTAAAATTTGGTTGTATATCCTTCTAAAGTTTTTTAATGAATCATATTCTGCTTTCTTTTTACAAAACTTTATTCATACCCTGCATACTATTTAAGAGTAATTAAAATAACAGAGGTGCCTGGGTGACTCAGTCAGTTAAGCATCCAACTCTTGATTTTGGCTCAGGGCATGATCTCAGAGTCGTGAGACCTTGATCCCTGCATCAGGCTCCACACTCAGTGTGGGGTCTGCTTGTCCCTCCCACTCTGCTCTCCACCCCCCCCAATAAATAAATAAAATCTTTTAAAAAATAAATAGAAATAATTAAAATAAGAAGAAATATATTTAATATTTGCCTTCTTTGTTTCACTTCTAGCCTCTTTGTTTTCTATGTGTGTGTGTATATCCCAATTTCCATTTGATACCATCCTTCTGCCTAAAGAACTGCCTTTACCAGTTCTTGTAGCACAGGCCTTTTGGCGATAAATTCTCAGCTTTTGCTTTTTCTGAAGGTCTTTGTTTTATCTTCATTTTTGAAAGATATTTTTACTGGAAATAAAATTCTGGATTGGCAGGTCTTTTTCTTACAGATTTAAAAGTTTCATAAAGATACAAATGTAGTGATCTGAAGGGGTATGTGCACCCCAGTGTTTATAGCAGCAATGTCCACAATAGCCAAACTATGGAAAGAGTCTAGATGTCCATCAGCAGATGAATGGGTAAGGAAGATGTGGTGTATGTATACAATGGAATATTATGCAGCCATCAAAAAA
>CM052899.1:118304909-118321362 GCA_028534135.1 Potos flavus
TATTTTTGGCCTTGTTTTCCCTCTCTTCTTCTTTAGGAACTCTAATGACGCCTCTGTATTACACCATTTGATACTTTTCCACAGCTCTTGGAGGTGCTGTTCTATTTAATTCACTCTTTTTTAACTTAAATTTCCATTTGAATAATTTCATTAACATCTTCAAGTTCACTAATTCTTTCCTTATGTTTTGTCTGCCAATGAACCCATCAAAGGAATTCTGTATCTCTGCTACTATTTTTTAAGTAGAGCATTTGCATTTAACACTCTTTTTTTTTTTAAAGATTTTATTTATTAATTTGACAGAGAGAGATCACAAGTTGGAAGAGAGGCAGGCAGAGAGAGAGGGGGAAGCAGGCTCCCTGCTCAGCAGAGAGCCCGATGCGGGGCTCGACCCAGGACCCTGAGACCATGACCTGAGCCGAAGGCAGAGGCTTTAACCCACTGAGCCACCCAGGCGCCCGTGCATTTAACACTCTTATACCTTCTATCTCTCTGATGATATCTCCCATCTGTTCATGCATATTGCCCACCTTTTTCATTAGATCTCTTTAACATATTAATTATAGTAAAGTCCCTGATAGTTGCAACAGCTGAATCATCTTTGAGTCTGGTTCTATTAATTCCTTTATCTCTCGACAATTTTTTTCCATTATATTTTTATGTGCTTTGTAATTTTTAATTATATGCAGGACATGTATAGAAGAACAGAAGAACTAAAGTAAATATAATTTATGCTTAACAATGACCATACCTATTCTCCTTCAGGCCATTAGTGGGGCGGGGGAGGGGGGCAGAGGGTAAAGGTAGAGTCAGTCAAACAGGAGTTAAGTTAGATTTGGGTTTAGTGTACCACAGACTTCAGTAGATAGCTGTTGTTATCATATGCTTAGAGTAGACCCTTGAGTACTGGAGAGGATTTCTAAGTATTAATGCTTTACCTTCAGCTTTCAGCTGTCCCTGCATACCTGCACCACAGAAGACATCTCTCTCTCTGTGCTCTGGCCCCTATCCCAAGTGTGTGTGTGTGTGGGGGGGGGACTTCTATTGCTTGCTTCTCTGTGCATGTCTTGTCATAGAGGTTTGGGATTTCTTTGTTGTCCTGGCCCTGGATCAGTCTGAGGCAAGCCCTGTGTGCCTGAACCTTGGGTTAAGGCTTCGTGATTCTTGCCTCTCCACCAGCAGTAGGAGGTCTCTCTTTGGAGCAGTGCAGAATCCTGGGCACAACCCAGGGAACAGAAGATTTTTGCTTCCTCTCCTCCCTCAGCGGCAGTGGCTCTGCCTATCTCTGCGGGTGGGGCGAGAGTTTCCTTCTCCCCCCTCAGGGATGCGCAGATTTTGTTTCTCTTCTTCTCACAGAAGCATTGGACTTTTGCCTGGTCCTAGAAGCAGGAGGTTTTCTACCCTCCCTCAACAGCTTAAGACTTTGGCTTCGCAAGAGAAGTCTCTGAGGAAGAAGTCAAGGCTTTGTGCTTATCTTTTGGTGGCAGCTGGTCACCTCCTGCATGTCTGTTTGGTGGAGGAAGTCTCTCTCCAATCTCCTCCTTTGCCTCTGACTTTCTTGTGAACGCCCAGTGCAGGTCTATAGAAAAGAGCTGGAGGGTGAGTGCAGATTCCCTTGTCTGAGGTTCTAAGTTCTTCCAAACCGATGTACTAGCCCACACTTGGCCTTTAAGGATTCATTAAATTTTTAGCTGATTTCTTCTCATCTACTAATATGGTGGCCACGTCCTTCCCTTATGCTTTACCAAGTGAAGCAGTGCATGAATGGCCTACCACTCTTTGAAATTTAGTTCACTTAGTTGCCTTGTGACCTCATCTCTCTGATGGGGTCAAGAGAAGTTATTATTTGTATATTGCTCACCTTTTCTCATTGTTCTGATGGAAACAATGTTCTCTCGTGATCTTTTACATCCTAAGCGAAAGCAGAACTCTGTATCCTATTTCACAGGACCTGCAGTTTTTGCCCAGTGGAACCCTGTGGAATCTTTCCAGTTTTAGTCCCTGCTTAATATTTCATTGTAAGGATGGACTATTATTTCTGATGAACATTGAAGGATTTTCACCTTTTTTTATCATTAAAACAATGCCAAGATGAATAACTTTATACATAAATTTTTGATCATAGCTATGATATTTGCCTTTGGCTAAAATCAGAATAGCTGAGTCAAATAATATGTAAATTTCTCAACTTGTGATAGTCATAGCATAATGAATTTGTAGATCTATGATTACTAGTGAGGCTAAATATGTGTTCTATGTTTGTTTGTTTGTTTTTTCTCCATTTGCCTTTTAAAAGGGACATACAGTTATTTTCCTCACAACTCCAAATCCCCCATTGGCTGAAGACAAAGATACTATTTCTTCATCTCCTTCCTCCAAAAGATCTCACAAAGTGAGATGCCAAAGCCCACTTTCCTGCCCGAATTCTCCTGCTTCTCATGGAACAGGAAGGTAGAACAGCCACCAATGAATCTGGTGTCTAGACAGGTAAATTAACACATGGAGCATTTACGTATTTCTTGTTCATACTCTCCTTGGTGCTCTGAGCTGGGATATACTACTCAATAAGTAATAATAGTCATTTTAGTGCTGGTTTGCTTCATGGAAAACTCTCTTTCTAAAGAATCCAGCTACTGCTGAACTAGAAAGAGAATAATATAGGAGAAGTTATTTAAACAAGAGGCATCTGAAGGCACAAATGCATATATTTAAAGTAAGAAATAAATCGGTTAACTGGAAACAAACCCTTTACTTACTGTCCAGCTTGTAGTTCCTGCCATGAAATGATTTACAAGGTTAATGTCCTTGTGACAGCTCTTTTGTGAAAATTTTTGGTGAGGCTGAGTCCCTTTCTAAAATTGAAAGAGTATGATTCATACATATTTGTGAAGTTCAAGTACATTTTCTTTGTTACTGATGCCAGCTGCAAATGGCAATATACTATGGGGACCCCTTGTCAGTTGACAGTTGAAGTGAAAATATTGTCTTAAGTAACGAATTTGTTGATGGCTGTTCTATTACCCAAAATGAATATTTAGATTTTTCATGTGCCCGTTGTCATGTGAGAGCTATTAGGGAGATTTTCTTTTGACACATTTTATTCTAATTCCTCAGTGTTCATTTCACCATGTTATATCCTATTAAATATGTTGTGGAATGATTAGGTTGAGAGAGACGGGGTTTTGTTATAACCTCAATTTACACAGGAGCACTGGAGAAATTACACCTTTGCTAAACAACCCTGGTTAGAGTTCTCAGCCATTTTCTTTACTCCTTAATCAGTACAAAGGAATTCCAGAGACAAGGAAGGGCCCTCAACCAGGAGGCTGTGCTACAAGATGTTTTGTAAGTTGCACAGAAGATAGATATTGAAAAGTAACCCTTCCTGGGGGTCCTGTTTGACTTTGTTATTACTCACTGAAACCACTCTTCAAAGTGGCTCTTGATACTGCCTGCCCTTTCCATGCCCCTGGAGACATTTTGAAGGTCAGAAGAGAAGACACACAGCACTGGGATTTGGTGATCTTATATCAAGTAACACTGGTAGCATTAAATATGTACTGTATCTCTTGGTGCCATTAGGTAAAGTAATAGTTGTGCATTCAAAAATCGAGCCTTTTTTTTAACTGTGAGGCATAGGTAGAATTATAATCTATATTAGCACTGGGTTATTTATTCATTCATTCATTTGGCTGACCCAAGGAGGCAGCTATGTATGGTAAGGTAAAACAGCATCTTGGAATCAAAAGAGATCACTTTTGGCATTCTCTGGATTTCATCTCCACAGCCATAAAATGGTGATCGTGGTGATATCTACCTTACAGAATTATTCAGTGAATAGATTAGTTAATGTGTGTGAAAGTGTCCATCACAGAGATGTGCAATAAATATTTGTGTAATTAACCACGCGTAAAGCTCTATGTGGAAGCCGTTCCATTTCTGAAGACCTGAGTTCTAAAACCCCACTCATGTGTCCATTTTTGGCCTAAGTTCAAAGTGACTAAGAAAGGTTTAAGTTACCCATTTCCGGATGACAAAATCAAAACATAAATGGGCCCTTCAAAGCATTAAAATGGGAGTACTCTTCTCTTCTTTACATTCTATTCAACATTTCCCCCCAAATGGGGACCTCCTATGGCTACAGCGCCCGCCTCGGCCACCAAATGGGGTTTTGCTGGTTTGGACGGGCCCTGAACCCAACTTTGAGCCTTATCTTACAGCAGACTCATGAACACTCTTCACCATACTTAGGCTTAAGTTCACTCATAAACTCCTGGCTTTTGCCAGGATTAACAAAGTTTAGGCCAAGGGATATCGTTCGTTGCTGCTAACACAGAGCCACAACCCACAAAAGTTACCTTTTTCATTTCACCAATCCCTGTTCCTTCCTTTTGATCATGATTTGATCTTTGGCCTTGAGGATTCTTCCAGGTCTGCCAGGCACCCCCTGCAGTAGTAGGCATTCGCTCACCAGTTTCAGTTTTAAAAAATTATTTCTACTTTTGTTTCCATCATAATTGTGTGTCTTTTTTTTTTGCAGCAAATTTTTTTAAAGATTTATTAATTTATTTGACAGAGAGAGATCGAGAGAGCACAAGCAGAGGGAGCAGCAGGCAGAGAGAGAAGGAGAAGCAGACTCCCCACTGAGCAGGGAGCCGGATGCGGGACTCGATCCCAGGACCCTGGGATCATGACCTGAGCTGAAGGCAGACGCTTAACGACTGAGCCATCCAGGCATCCCTTTTTGCACCATTTTAAATGTACTCACCACTTTTGCACTTTTTGGACTGATGATGTTACTGATGTTCATCAAAGAGCTCAGCACTGAGCACCAATCCAGCTAACATCCCCCTGGCTAAGGAACACTGTGTGGTGGAATGGGCTTGTGGCCGTTGATACCGTCTGCTGGTGGTGAGCAGAGCTGATACCCTTTTCCACCCTGTTTTGTTTGTACCACAGACTTCCTTAAATGGAAGAGTTATAAGTAGAGGCATTTCTGTATTAAGGGAAATGGAAGATATAAAGAGAAGAAAGGGGATAGTCCTGGCTCTTATTAATCATATTAAATTGGGAAGAAAATAGGGCTGCCTGGGTAGCTCAGTCGGTTAAGCGTCTTGACTCTTGATTTCGGCTCAGGTCATGATCTCGGGGTCCTGGGATGGAGCCCTGCGTAGGGCTTCCTGCTCAGCACAGAGTCTGCTTAAGATTCTCTGGGTGGCTCAATCAGTTAAGCATCTGCCTTCAGCTCAGGTTGGGATCAAGCCTTGCATAGGGCTCTCTGCTCAGAGGGAAGCCTGCTTCTCCCTCTTCCTCTGTCCCTCCACCCCGCTTGCATGCTCTCTCTCTCTCTCTCAAATAAATAAATAAAATATTTTTTAAAAAATCTTTAAAAAAAAAGAATCTCTCTCTCCCTCTTCCTCTGCCCCCTACCCCTGTTCACGCACTCTCTCTTAAAACAAACAAACAAACAAACAAAAAACAGGTAAGGAAAGACACATACTTATAAAATAGCCAGGGGCCTCCAAGTCCATATATGAAAGCAGCTGAGGGAATGCACAGTAAGGAGAGAAGGGTAGAACGAGGTCCTTGAGATCCCCATGAAGTGATGGTTCATGGCCTTCTCTGACACTCTCCTTCTCCCCGGATGGAGACTATCCCTTTGTTATAACTTCTTTTACATCCTTCAGTCAATGCTCATAGTTTTCTAAATACAGATCTTAGATGTGTTCAGTTTATTCCTAGACATTCTGTAATTTGTGTGGTTATTGTTGACAGGAGTCGCCGAGTTTTTATCCCAGTGAGAGGGATAGGGAGTGGATACGCAGACACCTCATCTCCCCTCCCTAGCTATCCCCGGTGAACAGCGGGACCTGTCAAGGTGCCCAGACTTTTCCCAAGTGCCACTGGGCACCACACCTGGAGAAGATGTCATGGAGGTTGTTGCCCAAAGGCAGAGGGCTCCAACAGAAGCACCAACGATACCCCACTCAATTGGCCTTAGAAATTAAAAACTCACCTTCCTCCCTCCTTGCTTTTCTCAAAGAAATGCTTCCACGGATTCAGAAAACTAAAAAATGAATGAATGAATGAATGAATGAATGAATGAACAGGAGCATAGGCGAATTCTCCCTTCCTAGAGGACATACTTCATTGCAAAGAGTGTTCTAAGAGTCAAATTCTTAGTCTAAAATACTGTACTTACAAAGATTAAAAAGGATGAATTCCCGGGGAAAGAAAAACCAAAGAAATTACTGTCAGCCCACTGACTGGGGAAATCCTTGTCAGAAATCAGCTTTGAACTGTCTCCCTGTCCAAGTCACTTACTTCTCCTCACACTGCCTGTTTTCATACAAAACTATAACAAATCTGTCACACAGATACAAAGACTCTTAGTGCTGAGATAATGTGATTTGTCAAAACACGTTCATTGACTCAACTGAAGTGTGCTGTCTCTTCTGACGTTTGGCTTTCTCTTATAAACCTACTCTTATCTTGTCTTTCATTTTAAAATAGAGAAAAACAATTACTCAGATGTCCTAACTATCCAGAGATTTAGACAAACCCCATATATCTACATCTATTTCAAGATAAGTGAACAGGCTTTCAAATTCTGTCCATGAAAGAACCTGGATTTTTAGGATAACGAAAATGTTCATTTACAATCGGGGAGCAATATTTGTTTTAGGGGATTGAGAAAGCAGTGTATCATCTGGAACTTAGTAACTCATACTTCAGGCCAAGAATGAGATATGAAGAGTCTCAGAATCCCAGCTGGTAATGAGGAGATCTCTGAATCTTCAAGGCCAGGGGCTTCCAGATAAAAAGAGGAATGGAAGTGAAGAAAGTCCTTCTCAGTGCGGGTGCTCACATGCAGATTTTTGAAACTGGGATGGCTCTCTTTAAAATGCAAACATGACTCTTTTTCTCTGGGCCCTTTGTGCTTGTGCTCATTAGTATCTGTACCAAGTACTGCCAGGTCAGAGAAAGAGGAGTGGGGAGACTATGGACTTAAACCATTCAAGTTTCATATTGAAAATTTGGGTCCAGGTCGTCTCTCTAGAAAGGATAACGGCCATGGGACCTGAGGTCCTTCTCCCGCAGTTGCCGGCCCGCCTTCTCCGTCACTGCATAGCTGTGAGCTCACGCTGCCTGGCGTGCAAATAGGCAGACCATTTACATTTAGGTGATTCCCCTCAGGTTCTCACTCAGAATCTTTTTGCTCTTGAAAATACAAAATTCTGTTCAGCTTGGGTGTCTTGTTTCAAGCCTGTATCTAGTCTTAGAATAACAATAATCGCTTCTAGTTGTTATTTTTCATTATCTCTATTAACATCCTTTATCGTATTAGTGAGCCCTCACTAGGTAGCCCTCTGCTCTCTGCACGTGTAACTCCATTTGTCAGACCTTTACACGTGATGGAATCTGAGCCTCTGAGAAGCTGACTCAGTAACGTTTTTGTAAATGGCAGAACTGGAATTTAAGCAAACTCTATCCAAGTCCAAAGCATGTGTTTTTTCTAGTAAGCTATGTTGAATAGGGAATATTATCTTTCTTCTTCCCATTCATCCTATTGCCCACTTCCTTTGCGTGTATGTTTTGTATTTATTGTTGTTCTGAGTTAGTCAGGATAAGAAATGATGCTTACTTACATGTGAGCCAGAGTTGCCTCCTGCTTAAAACCTTTTCATGACTTCCCCTTGGGAAAAGTGACAACTGTCTATTATCTCCCTGGGATGCTTATGTTCTGGCCTGGTACTTCCCACCTTGTACTTCCCACTCTAGGAGCTATGCCATTCCCCTCTGGGACTCCTCCACCTTTGCTTCTCTTATTTCTCTGGCCTGGATCCTTGCTACTCAAAATGTGGTTCTGGGCCCAGCACTGTCAGTATCACCTGGAAACTTGTCAGAAATGCAGGGCTCAAGCCCCCCCACCCCCCCAGGCCCCAAGTGGTTCAGATGCGCAGTGATTGTTGGAGAAGCACTGATCTAGAATGTTCTTTTTCACCTAGGTGGCTCTTCCTCATTCTTCAAAACTCACATCCAGGAAGTTGAGGTCAGCAGTTCAAGGACTGTCTGGGTGGGGGCTCCCTAAGCCCCATTTAGGAGGTCCGTGAGGCCCTCCCTTTTCAAACTGCACATCTGTGTGAGGCACGGTTTCTTCACAGACTTCCACTGGAACAATGGATTGCAACAGAATCACTGCAGAAGCAAATGTGTCAATCCCCCTGCTTCTATTAAGCCAGACATTAGAGATGTACAATTATATAAAATGATGCCCTCTTCACCCTAAAACTTTTTTTTGTTTTGGAAACTATAGTTATTTTTCATAAAAATGTTACTTATGTTAACATGTAATAAGTTTACCATTATTTTAATGAATCAATCAATTCCACATTTCTTTTGAAATGTTAGCACATGCATTTGTGTATTATAGATACTATTTTATATTCTATATTGTACGTAATTTTATATTATTAACATGGAATATTTAACAAATCAATGCAACATTTCTCAGTTTTAATTTCCCCTACAGTTAAGTATTGATAAATATGCCCCACATAAATAAAAGTTCTGTGGAGCACTCAGTAATATTTAAAGTACATAAAAAGGTCCTGAGACCAAAGAGTTTGAGATCCGTTGTCTTAGAGTGTGCGAAGTGCCCCTTCTCATCGGGTCTGTAGGATGTGGGCATATCTCACGTTGCTGTTTATCATGTTGTATTAAAATGATCCATCTCTCTCATTAGACCATAAACTCCTTGAGGACTGTGACTATGTCCTATTCATCTTTCTATTTACTGAGACTAATGAAACACATAGCACCCCCAAAGATAACTTTTTGGACTGAGGAGTGTGTTTACTGGACAACTCACAGCTGAGAACCAGCTTTTGGGGTGAAAATTTGTGTGTGACGCTGTCACCCTCAGTTGCTGAGGTAAGTGGTTCCTGGACACGCCACCAGCGCTGGCGAAGTCCCACTCCCACACGGTATGGCTCAGCAGCCTCCCAGTGTGAGGTAGGAAGCTCGGTGAGCACGCTGTGCATTCGTGCAGTGTCTCCTCACACCGGCAGGGATCTTATCCAGGACTTGTGGTGCCTCTGACCCTTAAAGTTATGGGGAAAGGACCACAGAACATATTTCGGGCAACAAGAGACCCCTTTGGCCGCATCTGCTGGGAACTGACCTTGGCCAACTCCGGTGTGAGAAGAGGAGGAAGGAAAGGGCTCTTCCCTACAGCAGAATCCTGCCTCAGACCAAATTCTACCACAATTAACAGTTAGGGACAAAAACAGCCACGCAAAGCATTGGAAGCTTCATGAAGCCTCGCCTCCTGCCCTTTGGGACATGTCAGTGAGCTCCTTGCAGGGAAGGCATGCCGCAGTACTATCTGTCACCTTCTTGTCAGAATCCAGCAACGGGATTCTGTGGTTGGGCGCAGGAGGGAGCAGAGCCTTCGGTGATGTCACTCTGAGGAATATATGCCCCCGAGAAGTACCTATATAGTATTTCTAGCCAATGCACATATTTCGACCACTGATTTTACCAATGAAAATTCATTTCCCTTATCTTAATTACAAGCTCTTTGGGGTGATTGGAGATAAAAATAGTGGAAGCCTGTAATGGACCTCTGGTTTATGAACTCACTAGAGTTTGTCAGATGCTAACTAAGCATACCTGAAATGTGGATTCCAGCCATGCTCATAATCCAGAAGTTTGTGGGGGGACGGGAGCAACGGGAGTGGTTTGCTGGTAGACGCATTCTTCCCGCATCCTCCCCCCAGAGGTAGTGTTCTGAGGCTCAGTCAGCCATATTGTCTTTTGGAAGACGGTCCCACCAAGCTGAGATACCGAGCAATGGCTGACTCAGTAACACATATTCCTATCAGCGGCCCCACCCTCCCTGCCTCCCACATTCTGTTTCCCTGGGACCGAACTCCTTTTATAAAATAGTGGCATAGAAGCTTTTATCTTCAGCCCTGCCTTCTGGGGAACCCAGGATAAGACCCTCATCGCCATCAAGGATGGTCAAGTTTTGTTCCAATTTTCCCAACACCATTTGTCAAAGAGACTGTCTTTTTTCCATTGGACATTCTTTCCTGCTTTGTCGAAGATTAGTTGACCATAGAGTTGAGGGTCCCTATCTACGCTCTCTATTCTGTTCCATTGATCCATGTCTCTGTTTTTGTGCCAGTACCATACTGTCTTGATGATTACAGCTTTGTAATAGAGCTTGAAGTCTGGAATTGTGATGCCGCCAACTTGGGTTTTATTTTTCAACATTCCTCTGGCTATTTGGGCTCTTTTCTGGTTCCATATAAATTTTAGGATTATTTGTTCCATTTCTGGCAATCTCATTTTTAAAAGTACTGTTCCTTAATTTTTTTTTTTTTTGAGATTTTTATTTATTAGTTAGAGAGAGAGAGAACGCACAAGATGGGGGAGGGGCAGAGGCAGAAGGAGAGGGACAAGCAGACACCCTGCTAAGTGCAGAGCCCACAGGAGGGCCCATCATGGGTTGACACAGGGTCTGACATGGGGCTGATCCCGGGACCCCAAGGTCATGACCCAGGCCGAAGTCAGATGCTTAGCCAACGAGCCACCCAGGTACCCCTTTAAATTCTTTAAGTTGACCCTTCCTTAAATTGAATAAATTTTCTTACCTAAATCCTAGGCCAAATCCTAAAGTAAACACAGAAAATCAAAGTTCAACAACAACATCAAATGTTTGGGGCCTTGGGAATCAAATATCTCTGAGAATTTGATGAAAACTGTGGACTTTGAGCCCCCGAAAAGGGAAATACACAAAAGAGTTTGCACACAATTTCATAGGTCACAGATTAAGAAAAGTGGTTATGTTTTTTCCTACTGTGCTCACTTAATCTCAAATAGCAAGGATGAAAGTGGAATGGAGTTCTACGGATGAGAGAAACTGGAAATGCAGCAACTTTGTTTAAAAAATTATTTTGTAAGTGATTTTAATGTTCATTTTAGTCATCGTATTCTATATACCATCAGGAATTAGTCTGTGTTTCCATTACTTGTCGAGAACAACTGATAAGTAATCAGGAAGGGAGGGAGGTATGTGGGAGGAAGGAAGGACAGAGAAAGACAAAGGCAGAGACCAAGAGCCCCGGAGAGAAAACAGAACTGTGAGAGAACAGAACTGCAGTCTAATCAACTTAAACTTGTGTTGGGACAACTAGAGAAACCCTTAGGATCAAACTATTAGGAGGGTGAACTGACTTCATTGCTTGTGCCAAAGACAGATGGATCGTCGCCCTCACTCCTTCTGGTGCAGGTCAACAATTCAATTGCTTACTGGGCACCTACTGTGTTAACGAGTGTTTTGTGTTCAAGGAACCTTGGGAGACGTGACTTAGATCAAGACAAATCCTGCCCACAAAGAACTTGCCATCTACTTAGAATCAGAGCTTTGAAAAAGGCAAAAAAAAGCCTTTTAACCCTCCTTACTCCATCTTAGCAATCAAGCATGCCTGGCTCTTTTCTTTAAGCACGTCATTGTTGGTGAGGTACAAATAATGCTCTTTGTGTTGAAATTCTGAAATGATTGTGTTTATCTTTCAAACTGCTGCTTAGTGAATGAATGCAAGCTGTTTGTACAAAGACATATTAAATTCAAGTGGATGGATGCAACTAACCTCCACATGCAGACCTCAAAAGCAAATAAAGCTGAAGGCAGAGAGCAAATAAAAATACGTCTTTTCCCCACTGCCTTGCCAATTTCCAAAGGAGATGTTTCCGTGGAGCAATCGTTCCCCATCTCTGCTCCCTCCGTTGGGGAGGAGAGGCGCCCAGAAGATGACGATTATGCATCTAGATAGTCCAATTAAAAGATTTTCTTCTACGGTAAGGTTTATCACGAAGTAGCACAGGGGAAGTGATGTCAAGACTAATGGAGGGTCAAAACTGGATCTGGAATGATCAAGACTTTCAGAGCACCCTTCAAACGCAGTCATCATGAACCCTCTCACTTAAAGCCACACGCAACACCAGAGAGGCAAAATCGAGAGCATGGCAGCAGAGCCCATTTTCAAACAATTCGAAGAGTCTGGAAGATTTTCTGAAGCACTCCAAAGAGCGCCCCCATTAGGGGGCTTCGGTCTTCAGATCTGCATCCAAAGGAATCACATCTTTCACTTCCTTGTGGGCGATGCCAGAGGGGACCTAGGAGGGGGGAGAGAGAGTGCCCTCCATTCTATATACAAACCGCCAAGGCATATTATCTGCCCTCTAAGTGAATGTTTAGTAAGCATCCAGATGATTTTACCTGGTTCCCTACAAGATGAAAAAGTTGTGGGGAAAATGACTTTCTGGCTAGGCTGTAAGTGAAATCACAAAACCAAACATGTTTAGTCAAGATGCCAGTGACAGCTCATCGCTCATCATTAGGATGCATTTGTGGGGCTGTAATTTCTCTCTCACCCACAGTGGTGTTTACTTCTTTTCGCATTTCCTCAGGCCAGCCCCCCTCGGAAGTCAGCAGTGGGCAGATTATTTCCCCTTCCATCACGCTCTCACGGTTCCCCCTCTGGAGATTTCACACCACGGGCTCTGGACCACTGTGCTTAGGGTTAGTCAAGCAATAGGAAATGCTTGTAGGCAGATAACAGCGATTTCTTTTTTGTCTAAAGAAAAAAGAGTTTTAAGATGCTAGCACGCTCAGATTTGGGAGGGAGGGAGGGAAAAAAAGGAAGAAATCCTAAATCCTTTCTTCTCCATAGAACAAATTTTTGGCCTCAAGTCTATTTTTTTTTTTTTAAGATTTATTTATTTATTTGAGAGAGAGAGCGCGCTCTTATGTGCATGAGAGTCGAGGGAGGGGCGGAGGAAGACCCATGAGATCATGACCTGAGCCGAAACCAAGAGTCAGATGCTCAACTGACTGAGCCACCCAGGTGCCCCAAGTCTCAGGTCTGTTTTTAATGTTTCAGTTCTCTTTATTGTGATCCAGTTTATTGGAATAAAGATAGTTTTTGAGGCGTTGATAGAGTTGCAAGATGGCGGCCCACATCTTCATTCATGTCCTGTCCCTGAAACTTAATCGGATCGGGGCATCATGGTGTGTGATGGCATTTGATTGTGTAAAGGGACCTCTTCTCTTGTGCTAAATGCTGAAAAACATCCTCCCACTGTGGAGTTGGTGGGGGGAATGGGAAGGTTTCCAGTGTCTGTTGTGGGTCTGTTCTTGTCAGCTGTGACTTTAAAGTGATAGAAAGCTGCTCCCAAGCAACTAGTAGGGTGAGCTCGAGTGCTTTGGTTCTTGCGTTTTGGACTCAAATCTGTGGGTATCTGGTTTTGAGTCTGTGGAGGGGAACTACTCTTCCTTGGGTCATTCTTGGATTCATACCAACCCTTTTCTTTTTCTCCCTTCATGATTCTAGGAGTCTTCTCCTATCTCAGGGTCTGAGTAGCCACAGGGAGACAGAGAGGAAGCCACTCACATTCCAAACCAAGACCAAACCTGAGTGGCTGTTAAATATTGCCAATGTTTTGCCGTGTTTGGCAGCTCAGAGAATGACCTAGAAGCTCGTGCTCAGAAATCATTCTTTTAAACCGGAGCTCTGAGGCCTCACAGTGAAATTTGTTGGAAGCTGGGGTTTGGGGCCTGATGAGCACGAATGCCTTTCATCACGTCGTTGGTTTCATATTCACAATACTGTGTGGGCACCAACCCAAGAGATAAGCATCTCACGAAGAACCCAAAAGCAAGCGGCACATGTATTGTGTGGTTTGTGTTTTTTGGAAACCTTGGCATTTTATCTCTCATGCTTTGTGTCCTTCTGAGTCACTGTAGTGTTTTTATTTTCCTCAGAAGCTGAGGTGGGTTCTGAAGTTGGGGTGACTCTTCAGAGTCATTGAGAGATGAGGCAGTGGGACTAGGCCTGAGCAACGAATTGCTCTCCTTATGTAAGGTTAGTTCCTGGATGGGGTTGTTAAGAGAGGGCATGACCTAGGGCGGTGCAGCTCCCTGCAGCAGAAGCAGCACTGTCAGTGACCCTCCACTGAGAGGAGATCCAGATGGCACGTCAGCATCCACTACGGTGTGCTAGATCATGCTCGGCTATTCCACAGAAGGTCCTGACTCAACTGGCTTGTCCCAGAGTAAGACGTCAGTAAGCCCCTCTGGAGCTGGTTAGTTCAATAGCTCATCCAAGGACCCTTCCATCTTTCAGCTCTGTCAACCCTTTAAGGGGTCCGCTTTGTTTCTCAGTCTTCTGCCTCTCACAGTCACAGATGGCTGTAGCAGGTCCTGGGGTCACTGTGAAAAAAGAGAAGCCACCTCTGCCCATGTGTACTTTTCTGTGGTGGACAAAGCTTTTTCTCATCTCGTTCTTTTTTATTGTGGTAAAATATACACAACATAGTATTTATCATCTTATCCCTAAGTGTACAATTCTGCGGCATTAAGTACATTCACAGTGTTGTATAACCATCACCAGTTTCTATACCCAAACCTATTTCATCATTCCCAACAAACACTCTATACCCATTAAACGGGGCTTCCCTCTCCCCTACCCTTTCCCTCCAGTTCCTAGGACCAACTATCCTACTTTCTGTCTTCATGAATTTGCCTATTCTAGGTACCTTATGTAAGTGGAATTATAAACAATGTTTGTCCTCGGTGTCTGGTTTATTTCACTAAGCATGTTTCCAAGGCCCATCCATGCATGTTATAGCATATATAAAAATTTTATTCCTTTTTATGGTGGAATAATATTCCATTATACATATATACATACATACATACACACACATACATTATATGTCTATCCATTTATCTATCTATCTATATGCACACACACCGTTTTGTTTATCCATTCATCTATTAATGGGCACTTGGGCTGTTTCCACTTTTCGGCCACTGTGCATAGCGCTATTATGAACATTGGCATGCAAGTATATGTTCAAGTCCCTGCTTTCCATTCTTCCGAACATATGCCTTGGAGTTGAATTGCTGGGTTATATGATAACTTGATATATAACCTGTTGAGAAAATGTTTTTGTTGGCAGCTGCAACATTTTACCTACCAGCAATGTATGAAGGTTCTGATTTCTCTACATCTTTACCAACATTTGTTATTTACCTTTTTAAAAATTATACCCATTTTCCCTTCATATCTTATTGACCACTATTGACCAATTCCTAAATTAATTATTGGGAAAGTGAATGAGATCACCACTGAGGGCTTCAAACCGATCAGGACTCACATCGTGGGTAGAGTCCACATTTCCTGAAGGACATGGCTGCAGGGAGAATAGTTGGCTATCTGAACAAAATCAGAGCATTCCAGCAAGAAAGAAAGGATGGGGGCAGATTATAGGGATACTACCGTCAATGTCTGCAATGGAGAGGCTTTAAAAATAGCAGTGCCTGGAAGAGAAATGCCAATTCGATTGAGCCCATCTACACTGGGTTCCCCACCTCAGTCATTTTTAAATGATTCGAATGTGCAATCAGGACTAAGACCACTGACCTCGTGGGTGAGGCCACCGATTAAGCCATCAAGTATGAGAGCTGAGAAGTACATCATGCAGCAGGAGCACTGGACAGGGCCTGCCCTGGGGGACGGAGGCAATCCCCCCAGAGGAGGTGATATTTGGACTGATATTTGGGAATGTCAGGTAAGCCAGACCAAGGACATAGACACAGGAGACAGAGAGAAGGCAGTGCCTGAGCAATGGGAAGAAGTTCAGTCCCGTTGGAGTGTAGTGTTCCAACCTTGAGGTGACAATATTTTTATTTGGATATGTGCAAATCTTAGAGTAATGGCTAGGTCACACACTCCAGCCTGGTTTACTTCTGGGTAAGTTTCCCCATCCCCTGTGCCCTGCTCTTGGTAAGCCAAGTAAATAGCAGGTTATATGCACTGTATTTGAAGCCTGCCTATGCTTTGTGCAACCAGTATGGCCTTGAGGAAGTCCCATGACCTCTCTGGAGCTCCAGAAGGGTCCTACAAAGTGAGGCTATAATAAGTACCTCACAGAACTATTGTGGAACCCAGAAGAAAAAAAAGGTATGTATGGGAGTATCCAAATTTCCATTCCCATCAAACCTCTCTCTAGAGCACCTCTGATCTCCAGACCTGTACGTCAAGCTGCCTACTTGACATGGCCCCTTGAGTGTATGGCGGGCATTTCCCACCTGACAGGTCTTAGATTGAGCTCCTCACATGCTGCTCAAAACCAGCCCGCCTTTCCTCCTCCCCCCATGTCAGCGAATGCCATCTCCATCCTTAGTGTCATCCTTGACTCCTTTCCCTCCACAGTCCTGCCTGGTAACAAGTCCTGTCTCTCTGTTTTCAAAATATATTCAGAATTTGACTATTTCTCACATCCGCCACCCCTGTCCTGGTCCAAGCCAATGTCCTAGCAGCGTCCTAATTGTTTCCCCTGCTTCTGCCCCTCCCCCGCAGTCCACTCTCCACACAAC
>CM052899.1:118321862-118337740 GCA_028534135.1 Potos flavus
GAGGACATTTGGCTGGACAGGGCTCGTGCTAGGGGGTGAAGCCCAGGCCGCCTTCTCCTCCCACCTGGGAAGCTCCACGGCAGGTGCTGTCCCTCCACAGCGGGGCTGGTAGAGCCAGAGCCCAGGCCCGCGGGCGGCTTCCCTAAGAAGTTCGGAGGGAGGAGGCGGGGGCAGGGCGTGAGTGGAAGTTGAGTCCTGGGAGCTGAAGAGTCCGGAGGGTCGGGGCAGAGCTGAGAGCCAGAGCGAGGGCCTGGCCTCTTCCCGGGGGAACCACGGCTCCTCTCTGTCCATGGGTCCTCACTGTCTATTCCAAGTCAAAAGAGAGGGAGGAATATGTGAGAAGGCCTGTGAGATGCTTAGCCTGGTGCCCAGCACAGAGTAAGCCCTCAGTGTTTTCTTTCTCCTTCTTTTCAGGAGCAAAATGAGGGGCCAAGGCAATGGCTCAGATCAGGACTAGGAGAAGCTCTTTCTTTCTTTTTTTAAAGATTTTATTTATTTATTTATTTATTTATTTATTTATTTATTTAGAGCCTCTGAGTGAGGGAGGGGGCAGACTCCCTGCCCAGCAGGGAGGGAGTCTGAAGAGGGGGCTCCATTCCAGGACCCCAAGATCATGACCTGACCTGAAGGCAGACACTTAATTGACTGAGCCACCCAGGCGCCCCAGGACAGGCTCTTTTCAAAGGTACTGGACTGTAGCCCAGAGAGTGGAGGAAGGGAGGAACCTTCTTAAGTCGCAAGATGCCTTCTGTTGACAATGTAGACCTGCCTGCTTTCCTCCTCGGAGGTGCAGACAAGGAGCAGCAGCAGACCCACGGCTCTGGGCACCTCTTCCATCTTCCCTTCAGGACACTCTCGTCCCTGCACACACGCACCACCAATTCCCAGGGCCATGGCCAGTGCCTGCGTGCTTCTCCCAGATCCCCTCTTCAGCTGATGCTCCTCTCTGGGAGTTGCCTTGCCCCCATGGAACTGCCCTGTCCCAGGGTTCACCCTCCCAGGGTGTGCCCCGAGGCCAGAGGCTGGATGATGCGGGGAGATCTTTCAGTTTGGGACAACTCTAAAGGGTCATCCAGCCCCAGAGGTCCCTGTTGGATCTGCTGAAACTCATTGTAGGTGAGCTTCTGCCTCCGCCCAACCTGACTTCCTCCATCCCTTACAAGTATCTCTCGAGAGCAGTCTCAGGGCGCCTGGGTGGCTCAGTCGGTTGAGCGTCTGCCTTAGGCTCAGGTCATGATCTCAGGGTCCTGGGATCAAATCCCACATCAGGCTCCCTGCTCAGCGGGGAGCCTGCTTCTCCCTCTGCCCATCCCCCTCACGCTCGCTCACTCTCAAATAAACAAATAAAATCTTTTTTTTTTTTTAAGCAGTCTCCAAAAGCCTTCTGCATGTGACTCTAGGGAGCCCAACGTAAGATCACCAGTCCCTTCATTGTCTGTTATCTTTGCCCCTCTAGCCACAGCCCACTCATCTGGCCTCCCAACTGCCCTCTTTCCACTTAAATGATTTCATGTACAAATCCTGTATGTAAGCGTGTTTTGCAGATTGCTAGCTGCACATAAGTGTCAGTTCCCATAAAATTTGTTTTTTGCTGGGCAACAGGTGAACCCATGAGCACCCATTTTCAAGTTGCTGGGATACAAGATAGCTGCGTTGAAGTGGATGATAATCTCTAAAGTGATTCTGCCTGGATCTCAATCTTGGTCCTACTACATCTTAGTCTTGCAACCTTGAGCCAACTACGTAACCTTCCCGTTACTCTGTAAAATGATGATAATAATGGTCCCTTCCTCCCAGAGTTTTTATTAGAATTAAATGAGCCAGTACATGGAATGTTCTCAGAATAGCCATGACATATGATATGCACATAGTATATATTACTTATTAGATCCTCACAAAAACCGCTGTAGGTATTATAATCACTACCTGTGTTAGACCCCTCTCGTGCCCCACCTCCTACTCTCTGCCCATCTTTTCACTCCAGCTGTTGCCGCAGCCACCTGCTGACCCCAGGTGTAACCCAACAGCACCTTGCTCAGCCGGACGCCTTATTCCTAACGTCCTGCCTGGTTTCTTTGCTACCTCCACCTGAGATGCTTCCAGAAACGCACTCAGCCATTCTGACCCGAGCAAACTTGCAGCTGTGAGGGAGCTGATATTCCATGTGACATCCCTTAGCCAGGAGGGATTTGGAGCCAGTGAGAAAATAGCCCCTTCTTTCATTCCTTGAAATGAAATTCCATGATCTGTCCCATCGAGGTCCAAGTTCAGGTGTCCAAAGCATGGGCCCCCCTGTCTTGGCATTCCGTCGTTCCCTGTCTCACTCTTCCCAGAATAGACTGCCCCCACACACGTCCTTGCCTCAGGCTCTGCTCTTTGGGGAGCCAGCTAACTGTGCACAAGAGGAGAGTGAAAGAAAGAAAACGGCTGGTTCAACATCCAGAATCAGATCTGGACTCAAGTTCAAGGTTTCCACCTCCCGAATGTCATTCCCTCACCCTGTGCCATCTCCCATTTCATACATGCGCATCTTAACAGAGGCCTTCAGGAAGCTGGTTTAGGCAGCATGAGGCTAAGGAGGAAAGAGCTACGAACTCAAAGCACAGCCCCTTGCCTGTCCCTGCACAGAGCTGGTTCCACATGGCCAGAAGGTGGGAGACACTGGTTCCACCTAACTGAGGCCCAGGGTGGGGACCGTGTCAAATCTGTCTTTGTATCACCAGCACTCGTGGCCTGGCGTCCAGTAAGTGCTCAGTAAGTATTTGCTGGGTACACAGGTCTCACAATCAAACTACTGACGTTTTCTTTGTAAAGATTACTTTTTAGGTGGCCCTGCTTGTGCCTAGCCTTATTATTTATTTTTTTATGCTGGCTTGGAATGTACTCTCCAATGAAGACAGAACATTTTTTGAGAGGAGATTGGATTGTTTACCTTGGTACCAAGCTAAGACAGTTTGGAATCACGTGTCTGAAAATTATTCAAGAAATGCATGTTTCTTTTTAAAATATTTTATTTATTTATTTGACAGAGAGAGAGCTCACAAGTAGACAGAGAGGCAGGCAGAGAGAGGGGGGGAAGCAGGCTCCCCGCTGAGCAGAGAGCCCGATGTGGGGCTCCATCCCAGGACCCTGAGACCATGACCTGAGCCGAAGGCAGAGGCTTTAACCCACTGAACCACCCAGGCGCCCCGAAATGCATGTTTCTTGAAATCACTGGAGAAAACCTGATCATCCAGTTGATTCACGGGAGAAGGAAGGAGCGAGGAGCTGTCGAACTGGTGGGCTATAGGAGAAATATAGGCGGACACACATGGGTCTCACCAGTATGACATGGATTGTTTGCTGTTGAAATCTCTCTGAAGTATGCCGCCGGCCCTACCACTTCCAGAGCATTCTACCCATCCTAACTCCATCTTGGGTTACCTGCCTAGCCCTTGCAGAGATATGGGTTTGTGACCCCTGTCGGTGACATACAAGAGGGTGTTCCCTATGCAGAAAGAGTGGAAGGAGCCGACCGGCCCATTTCCTGACTTTTCCTGTAGCTTGCTCAGCCTATCCCTGCCATCATCAGCAGGGACCTGACGCTAGCGTAATATTCTGCCTTCCAGGTACTATAAGATCACCGTGGTGCTCATGTGCTTCGTGATCCCCACGCTGGTGCCCTGGTGCGTCTGGGGGGAGAGTCTGTGGAATTCCTACTTCTTGGCTTCCATCCTCCGCTATACCATCTCCCTCAACATCACCTGGCTGGTCAACAGTGCTGCCCACATGTATGGGAACCGGCCCTACGACAAGCACATCAGCCCCCGGCAGAACCCACTTGTCACTCTGGGTGCCATTGGTGAGTAGAGGTGGGGGGGTGAGAGCCAATGGGAAGTACGGCAGCTCAGATTTTCTTGGCTTTCCCATGGCTTTCTGGAATCTGTAAAGAGAGGCATTGGATTGGAGTCAAGTGGGATGAACTTGGGCTTTGGTGGTAGAATCCTGGCTCTTGGACGAGTCACCTAATCTCTCTGATTTAGAGTTTTCTCATCTGCGAAATGAGAATCGTGAGGCCTACTTCACAGGGGTGTTACGAAGAGTAAGTAAGCTACTACGTGTACGCGGCTTCGGACGATGTCTGTCATATAGTCAGTGATCAGTAACTAGAAGCTGTTTCTTTTTACCATGGAAATGTTCCTGAAGGAGACATCGCAGCTGACTTTTCTTTCAAACTGCCCTAACCATTCTAGCCTCCACTGTCCAGTCATTTGACCGTAAGAAAAAAGGCCTTCAAACAGGGAGATGGGAAGAAACAAGAGCGCGGCATCTCATGGTGCCATGAGATGGTAAAGAGCAAGGCCTCTCGATTCTGACGAGTTTGGTGGGGTCTTGGTTCCCCCACTTACTCTCCGGGCAGGCTGTCTGGCTCCTCCACACCTTGTGTCTTCCTCTGTCAAGAGAAGATAACGGTAGCGTTTACCTGCTCCTGGGGTCATGGGAGGGTTAGACGAGTGACCGCATAGTCTTTGCAGCAGTGCTTAGCATGAAATAAGCCTCAGTAATGTGGTTTTTATTACTAGCTTCACGGTCTTAAGCAAGTTACTGGTCCTTTCTGTACCTTTACGTCCTTGTTTTTAAAATGGGGATAATCGTAGCAGCTAGCTCAGAGATGGGGGGATTATAGGTCTTAATACCCGTTAAAGCCCTCACCACTGTAGCTGGCACACGGTAAGTAGTAAATAAACATTAGCTGTCTCTTTGTGGAGGCGGCTCGGGCTTCTTGGGAAGCTGGGCCTTGAGCACGGAGATCAAACCAGGAAGGGAAGATCCTAGCGTTAAGTAGCAACGATCTCTGCATCCCTAGCAAGGAGTTTCTGCCACCACATTGTTCAGGTTGTGCACTTAATAAGATCCCAGGGATCTTGTGTTGACAAGAGCAATATAAGGTGGTTAAATAAGCACCAAATTTAGCTACGGGAACACTGGCTAAACAGAAAAGTATTTTGGAAAGAGTTTCTGATGCCCCTACTACTTCCTCCTCCTCACCCTTTGGCTTCCTTTTTTTTTTTTTTCCTATTTGTTTTGAGAGAGACAGAGAGAGGGAGAGAAAGAGAGTGAGCTGGGGGATAAGCGGAGGGAAAGCGAGAGAGAGAATCTCCAGCAGACTCCCTGCTACAGAGCCTGACGTGGGGCTCGATCGCACAACCCTGAGATCATGATCTGACCCCAAATCAAGAGTTGGACGCTTAACCGACGGAGCCACCCACGTGCCCTCTCCTGTCAGCTCTCAGAGTCAACACTGGCTGTGTCTCCCCCACTGCAGTCTTTTCAGAAGATGAAGGGGGGACAAGATGGACTTACATCTTATGTAGGGACAGGGGGCCAGAAAGCCCAGGGAACATGGGCATGGCGCAGGCCCTGAAGAGCCGGCTATTGGTTTTCAGTCCACCCAGGTCAATAGTGGGCTGCTAGTCGGTTTTCTTCATTAAGGTCCCGGGAAGGCTCCTGTCGCATCGGACTGTGTGGTAAATGGGGAGTCCATCCAGGGCTCTCAGAGCAGTGTCTGCTTCTGAAAATAGTGGGGGAAACTCCTCTATATATACTCAAGTGAAGGAAAGACACTAAAAATGATGAGGGTGGAAGGGGCAGGGTAAAGAAGACCTGAATTAAAAAAAAAATGGTAAACCACAGATCCATCCATCTGCTGTACTCATTGCAGAACAGAATCCTTCAACTGTGGTCAGCAGAAGAACTATATGATGACGAGTACCCACTTAAGAAGTAAAGGAGGGGGCACCTGGATGATGCAGTTGGTTAGGTGTCCAACCCTTGGTTTTGGCTCAAGTCATGATCTGAGTCATGAGATCCAGCCCGGTGTCCCTCTCTGAGCTCAGAAGGGAGTCTGCTTAAGACTCTCTCTCCCTCTCCTTCTCTCCTTCCCCATCCATGCTCTCTCTCTCTCAAATAGATAAATAGATCTTTAAAAAAAAAAAAGTAAAGGAAGAATCTAGCAATTCCTCAAATGGTTATAGTTACTGTATGATCAGCAACTCCACTCCCAGATTTATACAGAAGAGAAAGAAAAATCTACGTCCATACAAAAACTTGTATATGAATATTCATAGCAATATTATTCATAATAGCCAAAAAGTGGAAATCATCCAGATGTCCATCATTTGATGAATGTGGATGAATACAAATGGTACATCCATACAATGGAATACTATTTGACAATAAAAAGAAATGAAGTACTGATACCTGCTATAATCTTGAAGACATGCTAAGTGAAAGAAGCCCGTCACAAAATCACATATTGTATGATTTCATTTATATGAAATGTTCAGAATAGACAAATCTCTAGAGATTGTATTAGGGTTCTCTAGAGAAAGAGAATCATTATAAATATATACATATTAGTATACATATATATGTGTACACACACACATATATATGTATACTGATATATATACACATATATATCTATACATATGTAATACTATTATATACATATACTATATAGTTTTTGTTTATACTGTAATACATGTATTATATGTTCCTCATAATAAACCCCCATATGTATATACAGAAACAATAGGATATCTATATAAATAGATATATTTATACATGTGTAGGATATAAATAGATATCCTACTATTTCTGTATGTGTATATATGGATATATCCATATATACACATGTGTGTATATGTATAGAGAGGAGGGAGGGGAAAGGTCAGGGAAGAGGGGAGAGAGATTTATTATGAGGAGCTGGCTCTCAGGATTATGGGAGCTGAGAAATCCCACAATCTACTTTCTGCAAGCTGGAGACCCAGGAAAGTCAGTGGGATAATTAAATCAGTCCGAAGGCCTGAGAACCAGGGGAACAGATGTTGTAAATTCCAGTCTGAGGGCAGGAGAAGATGAGATAGATGTTCCAGTTCAGTCAGTGAATCAGAAAAAAAGGGGCAAATTTCTCTGCATCCACCATTCTGTTCAGGCTCTTAACGGATCAGATCTAGCGATGCCCGCCCCCCACTGGGGAGGGTAATCTGCTTTTACTGAATCCACTGATTCAATGATCTGATTCAAATGCTCGTCTCATCCGGAGACACCCGCGCAGACACGCCTCCTGGAAATGTTTAATCTGGGCAAGCCTCGGCCAGTCAAGTGGACACATAAAATTAGCCATGACAGAGAGAGAAAGTAGGGCTGGAGGCATGGGGGGATGGTTGGGAGATGCGAGCTCAGGAGTGTGGCGCTTCCCTTCAGATAATGAAAATGTTACAAAATTCATTGTGGTGATGGGTGCACAACTCTGCAAAAATACTACAAGCCATTAAATTGTACTTCAAATGGGTGAATTATATGGTGAATTATATCTCGATAAAGCTGTTTAAAAAGTCAAATGAAAGAAGCCCTGAGATCCCTCCTCAAAACAGTGTAATTTAAAAAAAAAAGGTGGGGAGGAAAAGCTATTCACCAGGAGGGGTGGAACAATAGACAGGCCGATTTGGGACATGTAAAGGTCCAGCTCCTCAATTTGCTCACCTATCTGAATGATGCTCATCTGGGTTTTCCAGGCTCTCCCAAAGAGCCTTCTTTTAATCCCTCCAGCCCACAGAGGCTATTTTCCTTTTATGAACAAACATCAAAATGACGATCTGTTAACAGCCGTTTAGCATTTAGTTTCCAAAGTACAGCTCCGAAATCATGGTAACATATCTACAATTCATACGGGGAAGTTAATCTTGTGACTCTATGCTGATGAACTTTCTTGCTATTTTTCTGTTCATATTTAGTCTAGCCAACACTTCCTAAGGGCAGACACCAAGTCTTCTGCTGCCCATAGAATTTGACATAGTGTCTTGCACACGGTAGACCCTCAGTAAATGGGGGGGTGGATAAATCTGTGCAGAGAGGAGATGGGTAATTTCAATGCCCACTTTGTCTTCCAGGTGAAGGCTTCCACAATTACCACCACACCTTTCCCTTTGACTACTCTGCGAGTGAATTTGGCTTAAATTTCAACCCAACCACTTGGTTCATTGACCTCATGTGCTGGCTGGGGCTAGCCACTGACCGCAAACGGGCAACCAAGCTGATGATCGAGGCCCGGAAAGCCAAGACTGGAGATGGGAGCACTTGAACGTGGAACCACCATCCAACACGTCTGCCATTGACACCTTAGTTCATGGCTCTTGTTACTATAGTTCTCTTGTTCTTTGGAGGTGGGGGGGTAGAAAATAGGGAGGGAACAGAATCTATGTGGTTTGGGAACTTCCTGTTTGTCTCAAAATAATGTCAACTGTCAATGAAAAAAACTTTTTTAACCTCAACGTAACTATGATTTAACTTTAGAGTGCGAACTTGTGATTTAGTCGCTGTAGCTACAATACGTCAAACATACATGGTCGTGTGCTTGTCCATGATGTTGACCCTGACAGGATGAAAGATCTTAATATTCTCTCGGTGTGATTCAGGAGAGCATTGTTTTCTTTTCTACCAGGTAACCCAGCGCTGTTTTTAAACCCATTATCTGAAGGAGCAGAGAGGCAGGGCAGAAGACAAAAGAGAGGGTCTAAGTAAAGAATGTCTCTGTTTTGTAATTACTGCGTGTGTGAATGTGTGTTGTTATTGCTGTTGTTGTTTAAGTAAGAGAATGGAACACTTTAAAAAATGACAATACGGGAAATGGCTCTCTCTCTCTCTCTTTTTTTTTTTTTTTTTTGCCCTGTGTACAGCTTATTAAAGCTCCACAGTCTTTGCTTCAGAAGAGATCTGTCCAGTGCCCAGCTCTTTTTGTGTCTCGATTACACCCAGCCAACCCTATAAATCAGTGCCTGGTTAGGTGTTTGAGTTTGTTCTCTTCGCTATTGTCATTTTAAAGGTGTATAATTCAGATATACCAGACATAAAATTAAGTTCAAATTAAGCTCTCATTTAAATGTTTAGACACTTAATTTATATTCTAATTGATCCCAGCCACTGATGCATGTACTTTAGCTACTCCTGCTAAGTAAGCATATTAATTTTCCACACCAGGCCATCAGATCTTAATAACCAACAGTTATCCAGAACTCAGTGTCTGCTAATGTTTCCCCTGCATGCGGCCTTCATTGATTTTGCAGCAAAATATAAAGTGGTCATTATGTAGCTTTTGGATTAAAAAAAATTTCGTGTGTTAAGTTGTCTTGTAAAGAGCATGTTGAATTAATGGGACAGCGTGCCCTTTGTGTTAGTTGTTAAAGCAAAAGAAGGATGTTGGAGCACCTTGAGGATAGATCTTTTCAGGAAAGATGTAGGAACTTAAAATTTTTGAAAAAAGAAGCGATACCAGTAGGAAATTGTCATAGTGAAGTTCTTCATCCAGCAGGTGTTTAACAGTGTTATTTTGCCATTAATAATGTATAAACTATGAGTGATTTACAATAAATGATTCCGAATTCGTTGGTGTTCTTGACCAGGTGCTTAAATGTTGTTCAGAGGCTATTCTCTCAGGGGTCCCTGATACTCCATGGTGACCATATGATTTCTATTTGCTTCGAGCGCTGGACTAACAACGCCCCTACGACCAGGACTCCTGTATCCCATCAGCCCTAGGCTGGAGGGAAAATTGGCTAGTTTTATATTTGGAGTGCAGAACCCCAGTGGTGTCATTCCCCACTTCTCACTCACCAGTATGGTAATTTGTGCTGCTTCCAGCTGATGAATGGGCACCTCTACTCCTACCTGTCACCCAAGAGAGCGTGAAGGACACCTTCCTTCCCTGAGCCCCAGTGGCCCCCACTAGGAGTGACCAGAGGCGTGGGAGACGGGCTCAGTTCTCCCTCCAGTCCTGCCTCCCAACTTTTCCCTTGGCTCTCTGCCCTTCTTTTGCCCCAAAACAACTGTGTCCCTGCTGTCAGATACAGACTTCTTGGCCTTCCTGCAGTTGAGTGGGATTCCAGCCATTGGACCCTCTGGGTATGACTGTGGCATCTATCGGCTGCTTCATACTATCGGTAGGGCGTAACTGTATTCCAAGTTGAGTTTGTATCAACATGACCTAAAATGATTGGGAATATTTCCGTGACTCTTTGACCCTTAGATGTACCAACCGTATTGCTTGCCCATCAATAGGAAAGGCTACATTTGGAAAGACTATTTGAAGTCTTCTCACAAAAGGAGGATATTCCCTTATCTAATCCAAATAAATCCAGAACCTCACTCCTCTGAATCCGAGAGCCACGTATTTATCTGCAGCAGTGCCCATGAATAAGGACTGGGATGATTTTGTTGAAGGAATGGATGGAGGTTAGATCACTCTAGAGGCTTCCATGTTAACATTCCCCACAGGTCTCAGCAGCATCTAAGGGAAGAGAGTAACCCTGGGATGTATCTCCCAAAACTATACGAAATGGCCCTAGAGAGGTTGGTACATTTTTTTTGAGAGGATCAGTTTAAAGTAAGGGGATGCCCTGTCCTTAATCTCCCTTGTCCTATAAGTCTTATTTCAGATGCGCCCACCCAGGCATCCATCCAGGTGAGGGGAGCCAAGGGGAAGTGGTTCCAACAGCGCTTCTCCCCCGCGTTACGGAGCTAGCGGGATATGGCAGAGCCAACTTAAGTACACACCTGGCCACCCGGCCTTGAGGAAACCAGTCTTTCTGGATCTAGTTTTTTCATCTGCAAAGAGAGAGGATAAAACCGGACTCTGGCTAAGGTCCCACTGAGCCCTAACAGCCACCAACAGCAACAGAGAGGGACTTGGCTGACTTCGGATTTGAAACACCTCTCAAGTTCATGCCCATCCTTTCTGGGATCTGGGAGGTCAAAATTGAGGGGAAATAACTGAGTCTGAGCGGGACAACACAGAGTGAGGCTGAAAGGAATGTTCTTGGTAAAAACAAACAAAAAAAAAACCCCCCCCAAAAATGCATCTGTTTCATTCATTCCCAAAATATAATGAAACAATAAAAACAAACGTAATCCACGGAAAACAGTTTAATGAAAGGAAGTACTGCAAAAAGATCTGGCCTAGTGGAGTAGTAGAAACAGCACTGGACTCAAGTTCAAGACCTGAGTTTGAATTCTCCTCCCTTTTTTAAGTTGAAGTGTAATTGACATACATTATATTAGTTTCAGGTGTACAACATAATGATTTGGTATTTGGATATATTGCAAAAAAGGGGCGCCTGGCTGGCTCAGTCCGTATATAATGCAAAAGGATCGCCGCAATAATAAGTCTTGTTAACATCTGTCACCATATGCAGTGAGAAAATTTTTTTTCTTATGATGAGAGCTTTTAAGATATACTATTAGTGACTTTCAAATATGAAAACAAGTATTATTAACTACAGTCACCACGCTGTACATTAAATCCCCATGACATTTATTTTATAATTGGAAGTCTGTATCTTTTGACCAACTTCATCATTTTGCCCACCCCCACAGCCCACCAATCTGTTCTCTGTATGTATGAGTTCATCATTGTTGGTGTTTTTTTAAGATTGTAGGTAGAAGAGAGATCATATGGCATTTGTCTTTTTCTGTCTGACTTACTTGACTTGGCGTAATACTTTCTCGGTCCATCCATGTTGTCACAAATGGCAAGATTTTGAATTCAAACTCGTGATCTAAACGGCTGTGTTACCTAGCACATGTTTTTAGACTGAACCACGTGAAAGTGCCATTTATTAACCTACTGATCCTCTCTGCACCTCCACATCCTCCCCCACAAAGTAGGAACAGTAACGCTTATGTGCTCAGATAAATCTGGAGGCCTCGAGAACAGGCCTGGCACATCATAGATCCCCACGAGACATCAGTGAGGGTGAGAAGCATGACCCAGACACAAGACGGTGACTGAGATGTAGTTAAATAACCACAGACCGGAAGTGAAGAGGACCAAATTCTAGTTCTGCTTTTTTGAGTAACTAGCTGGATAGTGAGAGGTAGCAGAATATGCCCCAAATGCCTGTTTGACATAAGATTATTTCCAGTTAAAGGCACTTGAGGGGCACCTGGCTGGCTCAGTCAGTAAAGCATGGGACTCTTGATCTCAGGGTTGTGAGTTCGAGCCCCATGTTGGATGCAGAGGTTTAAGAGAGAAGGAGAGGGAGGGAGGAAGGAAAGAAGAAAGGAAGGAAGGAAGGAAGGAAGACACTTGAAAACCGCAGATGCAAGGACCCTCTGACCTCCCTTTTTCTTTTTCTTTTTTTTTTTTTAAGATTTTATTTATTTATTTGACAGAGAGAAAGAGATCACAAGTAGGCAGAGAGGCAGGGAGAGGGAGAGGGGGAAGCAGGCTCCCTGCTGAGCAGAGAGCCTGATGTGGGACGCGATCCCAGGACCCTGAGATCATGACCCGAGCAGAAGGCAGAGGCTTAAACCCACTGAGCCACCCAGGCGCCCCCCCACCTTTTTCTTTTGACCTCCCTTTTTTCTTCCTAAAAGCAGGAGATAAAACTCCCATGTGAGAGCAGGAGATGAAACTCCCATGTGAGAGTTGCCCTCTCTGTACCAAGGGTTATGAGACATTCTTATCACCAGAGACAGGGAGAAGGCACCAAGAGAATCAGTGCTAACAAGGGTTTGGAAGTAACCCTTATCTCCCTTTAGCTTCCCCATACATTTCTGGTACTTTTTTGCAATTAGTACTCTTTGTCCAATCCAGTATATAAACACTTGGGTCCAACCACTTTGGGGGGCTTCATTTTCCCATGAAGGCTCCCATGAGCATGTAATAACTCTATGTGTCTCCCACTAATCTGTCTTCTGTCAAGTGAATTCTCAGGCCCCGACCCTCAGAGAAAAAAAGAGAAAAAAAGTTCCGCCTCCCCTACCAGGGCTCTATCCCCTGGAGCCTCGCGAGCCCTTCATAAAGGAACCCGACTAGATTGGATTGTCCTGCCCAGGTCTCCGGGTAGGAGTCGTTCGGCCCTGTGTGGAGAAACCCCGCGCCCTGGCAGAGCCTTTGTGCAGCCCCCCGGGCCTCCCTCTGAACACTGGCCTCCATCAGAGGACAAGCCCCACTTGCAGAGTCACCCATGCTTCCCGCAGCTCATTTTTCTCCTCCTCGGGAGCCGGGAGACAAGGCTGGGAGAGGGACGAGGCTGAAGCTAATGGATGAGAATGAGCTTCGGGGATTATCTGTGACGTTCATTTATCCCTTTCACTCCTCTCCTCAATTACAGAAGACACTGGAAGCCCGTTGAGTTCTCAGCTGCTCCTGTGAAAAACAAGGAAGGAAAGAAGCATCCTAACCTTTATAATCCTTCCCCACCCCCACCCATTTTTAGTTTAGGGTATTCATCAAAATCCTTTCCTTCCCTTTCCTCAACGTCAAGGAAATGCTATAAATGACCTGGAAATTCCTCTCCTGTTCTCCCCAAGGGTGGTAGAGTTCAAAACCATGCCGGCCCTACCCGGCCCCCCCTGGAATGTTCCTGACTTCTAAATTTGCAAGTCAGAAGCGAGAGGAAGGGAAGTGTTGCCTCTGCACCTCCCCCCCCACCCCCCCTCCCGTCCCCCACGCCAGCCAGGCAGCAAGCCTGTGTTCGAGCAGCTACTGTGGCTCTGTGACAGCCTTCTCATTGGCTTTTGTCCTCTCAAGACACCTCTGCCCGGGAAAGCAGTCATCCGCAGGCTGCCTCGACTTACCACAAGTTCAAGAGGAAGAGACCCGCAGACAGCAGCCCCAGTTAGCGATGGCAGGGAAGCTTTGCCCTGCGAAAGTACCCTTCCTTATAGCTCCTAAACCCACAGTTACTATGCAAAAAAAAAAAAGACTTGGCTTTCGACCACCGGTTCAAACCCTGCGACTCAGAATTTACTAAATTGATGTCCTCATCCTTCCCTTTTTTGATGCTCTGAAATCAAGTGACCTTTCAGGTCACTGAGAAAAATCTCCAAAGTTGCTTTTCTTTTTTTTTTTTTTCCTTTTTTTAAAAAAAGATTTTATTTTTATTTATTTATTTGAGAGAGAGAGAATGAGAGAGAGCATGACCGGGGAAAGGTCAGAGGGAGAAGCAGGCTCCCGGCTGAGCAGAGAGCCCGATACAGGACTCCATCCCTGGACTCCAGGATCATGACCTGAGCCAAAGGCAGTCATCTAAGCAACCGAGCCACCCAGGCGCTCCTAAAGTTGCTTTTCTGATAGAAGCACCGGCTGCTGGGCAGAGCTGCCAAACTCTGCGCGGTGGATGGACAAAGTAACTGGGTCCGGCTGGAGCAGGGCACGGTGGTATTTTTATTACCAGATTTCTTAAAAGCTGGTGCTCACCGTGTACGGATCATAAAACAGCAGGGCCGATGGTAGAGGGCGCTCCTTTTCCCAGGCTGTATGACAATGTCATGTGTGTGGGGCGGGGAGACAGGGGAGCCCCTATTTGGTCCACGGTGGAATCACCGCAATCATCGAGGATGAACTGGCCAAGGGGGATACGCAACGTCTCAAAGGAAGAGCGAATCATCAGTGCCAGCGACGCCCTTCCAGCAAACGCGCTTCTCACACCTGAGCCGGACGCACCCGGAAGACCCACTTCTCTCTGGGTCTCCGCCGCCTGGGAATGCAACACTCCGTTCTCTGAACTTAAAGGCACTTAAGGCAGCAGCATAAAGTGCTTGTGGCCAAGGTGCCAGCCGATGAGCTCCTGTATTTGCTCTGTTCTGTACAGGTCCTGCCGGCCTGGGCTGTTTGTAACGCGGGCAAATCAGCTCGGTAGGAAGAACGTCAACGTGGTAACACCACAGCCAACCAAGGTGAAAACGATCTCAAGGTGCATCTTTTGCCCTTTAAGGTTTCAGATCACTATTTTATTTTTAATATTTTATTTATTTATTTGAGAGAAAGAGAGGGCACAACCATGGGGGAGCAGCAGAGGGAGAGGGAGAAGCAGGCTCCCCACTAAGCAGGGAGCCCCCTGCGGAACTCGATCCCAGGACTCTGAGATGATGACCTGACCCAAAAGCAGACACTTAACCGACTGAGCAACCCAGGCGCCCTTCAGATCGCTCTTTTAAAAGTGAAGACCTATGTGGGAAATTTTTAAGCAGTGATATGTTGGACACTTTCCAACCAGGGGCCTGGATCACTTTCAAGACACTGACATGGACAGGCTATTTTTTTTAATTAGAAAAATGATTGATTTTTGCTTCTTTCATACATCTTATTGTGCAGGAAACAGTCGTGCATATATCTGAGATAATGTCACACATTCTGTTCAAAGCAAAGCACCATAAGGAAAACTGATCATCTGTCCCAAGGTCTCAGCTTATGGGATTTCGCTTCCTGATTTTACATTAATTTTTCAAAGTCAGAAATGTCATCTCCAAGAAATGTTAAGGGAGCTATAAAAAAAAATCACTTTATTCAATATTATAGTTGTAGAAATTGAGTATATATTCTCTGAGACATTAAAAACTAAGAAGAAAATGCCACTTAACATCACCAGTACATCCACATAGGCCAGCAGGAAAAAATACTGTGATAAGTTTGTCTCTTTGATGCCAAGGAGACATTCTAGTTCAGGCGTCAACATGCTCCTACGTTGTTTTTTTTTTAATTAATTTTATTTTATTTTTTCAGTGTTCCAAGATTCATTGTTCATGCACCACACCCAGTGCTCCATGCAATATGTGCCCTCCTCAATACCCACCACCAGGCTTGCCCAATCTTCCACCCCTTCTCCTCCAAAACCCTCAGTTTGTTGCTCAGAGTCCACAGTCTCTCATGGTTCATCTCCCCCTCCGATTTCCCCCAATTCACCCTTCCTTTCCTTCTCACAATGTCCTCTATGTTTTTCCTTATGTTCCACACATAAGTGAAACCATATGATAACTGACTCTCTCTGCTTGACTTATTTCACTCAGCATAATCTCTTCCAGTCCCGTCCATGTTGATACAAAAGTTGGGTATT
>CM052899.1:118338240-118357927 GCA_028534135.1 Potos flavus
AAAAAAAAAAAAAGAAAGAAAGAAAGAAACCTAAACCACCCATTGTAAATAGGAAGCTGGACGCCAATCCTTCCATAATATATTGTCCAGTTACTCTGTGGGCCAAGAAAGCTCCTGGTCTCTGAGGTCCATGTTCATCAGTCATAAAGCCAACACTTGGAGGGTCAACAATAACATCATAAATTATTCCTCCAGTGATGAGGAAGGAAGACATCACCATCAATGCATACACCATCATGGCGGCCGCCATGTGCCCCCAGGGCGCTTCTTCAGCATCAGGTTGGGCATTCAAGAGCTAAGAAAAGTCTCCATTTTGGTGGCGGCAGGGGCGGATCCCTGGACAGGCCATTTTGATGTGGTTTTGTCTACATTATTTGGCTCCTTGGCCTACATCTACACAACCCTGGGATGGCTAGATTGTTACTTTGTTGGGAGACAAACAGCCTAAGGAAAAATGTGTAAAACTTCCACTTCTTTATCTATAATATGTCACATCTGGAACAAATGATTGTTTAGGTCCCTTCTTTGATCCAAGAGTACAGGAATCAATAGCAAGCAAGCTTAGAAAACGATAGATTCTGCTCTGCCAAAGCAAAATATGGGGCTAGAAGCCATCCCGACATTGTATCCCTATAAAAGAAAAAAAAAAAAAGGAAGAGACTACAGACCACCGTATAACTTAGAAAATTGCCTCTGTTGAAGCACAGTAAACATTTGTAGGTGGGAAGGCAGAATCCTGAGTGTTAGAGGGGCCGATGACATGGCAGGTAATTCACTGAGGCTGGTTGATATTTCTGGAATGCCATTGCAATGGCTAAATATTTCTGAACAGGCGCGCTTAGGTGGCTCAGTGGGTTAAAGCCTCTGCCTTCAGCTCAGGTCATTATCTCAAGGTCCTGAGATCGAGCCCCACATTGGGCTCTCTGCTCAGCAGGGAGCCTGCTTCCCAATCTCTCTCTGCCTACTTGTGATTTCTCTCTCTGTCAAATAAATAAATAAAATCTTTAAAAATAAATAAATAAATAAACAAATATTTCTCAACAATCGCCGGGTTTTTGTTTTGTTTTTGTTTTGTATTGTTTTGTTTTTAAGTTTCCATTTGAGAGGTGGCCTTAAATTGAGTATTGCTGTGTCCAGGAAATTCCAGCATTATAAACCTTGGAAACAATAACATGCTTCAAACTAAGGTCACTAACCATCACATGCCATCATGATTTGGCTGCCAAAGTTCCACACTCCGTGTTAGAAGTAGGCTGCGTGTGCACAGAGAGATAATTTAAACCTTCTCAACAAGCTTGTCTTGTTCATCTGATTGATATAATGTATTTTATTGTAACATTCAGTCTGTCGTTTTTTCATTTGCTTTAAATTCAGCACTCCACAGAAGAGAGAAAGAGAAAACGGGACAGCTTGAAGAGGTGTGAAAATATAATTACTCTTTTGAAAGTATGCATATTTATCTATCTTTTTTGCTATCCCCATTTCACTTCATTTCCCGCTCTAAATAGATGAATGCTCCTGGCTTGTATACATAGCGCTTATACGTCATTTTAATTGAGAAGAACATCCTTTATTGCAATTTCTAAGCCACTAATTGTAGTGCATCTTAATAATTTCTTTTGCATCAAAAAAGAAATCAAATGAAAACACATCAGACTTGAAAAACCACTGGCAGTACCATTGAACCTCAGCAAACCAGTCTGCAAAGAACACAACAAGTAACTGAAATTTTGCTCAGCACACTACCTTTAGAAAAAAAGAATGACCAAAAAAAGAAAAAAAATCTTCATCAGAAAAGTATTTTTCCAAAGGACACCGAGTTTGGGCTATACTTGTCTCGATTTTATAAATCTGTTACAACTGCCTCTAAAAACAATGCACAAAGAATTCACAGCTCACATTTAAGAGTCATGCAAACTATGCTGGTCTTAATCACCAAGTGTTTTCCCAATCCACAGGGCCTGAGAGATGAGAGGTGCTCCGTAAGTTTTACTGAATGAATGGATGGAAGGATGGATGGATGGATGGATGGATGGTTACATGGATGGGTGGGTGGGTGGATGGATGGATGGATGGATGCAGGTGGCTATGATGTAGTGCATTGCAGAAAAATTTAGCATTGCTGTGTCTCATCTTTGTAACTCATTCCTTTGTTAGCCCTGTTAAATGTGACACTCCAGGCAGGCAAGCCCAAACCTGTCTTGGGCACAGTTGTACCGTGAGCTCCCAGCAGAGAGCTTACCATGGAAGCAGGACCTCAAAATGTCTGTTGCGCTGTCATTGTTTATGAATACATGTAAGCCCTACTTTCAGCAACAGTTGACCCAGAAATCCAAACTTACAAAAGTAAAAAACCTAGAAGACGATTCTTCATTTTACAAAAGTATTTGGTGCAGGTTTTCTTTCATAAACGCTTTGAAAACATGCTTCAGCCTTTAGGGGCGCCTGGACAGCTCAGTTGGTTAAGTGTCGAACTCTTGATTTCAGCTCAGGTCATGATCTCAGGGTCATGGGATCAAGCTCCGTGCTCAGCGGGGAGCCTGCTTGAGAGTCTCTCCCTCTCTTCCCCTTCTACCCCTTCCTGCTCTCTCTCGCTCTCTCAGATAAATAAACAAGTGAAATCTTAAAAAAAGAAAAGAAAACATGCCCCAACTTGTTAAAAGTCTTCCCCAACTTTCAGGGTACCTGAGTGGTTCAGTCAGTTAAGCGTCTAATTCTTGATTTTGGCGCAGGTCATGATCTCAGGGTCCTGAGATTGAGCCCTGTGTCTGGGCTCCACACTTCTCAGGCAGTCTGCTTGGGATTCTCTCTCCCTCTGCCCCTGCCCCTCCCTCTGCCCCACACACTCACTCGTGCTCTCTCTCTCAAATAAATAAATAAATATATTTTTTAAATGTCTTTCCCAACTTTTAAGAAGTACATGTGGTGGGGGGCACAAGGTACCCCTTAATTTGTGAGGACTGTCCAATCACAGAGCCACTCTGAGACGGTCAGAGTTAGAACCTGCACGTGCCTTCTGAGGGGTCGCCCCCTAAGCCATGAGAACAAGATCACGCTAAGAAGTGAAACAGGCAAAGATGGCATTAGGGGCTGAATTGCATCCCCTCAAATCCACCTGTCGATGTCCTCACCCCCAACACCTCAGAACCGGACTGTGTATGGAGAGAGACTTTTTAAAGGGGTGATTAAGTTAAGCCTCTTCTCAACCGGGTCTTCCTCTTCATCTCTCACTGTAAGTGATTCCACGGAGACGAGTGCCTTCAAACCATCACATCACATCACCTTCCCGACCGAAAACAGCACCAAAGACCGTTTTGTCTTTCTTCCTGACCATCAACGGGAATTTACTCAGCTCCCGGTGTGGGGAAGGCATAGGATGGAGTATCTCGGGGACATAAATGTATATTGCCTCTGCCTCCTAAGAAGGAGACAAATTCACCTGGAAGGGAAAGAATCAAACCTTCCCGTCTCCCACCCTATTGTCCAAGTACCATCGCATCATTTGGACATTTTTTCCACAATTACTTTGCTGAAAGTTGTAGACAAATAAGTGACTTAGTAAATCTTAAGCCTGCACTTAAGAATCTGGACATATTACGTGGGCGGCGGGGTGGGAGGGTGGTCAGTGTTATAGACAAAAAGAGTTACAGTCTTTCCCTGAAAATAGACCAAGCATCATCAAACAATTAAATACATTATTTCCCTTCAATAGGAGCTCAAATCAAATGTCTCACTCAGTCAAACTAAGTCAGGAGAGAAACCATCTGTCAGCTCCCGGTTCAGCTCCAGCAGGCCTGTCTTGAACACACCAGGGGCTGAGGCCTTGTATCATTAAAAAATTATCTTAACTGCTCGCTGCCAAAAGTAATTTGCCCAGCATTGTCCACTCCTCGGAGGCAGAAGTAATGTTTCCTGTGGCCGTGAGCATGTCTGAAATAACATCACAAGATAAATGCCTGCAGGCGGCTGGGGAAAGTGAGCCGGTGACAGAGAAGCACTCGCAGGAAGTGATAAGGAAGACCGCCGGGCCCAGAGCACAGGCCGCTCGGCCAAGCACCACGACCTCACCTCGGAGAGGGGGCAGAACTGGCGAATTCCGACAGCGTAAGCAGATTCATAAGTAGTCCAGGAGTGTCGCTGGTTTCAGGTTCTGGTCCCTTCCTCAGCTCCGATGTGAGAGCTAAAAAGTGGAACAGAGTATGTGTGTGTGAGTGTGATACACGTGAGCGAGTACTCTCGACCTCTCTCTCTCCTCTCTTTCCTCCCTCTCCCCCAACGTCTCTCTCAGTCTGCTTCCTCCTCTTCCTCCTCCTCTTCCTCTTCCTCCTCCTTTCCCTCCTAGGTCCCCTTTCCCTCCCCCTCCTCTTCCCCCCTTTCCCTTTCTCCCTCTTCCTCTTCTCTCGCTCTCCCTTTTCTCTCTCTCCTCCCCTCTCACCCTCCCTTCCTCAATCTCCAAGAAATTACTCCACATCACTTGTTCCTAAGGTCCCTGCTCTGTAAGTGGAGCGGCCGAGGGGTTGGGGAGCGACCTGCAGAAGCAGACAGCGGGGAGAAGCCAGCAAGGCAACCCCTTCCCTGACTCCTGCCCTCTCCAAGGCTCCATTCTCTCTCCCGTGAAGACTGTTTCTCCTCTGCAGCTGCCCTTGGATGCTCAGCGCGATTTGGTGCCCCTCCGCCGTGCGCTCTGCCCCGCGAGGCTGACAGGCCTGCATCGCATCGTATCAGTGAGCTGACGGGGCGGGGAGGATGGGGAGCACCTGGAGCACGGAGAGAGGAGGGGGTGCCCCAGCTGATTGTTTGCAGACTGCCTCCCTGCCGGGTGGCCCCACACAGGCTGCTCCCTCAGCTGACAGTCATGCTCCTGTCCCTGTCCCTGGAGCTAAGCGGGGTCATGGCGCTCTGACCAACTCTACGCTGTCGCTTGTGGTTTCTTGACCCTCACCCTGGGGCGTTCGTGAGTAGCCCCTAAGACGGTCGTGGAGGTGCACCTGTCAGATCTGCTCTTAAGAAAGAACTTGCTGTTGCCAAACAAAGTCACGGCTAACTGACAGCCTTCAAGCTTCAGAACATGTTTGTTTGTTTGTTTGTTTGTTTTCCACACTTCCTGAGCAGCCGTCGCCCATGACCGAGCGTGGCGGGCACCAGGGCCTGGCCACTTTGGCCCAGGAAGAGAGACCCCGCCAGCTGGCAGTCCTGGCTCCCGGCCCCCCTTGGACCAGCTCTGACTCGTGCGCTGAGGCTCCCCTGCTCAGTTGTCCTTCTTTCCTTTCTTTCATCGGCCTCAGAAAAGGAAGGCTCTGCCCGTTCATTCCTGCTTCCCCCCTTTTATCTTCCACGGGCATAACCCCCCCCCACAAATCAATGACACCCCTAACTCCAGCATCTGTTTCCCGGGTAACCCAACTAACACATTCCTTTTCAAAACCCTCCCCAAATGACCCCGTCTGACCATAGCACCTCTTCCCTACCAGACCCCTAACTGAGACACCTTGATATTCATTGAATGGATTTTCACAGGGGTTCACATACTGACTTGGGGAGGAGAAGCCCCAGGGCCCCTCCAGGGCTGCCCTGCCCATGATGTAGATAAAGAGAAATGAAACTGAGACCCCCGTCCCTGTCCCCTCCCAGCTTCTCCACCAGCATTTCCTTACCATCCACGTCCATGCTCCCAGCCCCACTCAGCAAGCCCTGGGCACGGGATCCTAAGATGACAGGGAAGGCTGGAGAGATGGGGAGAACCTGCTGGACGATGGGGGGAACAAGGAGCCATGGTGATAAGAAGTGCGCGTGTCTGGCTTTTCTCAACAGAACCTTAGGAAACTGCATTTAATCCTCAGCATTTGGAAGAAAACGTCCAAATTCACTGAAGCAGTGGACAAAAATAGCATCAGAAAGGCACTAAGTCTATTCATAAACCTTGGAACCTAAACTTGTTACTAACTGGGAACTGGGCTGCTTGAGCCTTTCTGGGCCAATCTGTGCTCTAAAGAAAAGATGAGGAAGTGGGGGTTCTCTGCAGGCAGGATGACTGAATCGCCTAGGTTGGGGCGTGGGATGTCGAACACACTTTTGGGAGCTATCTCAGTGAGTAATTCCGATACTTGCAACACTCCACACATTTTCTAATTCTCTTAAGACAAGATGAGTGCCACAAAACCCTAAAAACAAAATCAACTTCGTTATAAAAAGCACGTGTCATAGAGAACCTGAATATCGAGCCTACATTTTCTAGGGCTGTTCTAATTTCAAGAATTTTGGCCTCCGGTCAAAAACACACTTACAATCAGACTGTATCTTTCCTTTGGGATTCAGAAAATTCAGTCCTATTGTTCATGCAGCATTTTTAGGAGAGGGAAAGAAACGGTGGGAGGGGAAGTATGACTGTAATTTTCTTCAACGTATTCTTCGAGAAACTTCCAAAATGCTAAGATTCATTCCTATCATATCCGTTACCGGATCTTTTTACCTAACAAGCGAAGTTCAGTGGTTTTCCACTAGGGTCCCTCAGCTCCAAATGTGGTTATTTCTTGATTTTTCTTTGGGTCCTCAAAGAGCCAAACACCAAGATAGAATTAGGTAGATGAGAAGTTTACTGAGAGAAATGCCTATGAAGATAAAGAGGAAGGGAGCAGGAGTCACTGAGGAAAAGCTTCCAACCAGGACATAGATCTGACATCTGTGAGGGGAGAGCAGGAAGAACTGAGAAGGAAGAGCCTCCAACTGCAGTATCATTCTGAGGAAATCTGGGTCAGGTCATGGGAAAGTCCTGGAGCCAAAACTGCCCATCGGAGGGATCTTCTGTCTGGCAGAAATGGCCCTGAGCCGGCATTCCCTCTGCATTGAACATTCTGCCCTTTCAACCACCCATACATTTATCCACATCCCCTACAATCCATATGCCTCTCCTAAATTACCAAGAGAGGCTCTCTCCAGGCCTTTCCTCCTGGGTCCCTGACGGCTTGCTTTCTCTTTCCTCCAGGCCCTGGCCTCACTGTTCAGCCCATCTGCTCCTACTTCTTCAACCCTGGAAGTAAGAAGTAACAGTGGGAGCAGAAAACAGCACAGTGCGTTCGGGGAGCCTCAAGGGGTTTGGTGTGGCTGGTGTGTAAGCCAAATGTGTGAGCTCAGGATGCTTCGTGACGTAGGCAAGACCACTTACAGGGGGCTCCTGGGCTATACTGGGAGCTTGACCTTTATCCCATGACAGCGAGGTGCAGGCCACCGAAAGCAATGAATCAGGACCTGACAGAGTCGCATCTCAGTTGGGTCACGCTGGGGGCAGCACGAAGAGAGAGTCTCACGGAGGAGAGATTAGAGCCAAGGCCTGGACAAGACCTGGGAGCAGATCATGGCAGCAGGCCCGGGAAAGTGAAAACGAGGACCGTGACCCCGAGGCCCGTGACCGAGTCTGAAGGGTGAAGACGGCAGTGGGATGTGAGTGTCCCAGAGCCCTGTGCTCGCGGCTCAGCTGGGGGCTGGTGGGCAGCTCCCCCTCACTCCCCCAAAGGCAGCCCGTACTCCACATCGCCCTCCCTCCTAAATCTGTTCTCATCTCCTGCTTGGGACTTGAAGTCCACGCCTCCTCTCCTTGCGCCTGCGGGCAATCAGTCAGATCTCCACAATTCTTCCTGATAACATCCCCACGGTGTGCTGAGTGTCCTGTCCCCGGGTCAGGCTTGCCTGGACCACTAGCCCACTGGCCTCCACGCCTGCGTCTCCAATTCATCCCTCACCTGCTCTCAGGGACTTAAGTCGTTCAGTGGCTTTCGTGGCTGCAAGAAGAACACAAACCCTTTATTACTGCGTATAAGACCGCTCCCCGTCTGGCTGCAGGAATGGCTCTGGAGCTGGTCTCCAACCCCCTTCAGCTGCAGTGCTGTGATCTAGTAAGACCAACGTGCGGTTCCTCAGTCACACCCCGCCATTGCGTGCCTCCGTTCCTTTCATCCACTAGGCTCTCCATCTAGAGCACACCTACCTTCCTTGCAAATCTAGCACACTCCTACTCATTCCTTAAAACCTGCCACATCACATTCTCTCTGAAGTCTTCCTTGTATTTCCGCTTATTATCATTTGTGTTATAATTCCTTCTTTCTGGCTAGCGTGTAAATGTCACGAGAGCTGGGATCGTGAATATCTTGGATTTTTTTTTTAACATTCTCTCTAAGACTTAGCATCATTCCTGGTACGTAATGAATGCTCAATAAATACTTATTGAACGAATAAATACAGATTTTGTCTCCTTCAGTAGATCATAAGCTTTTTTTTTTTTTAAGTAAGCTCTATACCCAACAGGGGCTTAAACTCACAACCCCAAGATCAAGAGACACTGACTCTTGTTCTACCAACTGAGCCAGCCAGGCTCCCCATAGACCACAAGCCTTTTGAGGCAGGCACTGAGTCATGTTTATCTCTGTATGCTCCCGAATGATTTTGTTAGTACAAGTATTAGTACAAAGTTGCTGGGCTAGGAAAGTTGATCTACTAATTTCTTACTGTATTGGAAACAAAACTATTTTTCCAAGTTCCTCGTTCCATTTAAAAGATGACTTTAGGGCATAGCTAAGTTCAGAATAGAGCCAAATCTTAGAGTATTATGGATTTTCCCTAAACAAAACAAATGGGAAATTATCTGTTTTAAAACCCTTACATCAGACGGCAATGGCTTAAGAAAAAATAAAATCTAAAAGCTGTGCCGAAAGAAGCATTTAAAAATTTATACTGAGAGGTTGAGGAGTCTCTTACTCCTTGAGCCTTATCACTGCTATCAGTAGAGAAATGGAGACTGTGAATAATAGGTAGACCACAGTTTTCATCCTTGCAGAGTTGAAAATCTGGGTAGTTTTTTTGACTCAAACCTTTAATAGGGCATAATTATGTTAAATCCACATATCAAAGTCTTTGGGGTAATACTGTACACAATATTACTGAGCTGTTACGGGGGCACACCAGTTAAAACCCAGCTGATGAACAAAATGACAATATCATTTTCTTCAATGCCTCCTCACAAGATGTAAAAAATGTCCCCAAATTACAAAATGATTATTCATCTTAGTTTATTTTTTAAAAGATTTTATTTATTTATTTTGACAGAGAGGAGAGAGAATGGGAACAAAGCAGGGTGAGCAGCAGAGGGAGAGGGAGAAGCAGGCTTCCCACTGAGCAGGGAGCCCTATGCGGTTCTCGATCCCAGGACCCCGGGATCATGACTCGAGCCAAAGACAGACGCCCAACAACTGAGCCACCCAGCACGCCTGATTATTCATTTTAATCAAGGTAAAACTATTCTAAGCTGAGGAACAAAGCCGCCAGAACACAACCGTGCTCCCAGAGCTGGAGACCGGCAGGATGAACTCCGGAGACCAGCCTGGTGGTCCAGGTTGCCTTGACAACCGCTCCCATAGAACCAGCCTTCAAAGATAGGCTCACACAAAGCGACGAGGAAGACTAATTGACGATCAAGCTCTAATATCTAAGACAGAAGAGTGATTGGATGATAGTGTGTGACTATTTCTAAATTGAAATGAACATTTGGGTGGGTGTGTGTTTTAAACCTCACTGTTGCCCGCCCTCCCCACGGAATTCTCCCTTCTTTCTCAGTTCGAAAATAAGAAACGCCTTTTTAAAAAGGAAAACAAGCACAGCTGAACAGCTACCTTGGAAAATCTAACCTGGAAAAGAACTCTTTCTCATTTAAACCCAAAACTCCCCGCCTCCCCCCCGCCCCCCGCCCCTAGAGAGGCAGCAGGGGAGCCAGGCAAAGATGAGAGGCAAATGGGAGGTAGCTGTGAGAGATTTAATCACAACTCTTTAAAAAAACCTCCTTGTGTGTGGGGGTGTGATGGGTGCCTCAACAACCCTGGTGTGCTGCCAAACACCAGGAAATTAGTTCATAGCCCAAACTGTCACGAAAATGCAAGCACACTTGGAGAGAGAGAAAAGGCGACAGTTACCCGTGTCAGCCTCTTTCCCGTTTGTCTGCAGAACACAGATGTCTCAGCGAGCAGTTCCAGGTGCAGAAGGAAACCTACATGCAAACAGTAGACAATTTGAGAAGGGTAGGGACAGAGAAGCCACAAACCACAGTAAGGATAAACAACACAAAGAAACCCAGTACGTTGGAATAAAAGAAGTCTTTGAGGTGTTATAATAGAATTACTAAGCCAACCGTGGCCACCCAAATAAGAGAGACCAGAAATGCAATTACTCCAACCCTGAGGAATAAATACATAAAATGAGAAGCCGGAGAGAAAGCAAACCAAAATAAAGACTTAAATTAACCAAAGGGCTCTAAGGAGTCACCTTTCTCTTATCGTGTTTTCTCGGCGGTGTTTAAGATGCCTTTCCCCAAATGTGCAATTATGTCAGCAGAATGAAGTAAGAAGTGAAACTGCAGGGACGCCTGGGCGGCTCAGTTGGTTAAGCGTCTGCCTTCTGCTCGGGTCATGATCCCGGTGTCCTGGGATCGAGTCCCACATCCGGCTCCTTGCTCGGCGGGGAGTCTGCTTCTCTCTCTTGCCTGTGCCTGCCACTCTGCCTGCTTGTGCTCTCTCTGTCTCTGACAAATAAATAAATAACATCTAAAAGAAAGAAAGAAAGAAAGAAAGAAAGAAAGAAAGAAAGAAAGAAAGAAAGAAAGAAAGAAAGAAAGAAAGAAAGAAAGAAAGAAAGAAAGAAAGAAAGAAAGAAAGAAAGAAAGAAAGAAAGAGAAAGAAAGAAAGAAAAACGCAGTGTGTGCTCACTACAGTGCAGGGGGGCAGACACAGAAATTGGGGGCACAAGGGCAGTTGCTAGGCACGAGTTGGACAGTCACCTGTATGACCTGTAATGCAGAAAATCCAACAAGTCCTCGAAACACGGAGCCTAAGAAAAGTACTTTGAATTATTTCATCTAAGTAACACAAACAGGGGTGGCTGGCTCAGTCAGTAGAGCATACGACTCGATCTCAGGGTTGTGTGTTCGAGCCCCACGTTGGGTGTGGAACCTCCTTTAAATTTTAAAAAGAGTATTTAAGTAAAACAAACTGTTCTTCAAGTTCAACAGCAATGCAACAACAGCAAATCCACAAAAAGTCACACTCCTTTCATTTTGGGAAGGGAGAGTGGAATGTCCTGAGTGGTAAACCTCTTCTTCGGTTTCGTGGTTGGACCTGGTCGCTTACCTAACGTGGTTGGGGAGGCCAGAGATGTGTTTGCACAACTCGTTGTCCTGAAGGCTTGGTGCCCTGAAAGCACCAGCGCCTGGGCCAGAAGCACCTTCTCTCCAACTGAGAATGAGGCTGGGGTACGGCGACAGATGACGGCTCCCAACCCTTGCCGGCCATGAGAGGGATTCTCAGCGCCAAGGCATTTCAGTCATTTCAGGGGACGATTGATTTCCTTAATTGGAGTTATCTTTGGTTTTTAAAATTTTAGGCAGTACGTTAATTCATTGTTGGTGAAGGCATGGAGAAATGACTGTTGCCTAAATTGTTGGTGAGAAGTATCATTGATACAAGCTTTCTGGAAGAAAGTGACACTATGTGTACCAACATTTAAAAGGAAGTACAGTTGACCCATGAACAACGTGGGGTTAGGGGTGCTGACCCCCTGCATAGTTGAAAATTGGCGTAGAACTTTTGACCCTTCCAAGTCTTAACTACTATTGACTTGAAGACTTACTGATAACAATGGTCAATTAACACATATGTAAATGTAATTAAGAAATGTAATTAAGAAAGTCATAAGGAAGAGGGGCACCTGGGTGGCACAGTCCAACTTGGTTTTGGCTCAGGTTGTGATCTCAGGGTCATGGGATCAAGCCCCGCGTCAGGTTCCACACTCAGCACAGAGTCTACTTGAGGTTCTCTCTCCCTCTGCCCTTCCCCCTGCTCGCTCACTCTCGAATAAATAAATACTTAGAAAAAAGAAAAGAAAATCATAAGGAAGAGAAAATACATCGGCAGTACTGTACTGTATTGAAAAAAATCTGCACATAAGTGGATCTGTGCAGTACCAACCCGTGTTGTTTGATGGTCAGTTGTAATCAGAGAAGCAGCTCTATCTTCAAAATCTATCTATAATCTGTCCATTGCTCATCAGCCACTGCCACCTTCCTGGTCCAGGCCACCATCACCGCTTGCCTGCTTTTCCGAAATAGCATCCGGATTGGTCACCCTTGACCCTTCAAGTCTATACTCAACAAGCTGTCAGATGATATCACACCTCTGGTCGCAACCTCTTATGACCTCTCCTCTTTTCTGAATAAAAGTGAAGACCTCACCACAGTCTTACAAGGCTCCCTCCTCCCATTTTCCTACCCACCCCGCTCGATCTCTCAGAGTCATCTTTTGCTTCTCTCCTCTTTGCTAGGTCCACTTCAGCCAGATCAGCCTCCATGGGGTTCCTGAACTCACCAGGCATGCTTCTGCCCCCGGGCCTTCGTACTTGCTGTTCCCTTATCCAGGAAAGCTCACGCCCTCTCTGTCCTACCTTCATCCCTGGTTTCACCAACTTCACATCTTTTCTCAAAAGCCATCTTCTCACTGAGGCGAGGCTTTTTTTGCCCACTCTAACATCGCAATGTTCCCTCACTTACTATTCCTCTTTCCTGCTTAACTTTTCTCCCCAAACTTTACTAACCTATCATCCTCTGACACCCTGTATAGTTGATAATTTTTATTTAAATATCATAGAAAAAGAGTGATTCCTATAACTCTAGTATATCTAGGGAATAATCAGGCAGCTAATCTCTGAGTTACAGAAACTAATAAAAGAATTCATACATGTCATTTAAAAATCAATTTGCTTGGTTTTTATTTACCCCTCCATCTAGAAATAGCTATAACTGATATTTATGTATGTCAAGACTAATCTCTCCAGAAGGGAAAAACAATCAGCCACTATGAAAGATAATCATTCGTTAGTTCGACGTCTTCTTGTCTTACTGATGGGGACCATATCCTGGTGTTGGATGGGCTCTGGATCTTTCTGCACAATGTGAGATGTAAGAAATGTGAGTTCTTATGCACGCAAATTAAAACATATACTATAATTAATACAGATAAGTCATCTTCGTAAAATCCTATTTAATGAATTTAACCAGTTGCTTTTCTGGATAAACGGTATGGCTTCAGCCACAACATCAACCCCCCCGTTCATTCTACAGTATTACGACTGATGCTCTTTTTTAGAGCTGTACTATAAACTTCTCAAGCCCAAAGTGTGTGTTTGTGTGGAGGGGAATGAATCCTCTCTTTCCCTTAGTCTATCTGGCAGTCAAGAATTGAGTCCACAAATATTTCTAGATGACTTTCTGTGTGCTGATGCTGGGGACGCAGTCCTGGGAGAGGGACATAAGGACCCTTCCAGCGTGATAAGACAGGTTGGCACAGAGCCGCGGGTGCCATGAAAGCAAGCGGAACGAGCCCTTGGCATGTGTAATGGAAAGGGTCCCTCAGGTGGGGACAAGGGTTGGGAAACACCTCTCTGAGAAGTAAGGTTTAATTCTGGAATTTTCTTGGCAAATGCAATGGAGAAGGACTTTTCAGGCAGAGGGAACGGTATGTGCAGAGAAAGATCCTAAAGTGGCAAAAGGATGAAATGTTCCAGAAGCAGAAAGAAAACCCATAAGACAAGATGCCTGGGTGGCTAAGTCCGTTAAGCGTCTGCCTTTGGCTCAGGTCGTGATCCCAGGTTCTGGGATCCAGCCCGGTGTCAGACTCCCCTGTTTCTCCCTCTCCCTCTGCCCCTTCCCCCTACTTGAGCTCGCTCATGTTAAACAAACAAACAAACAAATAAATAAATAAAATCTTTTTAAAAAGGAAGAAGAAGAAAAGAGAAGAAAACCCATAAGACTGGAAAGGTGGACACAGTGGGAGTCCGGGTGAGGACTATCAAACTTGATCCTAAGGGCAAAGGAAGGCAGTGGAGGGTTTTAAGTCAGGGATCAGTTTGACCTGTGCCCTGTGGTCAGTTGGTCGCTGCAGCCTTTTGATTTTCTGACCATGTCCTTGCCTAATTGCTGTACTGTCATGTAAGAACAATTCCGCACTCATTTTCTAGGACTTTAGAGGAACACGTTAAATCCATTTTACTCTCTATCATGCTTATTTGTAGGATATAAAATAGATTTTCCATAACACCTAAAGATCCTAATTCCTAAATCCTTGGGAAAAGAAGTTAAATTTCACCTGTGGTATCTATACTCTTCTTTATTCTCCTACCAGATGCGATGCGAGGCAGTATGGCATAGCCCTGAGAAGAGAATGGATTCTAGAGCCAGGGTTCAAACCCCAGCTCTGTCACTTACCGCCTTGTGTGACTTTGGGCAGGTCACTTAATTTCTCTGTGCCTTGGTTTCCTCATTTGTGAAGCGGGAGATAATAACAGGACCCCACAGGCAGGGCGACCACACAAGCAATCATCCAAACTGGACATCTGGGAGGCAGAAGGGGGTACCAACACAGGCCGACGTGTGTGAGCACTTACAGTGGCGTCCGGCACATAGAAAGGCTGCTGTTGTCGTTCCTGAGATGCTTTCAGTGATTCCTGAGGAGACTAGAACCACCAACCGATTTTAAACATCAACGTGGCTGGAAGGGAGAACCAAGAAATAGTTAAAACTCCATGAAACTGTGTCAGACTCAAAAGTACTGTAACTTGAAGAGGATTATCTTTTCACAGAAAACTAAGTGAAGAGATACAAAAAAAAGAAAAGAAAAGAAAAAACCTAAATAAAAGCAGACTATAGCTGTGCTCAGAAAGACAAATACTTTTGGTAGGCAATATTGGTTAAACGCTACTCTAAGTCCTTTTTAAAATGAGATTTAAAACGATCTGGCTTACAGATGTGGGCGTTAGTCTGTCAGAAGCATCAATTAGGGGAGCACTTCATTTAGTTCTGATTATGAAAGTAATAACTGCTGGTTATAGAAAATTTGAAAACAAAAAAAAAAAAGGAAATGAAAGTCATTCATTCTTCTACCACCAAAAATAACCAGCAGGAACTTTTGGCTACATGCTCTTGTGTGCAAATCGCCACTTTTCCATGTGCTTTCTTTAGGCACACACGTGTATGTGGATAGGTCTATCATCTATCTATCTATCTATCTATCTATCTATCTATCATCTATCTATCTTTTCAAATGTAAGATCATTCTATAAATGCATGCATATTAGTTTCCCAGACCTGCCATAACAAAGTACCACAAACTGGGTGTCTTTAAAAAACAGAAATTTATTCTCCCAGTTCTGGAGCCTAGAAGCCTGAAATCAAAATATTGGCAGGGCCGTGCTCCATTTAAAGATTCTGGGAAAGGATTCCTTCTTGCCTCTTCCAGCTTCTGGGGCTGCCTGCCATCCTTGGCCTTCCTTAGCTCGTGGCAGCATCTCTCTGATCTCTGCGTCTATCTTCATGAGGCCTTGCCCCCCGTGTGTCTGTGTCTCTGTGTGCCCACATGGCTTTTGTGTGAGGGTACCACTCCCTGGATTTAGGGCCCGGCTTCATCCAGTAGGATCTCATCTTAACCAATGACATCTGCAAATACCCTACTTGCAAACAAAGTCATATTCTGAGGTTTCAGGTGGACTCGAATACTTGGGGGACACCAACCCAGTACAGCATGTGATGAAACTCTCCGGCTGTCCCATGTACGATGCGGTAGGCTTCCCCATCCTGAGGTACTTCAAATGAAATATTTGAATTTCCTCTTACCAAATCCCTTCCATACTTCCCCCCAGGAATGTCTGCCTACATTCTGGGGCAGGGCGGGGGTATTTCTGACATCATCCAGGACCCAGGGAGAAGAATTCAATCCCCTAAAATCACGGGGACTATAGCCTGGATTTAGCCCCTTCACAGGGTGAAGTTCTACCGAAGAGTTAGCTACCCGAGGCGCCATTTTGTCAGGCCAGCATTTACACAGCTACTTCCTGAGCCATGGTCATGGGCCTAGAATGATCACTGACACTGGCTGGCTCAGGATACAACAGGATAGTCTTATCTCTTTCCAACCTCAAGGTAGTTTTATTTTGAAAGACCCTTTGTCTTATCCTGACCATAAGCCGTAGTTAGGGCCCTTGTGATCTACCGCGAAAGGTTTGTCTAATGTTGAGCTTCAGGTACAAGTTGTTGGAGTCTTGTCACTTTCCTTTCAGAAGGCCCCTGGGCTCCGTATGCAAATGAGAGCACCTACTTGCCGGGACAGTTTGTACTAGGAGGCGCTGGGAGAGATACCTGGGGTCAGTCCGAGAAAATGTACTGTCCCACCCTCAGGCAACAGGTGCCTGACTGCCTTCTTACATTTCAGAACAAGTGAACAACTATTAAATAATCCTTCCCATAGAAAGAAAAGTGTGTGTTGGGCTGCTGGTGGTCTCCTATAGACCTAGAGGTATTGGGCATCACTTCGAAGTCCCCCCAGTATCGCCACCATATTGGAAACTTAGCATCATAATTTGCATCCCATGAATGTACTGTAACTTATTTAACTGTTCCCATATTTTGGTACATTTAAGGTGACTTCCTATCATTAGTTAACTGGGATAAAAATCCTCATTCGGTTAATGAATATTTATTATGCATTTACCAGGTCCCAGTCAAAGTTTTAGGCCCAAAGGGTCTAAAGTTCTTGTTTCTGGGGCTCCTGGGTGATCCAGTCGGTTAAGCGTCTGCCTTCGGCTCAGGTCATGATCCCAGAGTCCTGGGATCGAGCCCCTGCTCCCTGAGGAGTCTGCTTCTCCCTCTCCCATTACCCCCTCCCCTGCTTGTGCGCTCTCTCTCTCTTTCACCCTCTCAAATAAATAAAATCTTTAAATAAAATAAAGTTCTTGTTTCTGAAGAGCTTACATTTTTGTGACAGAGAAGGAAGACAACAAACAATAAACATAAAATGTATGCCTTCATAATTACAATGAGGAAAAGTAAGGCAGAACAAGGCGACAGAGTTACGGGGGTTGTTATTCCAGATTGGGAGAAGTGGGAGGGGCCTTAGGAAAAAGCTGTGTTTGATATACCTACCCAATTTGGTGAACTGGATAGGTTCTTTTTTTTTTTTTTAATATTTTATTTATTTATTTGACAGAGAGAGAGAGATAGCGAGAGAGGGAACACAAACAGGGGGTGTGGGAGAGGGAGATGCAGGCCTCCCGCTGAGCCAAACCGGAAGTGGGGCTCGATCCCAGGACCCTGGGATCATGACCTGAGCTGAAGGCAGACGCTCAACGACTGAGCCACCCCAGCACCCCTGGATTTATAAAGCACAGCAACACTCACGTGAAGTTCTGTCTTTTTTGCTTCTGTTGTTTGTTTGCTCACTACATCACATATGAATATAAATAAAATGGACATCTCTCCATTAAGTGAAATCACCACTTACATGCAATTTACACCAGGACATGAAGAATAAACTGGATTAAAATATCAGTGGTTGCTCATAAAACTACAATTAATACTATGTCTCCTCCATGAATTACGATGAGTCAGCAAATGAAAGGACAACCTGGAAAACTGTGAAAAGTGGCCACCGATCAGCATTCAGTTTTGAGATGACTGGATCTATTTGTAACACATTCTTTTCTCTGAAGAGATCTGACAGTCTCTTGCCCTTCAATAGTTTTGTCAACCAGGGGCGCCTGGGTGGCTCAGCGGGTTAAAGCCTCTGCCTTCAGCTCAGGTCATGATCTCAGGGTCCTGGGATCGAGCCCCGCATCGGGCTCTCTGCTCAGCAGGGAGCCTGCTTCCCCCTCTCTCTCTGCCTGCCTCTCTGCCTACTTGGGATCTCTCTCTCTGTCAAATAAATAAATAAAATCTTTAAAAAAAAATAGTTTTGTCAACCAAATCGGTACCACATACAGATGAACAGAATGATGCAGACTCTAACAGTGAATCTTTCACAACTTACCATTATGACTTACTTACTAAAAAGACCCAGTCTGCTTTACAATGCTGTCTTGAATATCAAACACTTAAATATGTTTGTCACACTGAGAACCAAGCTCTTCACGATTTTATACCTTAGTTTTATCATGCTGCGACATTTTAGGTAACCAGATTTTAAATGTCCTGCACTTAATTTTCAGGTTGTTTGTGTATGTGTGTGTGTGTGTGTGCATGCATGAGCTCTGGTTATAGTCCAGTGCCGTGTAACAAATAACCCCCAAACTTGGTGACCTAAAGAACTCCAAAACTTGTCTGTAACAAATAACCATGTAACAACCCTTTGACTTTTTTTTTTAAAGATTTTATTTATTCATTTGACAGAGAGAGATCACAAGCAGGCAGAGAGGCGGGCAGAGAGAGAGGGGGAAGCAGGTCTCTGCTGAGCAGAGAGCCCGATGTGGGGCTCGATCCCAGGACCTTGAGATCATGACCTGAGCTGAAGGCAGAGGCTTTAACCCACTGAGCCACCCAGGTGCCCCAACAACCCTACAACTTGGTGACCCATTTCACTATGCTCACTCCCTGTGGGATAGGAACGAGGGCCAGGTTTGACTGGACAGTTCTCATGCCCCGTGGTACAACAACTGGGTCACTCAGTGGTATGCACTGGGGCTGTCACCGGGTTGGGCTGGCCGGTCCAAGAGAGCTTCATTCACGAGCCTGGCTCCTCGGTGGGAAAACTAGAGATCTGGGCCCCTTCTTTTTCCATGTAGTCTCCAGGGCTCTCCTCACAGTATCTCCAGAAGGGCAGCCAGACATCCTACGTGGCAGCTCAGAATGCCTGGTGTGTGTCCCAAGAGATGCGCTAGAAGCTGCAGGCTTGTTAAGACCAAACCCAGCAAACTAGCACAGGTTCACTTCCAGTGTATTCTATTAATCCACAGTCACAGAGCCTTTAAGAGGAGGTGATATAGACCCCTTCTCTAAAGTAAGGGGAGTATCAGGGATCCTGTAGCCATCTTTAATCTGCTACAATATATGTATTTAACTTTTCTTATGGAAAATGTTAAACATATATAAAAGTAGACAAACTAGGGGCACCTGGGTGGCTCAGTCGTTAAGTGTCTGCCTTCCACTCAGTCATGATCCCAGGGTCCTGGGATCGAGTTCCCCGCCAAGCAGGGATCCTGCTTCTCCTTCTCCCTCTGCCGCCGCCCCCAGCTCATGCTCTCTCTCTCTCTCTCTCAAATAAATAAATACAATCTTAAAAAAAAAAAAAAATGTATACCTTCTTATGGAGTCTTCTCATCCCGGAGCCCGACAGACCAGAGAATTAGTGCCCCGTGGATGTATCATTATCACTGTCACTTTTTACTAATATGGTCTTGGGTTTTCTTATTTTAAAGATTTTATTTATTTATTTGACAGAGAGAGACACAGCGAGAGAGGAACACAAGCGGGGTGAGTGGGAGCGGGAGAAGCAGGCTTCCGGCTGAGCAGGGAGCCGGATGCAGGGCTCCATCCCAGGACTCTGGGATCATGACCTGAGCCGAAGGCAGACACTTAACAACTGAGCCACCCAGGCGCCCGGGTTTGCTTATTTTAAAACTCTGTCTATGGGGCGCCTGGGTGGCTCAGTCGTTGGGCATCTGCCTTTGACTCAGGTCATGATCCCAGGATCCTGGGATGGAGCCCTGCATCGGGCTCCCTGCTCCATGGGAAGGTTTCTCCCTCCCCAACTCCCCCTGCTTGTGTTCCCTCTCTCACTGCATCTCTCTCTCTCTCGAATAAATAAAATCTTAAAAACATGAACAAAAACTGGGG
>CM052899.1:118358427-118381324 GCA_028534135.1 Potos flavus
GTAGATGCATCACTGCCTCTGCCTTCACAGAGTTCAGCGTATAGTAGGGGAAAGAGATGTGAACACAATATTCCAATGTCATGTAACAAGTCTGGCCCAAGCTCTATAAAGGATAATATGTAATCCAAAATGATAATCATGGGATTACAGGTGGACTTTTGTTTTCTTCTTTATACCTTGTTTTTGAAAATTAATATTACTTGTAAGATAGAAAAATGATACGTATTATTTTTAAGCACAATGTAGTGTTTTTATAGAAGAATGTCCACCGTGTGCTGGGAACTGAGATGGAGTCCCTAGCTCCTCCTGGAAAGAGAAGAGAGAAGTTCACACCACTCTTAGAGAGGTGACACCAAAGTCATGGCTTGAAGGGTAAATAGAAGTTGTGGCTATTATTTGCCTTTTGGAGAGTGTCGCCTTGCCTAACCCTCTTATCTGGGGATAGTTCTTTATTGTGTGTGGTCCTGTTGGGTCCATAGAGCTTTGTCGCCTCAAGGGAGTCAGAGAGGTAAGAGGCTCTCTTACACTTCTTTCTTTCCTAAAAACCAAGGCATGGGTGCAAAACCTGGGTTTTGCCTATCAGACCCCTTGCCAGGATATTGAATCTGGCGCAGGAGGAATGAAGACAGGATGGGTAGAAAGCATCTACAGCAGATGTGGGAGGGTGCCATTGTGGGGACCGTGGTGGCGAATGGCAGCAGTGTTGGCAGAATCTTGTTAGATAAGAGCTGTATCTCTTGCTCCTCCTTGGTCCCTTGTTCCTATTTGTATTCTAATCTTGGTTCCTTAGCCTCCTATTGTTCTATGAGTCCCCAAAACCCTTCCAACAAATTCCTTAAAAAGAGCCAAGCTTGGGTTGTATCGTTTGAAGCAACTGAATGACACAGGAGTTAGCTGGGCAGGAGAGGAAGGTTGGTGAGAGAATCATAGTATCTGCAAAGGAGTGCATGCAGGGTCATCTAGAAGGAGTGACCACACGTACTCAAGGATACATGGTGGGGGAGTGGGGGAGTATATGCTGCATATTCTGGGGGGTGCAAAGGAATCACTTCCTGCTGGGTTTATTAGCAAAAATGCAGTGGAAGAAACAGAGTTAGCTTGCTCGTGAGAGAAGAGGAAAGAACAGAGTAGTTATTCCAGGCAGAAGGAAAAGTATATGTACTCATTGAAAATATCCATGTATATTTAGGAATCTAGTAGTTAAGCAGTTAAATTTAGCTGCAGCATAGGGGAGAAGCAAAGCAGCTTGTAAGGGTGGTAGATACTAAATTCTACCGAGGTTTCATGCTAGAACATAGACTTTGGACTTCATTTCGTCGGTAATAGGGAAATATGGAAGGTTTGTGAACAGGGAGTATCATCAAGCAAGTGACACTTTAAAATGCTAAATTCGGTGGCCATGGATGGAATGGACAGTTAAGAAAGTGCCAGAATAACCTGGGATGAGTTGCTAACATCCCGAATTAGGCTGATGGCAGTGGGAATGGACAGGGCAACGTACAAAACAAAAATAAGGATTTGTAAACTGACAGCTCTTCTGTTTAAAAAAAATTTTTTAAAGCTAGCTTTAAACACGCATATGCACACAATCACCGTGTTCCTAAATGAGCTATATTTACAGATATACAGAGTATAACACACCACATATGCTGGCTGTAAGTTGTTCCAACCAACAGAGCAAGTGAATTTATTCCATACATTGTGCAAAACAAATAAAATAAATATAACGAGGCAAAAATGCTCTGTATCATTCCATGGAAGTGCTCGGGCTACATCTGTGTGTGTGCATGCGTGGGTGTGTGCAGGTGTGTGTGTGTGTGTGTGTGTGTGTACTTGTAATACAGTATGCAGCAAAAAGCTTAGACTATCCATGGAATTCACAAATTCCTCTGAGGAATCACACCGTTTTCCATAACTCTGCTCTTACTGCCTTTGGGGTTAATGATGAACAGAAGGGACTATTGCTGAAGTAGGTGGGACTTCACTGGGTTTGTATATAAAAAAAACTCTGATCATTCTAAGGACAGTGACATTTAGAAGGTATTTATTTATTTATTTATTTGGGAGAGTGAGAGAGAGAGAGAGAGCGTGCAATTGGGGGAAGGGCAGAGGTAGCGGGAGAGAATCACAAGCAGACTCCGAGCTGAGTGAGAAGCCTAAGGCGGGGCTCGATCCCAGGACCCCAAGATCATGACCTGAGCCAAAGGCAGACGCTTAACTGACTGAGCCACTCAGGTGCCCCTTGCCATATTTCTTTCTAGAGAAGGTGCCCCCCAGCTGTGCCCTCAGTAGTGCATGAGCACGCTCTCCAGCCCCATGTCATTACTAAAGACATTCCAAGGAAAATATCTGCAGCTCCCTCATAGTAATAATGATCTTTTATTGAATTTGTATCTTATTACAGTGGTTCATGGATCTAATATATTTCCCATGACAACCATATGGGCTGGGTGTTATTGTCCCATTTTACAGAACGAGAAATAGAAGCTCCAAGGTATGAAGTAATTTGCCAGCCTCACACAACTGGCAAGTCATGGAGCCAGACGACAAATTCCCCCAGCTTAGCTATGGGACCACATCTCCTGTGGATAACACAATACCGTACTAGGAGAATCCTTTCCAAGCTGAAATCCTCATCTCACTGGGGATGCAACACCGGCTCTGTTGCCTATTGATGCAATGCCTGCTTCCCAGCCAGAGGCTTCCAGGAAAGTCTTACATTGTTCTTAAGGCCTCTAGACCCAGTTTTAAGTCTTTTCAAAGCATTCTCTCTTTCTTCTTCAACCCACACTATCGGACCCTCCTCCCAACACTCATCCTCGCCTTCATGGGTTAAAGCGGTGTTGGTTCATCAGATGGTATTTGGCTCACCACTACGAAGCCCATTCTCATACAGCTCTATACCAGAGTACTCGTGTGGGCACTGGGGCCGAGGAGAGCACATTCCTTAGCTTCTTATTATAGGTCAGTTAGCTTCTTTACAGAAGTAATACCTGTCCCTGCTTCTTTGACATCTCTATTTCCAGTTACTGCCGTAATTGCATACATAAATATTTAAGTATCTATAACTTTACCTATGTACAAACACATCAACATTCTCATAAATGCTTCCTGGGTAAGGAATTGTTTGCAGCGAAACTGCATCTAAATAAGAAAAAGCAGTTGTCTTTGGTTGGGCTCCCAAGAAGCTGTCCCTGAGACAAGGGTTCATGAGCAAGTGATATATTAAGCAAATATTCCCAGAGGGAGCCAGTGAGGGGCTGGGGGAAGCAAGACCAGGAAGTGAGAGGCGCCGAGCGAGGGTGCAATTTCAGGTGCCGGTTCTGCTTCTGCCTGATCCCCAGGGGGGGCTCTGGAATGTTCATTACACCTCAGATTTTGTCTCCATCAGAGCAAGGGACTTCAACGTTGGTACCCCCGAGCAGTGAGTCACTGGCTTTGCGCCACTCTATGGGGATGGAAGCTCTGTGCACTGTTGGCTCTCTGGGCTGGGGCAAGGCTGACCCAGTAGCCCTCGGGAGTCCTCTGAAGAACCTTACAGGTGCTAGATGCTAGAAGAGAAGCAGGCAGAAGTGGCACAGAACCAAAAAAAGCCATCCCACTCAGAGGAAGTCCTACTGTCCACTGGGTAAGAGACGGCTCTAGAATTAGATCTGGATTTGTGTTCCGACTGCATTATGCTAGATGTATAGCCCGTCCTCACTAAGCCTTGGTTTTCTCCTTTGCAAAATGGGAATAACATCTTCTGAGGGAGGGGTAAAGGTTTAAGATATTTTATCTGAAGGGTTATTTTGCTGACCACCTTAAACAGGTGCTCAATATGGTGACTGTTAGTTTCCGATTTGATATAAAGATAACTTTGAAAATGTAGTCAGCTCAGCTGGGTCATATACATAAAAAATCTTTTCTCATATCACGAAATGTGCATAAATTATGTAGAAAGATGACATATTTTTCCTGTCACTTCACCTGTGTAGACAACTCCTTCCCTTTGAAAGAGCCATCAGTCTGGAAGTCAGAAATAAGCTTCTTTTAAGCATGCGAGCAGGAAGAAACTTTATTCTTGTCCACCAATGCTTTTTATTTTTCACTTTTTATGATGAAAATCTTTGAACCTTTATAGAAAAAGAGAAGAGAGCGTAATGAACCCCTGGAGAGTATAATGAACCCAGTTTCAACAATTATCAACTCATGGCCAATCTTGTTTCATCTACGCCCCACCATTTCCCTCCCTCCCATATTATTTGAAGAAAATACTAGATTTTGTATCCTTTCACCCATGAATATTTCAACATGTATCTCTAAAAGGCAAAGACTCTTTTTTAACTTTAATCTTTGAATTTACATACAGTAAAACTTCCCTTTTGCGGTGTGGATAGTTCCATAAATTTTAATACATGGAGAGATTTATGTAACCATCATTACAGTCAGGATACAGAATAGTCCCATCACCCCTAGAGGACTCTTTTTTTTTTTTTAATCTGCAACAACAATAACATTATCACACCTTTAAAAAATTGACAATAACAGGGGTGCCTGGTTGGCTCAGTCGGTAGAACATGTGACTGTTGATCTTGACAAAAGAATCAGGTTTGTTTGGACCTCTTGTCAGTTCAAGCCCCACGCTGGGTGCAGAGCTTCTTAAAAAAAAAACTGACAATAACATGTATGCTTTTAAGGATAAATATGATCCTATTTCTTTACGATCATGAGATAATACACTCCAATTCATAGCATCCCTTTCACAAAAGAAATGTTCATGGCTAGGCATTCATATGTGCCATACATAGAACACGTTCTAAGCATCCTTCACCCTTGTTTCTGATAAGAGGTCCAAACAAACATGACCCTTTCGCAACAACTCATTCATTTCCTTTTGCTTATAACCTTCCTGTCTGATACAGATCCCCTTCTTTGACAGATGCTTCATAACATCCTCAGTTCTCCCATTTAGTAGATTATCTACTTTAACATGACTGTTTAGATGTATAGAAGAATGGGATTGTCTTAATCAGTTTTTGTTGAATGAAACAGATGTTCTTTTTTTTTTTTTCCTGAAATAACTCAAATATTGCCTTTATTTCTTAAGAAAATACTTTAGAGGGAACCCGGGTGGCTCAGTCGGTTAAGCGTCTGCCTTTGCTCAGGTCATGATCCTGGAGTCTGCTTCTCCCTCTGCCCTCCACTCTGCTCATGCTTTCTCTCTCTCTCTCAAATAAATAAATAAAATCTTAAAGAAAAGAAAATACATTAGAATCTGAGATCTAGAAGGGCACTTAAAAGCCATTTACTTGGATTTTCCCTTTCACGATTGAGAAAAATCAGCTCAAGAAATTTGAAAGCTTACCAGAGGTATACAGTTGGTTAGGAAAAGAGCTGGCTCCAGAATGTGGTCTCCTGGTCTTGAGGGCTCTTTTCCTGACACCGTATTCTTGGCCATCCTGTTTCCTTCATTTTGCTGTCACCTGAGTGTGGGTTCCACTACCAGTTGCATAACCACATGTTATGAAAAGTAATTAGGAATACTTTTAGTAGGGCACCTGAATGGCTCAGTCAGTTAAGCCTCTGCTTTAGGGTCAGGTCATGGTCAGGTCATGATCCCAGGTCCTAGGATCCAGCCCCATGTTGGGCTCTCTGCTCAGTACGAGCCTGCTTTTCCCTCTCTCTGCAACTTCCCCTGCTCGTACTCTCTGTCAAATAAATAAATAAAATTTTTTAAAAAAGGAATACTTTTAGCTAAAAAAAGTTGTTTATGAAATGTCCAGACAAGGCAAACCTATAGAGACAGAAAGCAAATTAGTGGTTACCTAGAGTCGTAAGAACGGGGATCAGCTGCAAACCAGCACAAGGAATCTTTACGGGGTGAGGGAAATGTCCTAAAACTGGATTATAGTGGTGATTGCACAACTCTGTAAATTTACTAGAAGTGTATGCTTAACACGGGTGCATTTTATGGTGCCTAAATTAGATTGTACCTCAATAAACCTGTTTTAAAAAAAACAGTTACATACAAATATTTAATTACCTCTTACAATAAGACTTCTGAAAGAAGGTAATTCCCAGTTTGGTTCAGCAACTCCACAATGTCATCAGACTCGTGGTTTTACTGTGTTTTTAGTTTACCATCCTGAGCGTTTCGGCATTTGGTCCTCATATTCATCCTTTCATGATCCCAAGACGGCTTTTGTAACTCCACATACACAGCAAGAAGAAAAACGGCGCAAGTGCAAGTTCTTAGCTCCTGCCGGTCTCCTTTGAAGAGGAGGTTTCTCAATGGACTTCTGGTTTCTCATTGGCCAGAACCAGGGCACGTGCCCCAATATGCAAAACAGGCTGAAGACGTGAGTAAAGAGCAACGGAGCCTGGAGTTACCAAGACAGGCTCAGAGCTGGGGTGGGCCACGTGGCCTTTCTGAACCAAAGAGAGGTTCTGTTGGCCAGAAAAAAGTGGGGAAGGCTGAGATAGATATCAGGTGATTGGCCAAGAGCATCGCTCACACAGGAGACTCAAATGTGCTAAATACATTATTATTTGTTCAGAGTTTTATGGCATAATGGTTAAGAGCACAGAATCTGGAGAGAGATTCTGGGATTCAGTTCCAGCCCTTCCCAGCTCACTGACTGACCTTAGGTGAGGTCACTATCCACCTTGTGCCTCTGTTCACTTCCCTGTAAACTGGGGATAATGGTGACACCCCCTTCATACCGTCATGTGAGAACTAAATGAGTTAACCATGTAAAGTCCCTAGAACAATGCCTGGCATATAGTAAGCACTAACGAGTGATTTTCTCATGTATGTGTGTGGTTGCATGAAAATGTGTTATCTTGGCATGTCTCATATTCCACAAATATTTATTGAATAATTCATATGTGCCAGGCAGTGAGCTAGACACTTAGATAACACCATCAACAAATAGACTGCTTTGTGATCTTGCTGAGCTTAGATTTGGATGGGAGAAACCAACAATAAACAAGTTAATAAATAAATAAGCAAGATCATTACAGATCATTACAGCGTTGTGAAGGAAAGAAACAAGGTGATGAGATAGAGCACAGAAGGAACAACGGTCCTAGATGAGGCAAACGAGGAAGAATTCCATAAGATAAGGGGGGGAGATCACATTAATTAATATTTTCCTTCGAGTATTAAGCAGACACGTGCATATATGTACAACAGAAAGGTAGGTAGAGCTGCCCTTATAGAATGAGAAATTGGTTCCATTGCTAGTCTGCAAACTTGGAGAATGGGGAGTGGGTGGGAGTCTTCCCAAACATCCCAACCACAGGATGGCAATGATTGGAAGGCCAGAGTAGCCCAACCCCTTGCAGTTAAACCAAGGCCCAAATCAGACCCACATTTCTGCCAACAAGGACAGGTGGTGGTTGTTTGGCAACCCGTGATGCTTCCTCCCCTTTTACTGTCAGGAGCTTTAATTAATCAACTAAGACTGCTCTTGATGTGATTTTTAAATCAGGTTTCACCTGTGTAAATCTATTAATGGGGAAGGACAGGGGATCCCACAGTGCCTTGCCTCAGCTCCATACAGCATGTGTGACCCAACATCTAAAAATCACAGCCTGGGAGAGCTAGATCATCTAACGTCCAAGACTTTAACTCACAGCCGAGACTCAGAGAATCTGGCTAGCCCAAGGTGACACAACCAGCTGATGACATAAGAACCAACTGGTACTGTTCCCTGATTTGTATGTTTCCTGACAGGAGGTTGCTGGGTGGAGTTTAATTGAATTGACTTGCCTTCACTCCCTCAGGGGCCTCCTTCTCACACAGCACTTGGAGGCCTGTCATGCCTATTTATGATCCAAGATGGCCTCTTGCAAAGTTGTGGTTGTGAATCCTGAACTTAAACTTGGTCTCACGAACTCCCCATGAGGGGAAGAGCAGACTGAGCCAGGACAACCTTGAAGATGCTTTAAAACAGGGAGAGTTCTGTAACTTTCAAATACTGTATCTAGAGTGACAGAAACTGTTAACAAAGGGCAGCCACAGAGAGGTTCAGCCAGCACCCCCAGGGGGCGGGGGGCGGGGAGGGTGGGGAGGATCTGGCCAGCCAGCCTCTTGGAGGCTCGGAGCTCTCTGGGTTTGAGAGCACCGCCCAAGGGGAGATGGGGCAGCTGGCATCGTGGAGAGATAGGATCTGCAGAGGCCAGGGGCTGAGATTGCCAGGCGGTGGTGTTGGATGCCTAGCTTTCAATTAGTGGATTTAAAGGAGCAAAAGGTGAGGAAGATAATTAAGTGTGTCTATGCGGTGCCGAGCTGCACATAAAGATTGGACAGGCTCCTGCAGTGGGGGCTGTGGTTGGGACTGCAGGGCCTGGTTCTCAGGGACCTGTTCAGAAATAAACAGTCCGAGATTTGTTATTAATTTCGTCCTAGGAGACAGGCCCCAGGAGAGTTTGGAATTCCAGGGTGGATCTGATCCTGTGCAGATAGGCCCTGCTCACCTTCTTTCACAGGTCACTGTGGTTCAAATGAAGGTGGAGGCAGACTTTAAGGAAAAAAAGGTCAGGAAGAGATGTGGGAGAAGCTAATAAATAGCCTGGAGATAAGATAGGGCTTTGTTAGCAATGGGGCAGTCCCAGCTTATTAAGGGGGGGGAGATGGGTTATTTTTAAAAATAGTAACTTAGCTCAACTCATCTTTTTTGAGGCTAGTATTAACTTGATATCAAAACCAAAAACATCACAAGAGTCGTGAACGACCAGACTTTGTTAAAAGTTCTTACTCATTTCATACGCTTATTTTTCTGCACAGTAGTTTTGTTCCTTCAAATGCACGAGTTTATCTTTGCATGTATGCAACTATAAGGATCTAGAATCCATGTTTGTGTTAACGTGGCCATAAATCCCATTTTCTTTAACAAATCCTAATTCATCGTTACCGTTTACAAGGCATTGTACAGCTGACTATGAGAACATTCATCACATCACATTGAAGCCCTTTGGTTATCAAACAGACTCCCCCATCACACAGTAGGTCCTTTAAGGCAGCATTTGTCTCTCACTCATGCTTGTGTCCCCAGAGCTTTGCATGGGCCATTCCCATAGGAGCAGGCATTCAATACATGTCTGGGGACTTGTATGTCAAAATCTGTTCACAAGTTTAATATAAGGCTGAACATGCAAGAATGCCAGTAGAAGCATGGGGATGGGGAGATGCATGTGAGGTGGACTTAGGTGGCACGTTGGGGGGAGGGAAAATGTAATGGGAAATAAGGCTGGGGAGGGGGATAGAATGAGACCGCAGCAAGCCCCAAAGGCCATGCTAAACGACTGTAATCTAGTTTTGTATCCAGTGGAGAAATGGAAGGGTTTGGGGACAACGAAAGATCATTTTCATACTAGTTTTTAGAAGGAAATATTTTGAAAAGCCCACATGTGTATCAATTAGGGGGTTTTCCATTGCAGGTAACAGAAAACCTGATTCCAATGAACTTAAGAAAGGAAATTTGGTGAGTGTGTTGGCATTAGCCTCAGACTGGCTTCTCTCCTGGTGGCGAGATTGTCGCCACTGGGGCTATGTGTTATTTCTCTCAACCCTTAATGAAAAATCCAAAGTTTCATTCTGATTAGACCAATTTACGTCTCACCCCCCACCAAGAACAAATTCTTGAGCCAGAGCCAGAGAAATAGGATTAAACTGATTGGCTTAGGCCAGTGGAGGCCACCCCATGGCCAAGAGTGGGTCAGTCCACCCAAACTGCATGGCTACCACCCCGTAGGAAAGGGGTATTTGGAAAGGTGAGAAGACAACCAATAACGTTCACGGCAAAATAACAAAATAGATGTCTAAGGATAGGGAAGAAATTTGTGAAAAAGAATGGCAAGGGACAATTTGCCTTACTCTGTTAAGATTATCAAAATGGAATGGCGTTGGCACAAAGAACCCAGAAATAAATCCAAGTTGACATTAAAATTAGTCCATGACAAAGGTGGCAATTTGATGATGGTTTATTTAATTAAAGTACTGTCATAATTATCAATTAAACTGGAAGAAGACCAAGGTTGACCCCTAACTTGCAACATAAATAAAAAATTCCAAATGTATCTGAGAATTAAAAGTAAAAGACAAACAAAACAATAAGAACATTAAAAGAAAACTGGGAAAATGTCTGCATAAACTTGGATTGGAAAAGACTTTCCCCAATAAGACTGGAAATCTATAAACTATAAGAAGCTATAAGAAAAAAAAAGGAAGGAAGGAATTTTTTTAGGGTTGAATATTTCTCTTCAACCTTAGGAAGGAAAGAAGAATTTTTTAAAAATTAAAAATATTTTTACGTCAAATACACCAAAACCAAAGTAAAAAAAGTGATAAACAGAAAAAAATGTTAGACATCTAACAGAAAAGGAATTATTATCCCTAATATATGAAGACTTCTTAAAAATTATGTAATAATTAGGGCACCTGGGTGGCTCAGTCGGTTGAGCTCCTGACTCTTGGTTTCAGTTCAGGTCATGATCTCATGGGTCTTGAGGGCCAGATTTGTGTAGGGCTCTGCACTCAGCCTGGAATATGCTTGTCCCTCTCCCTCCCCTGCCACTCCCCCTGCACACACTCTCCCTCTCTCTTTCTCTCTCTCTCTCAAATAAGTCTTAAAAAAAAATTGCAAAATAGCAAAATAGAAGTGAGGAAAATGAAAAGAAAGCATCAAATTGGCAACTTTAAAATACTTAAAACCAGGGGTGCCTGGGTGGTACAGTCAATTGAGCATCCAACTCTTGGTTTCAGCTCAGGTCGAGATCTTGGAGACAGGGGTGGAACCCTGTGTCAGGCTCTATGCTCAGCATGGAGTCCGCTTGGGGTTCTCTCTCCCTCTCCCTCTGCCCCTCCCGCTCATACTGTCTCTCTAAAATGAAAGAATAAATCTTAAAAAAAAATATTTAAGGGGCACCTGGGTGGCTCAGTGGGTTAAGCGTCTGCCTTCAGCTCAGGTCATGATCCAAGGGGCCCTGGGATCGAGCCCCATGTCAGTCTCCCTTCTTGGCAGAGAGCCTGCTTCTCTCTCTCCTTCTGCTGCTCTCTCTGCGTGTGTGCTCTCCCTCTCTGTCAAATAAATAGATAAAATCTTAAAAAAAATATTTAAAAGCAGTGATAACATTCAGTATTGGTGGAGCGTAGAGATGCTGATATTCTCATACATTGATGGCAGTGGTCCAAATCATTAAAATCTTTTTGGAAAGATACCTGGAAATATCTATAAAAACTAAAATATATATGCATTTTGAATCAGAAATCTCACATTTAGGATCTTCTTTCAGAAATAAAAGCATAAGTACATAAGCATATATATCCAACACATTATTTGGGTTTTTATTGTTGTTGTTTATTTATTTAAGTAATCTCTATACCCAACGTGGGGCTTGAACTCACAACCCTGAGATCAAGAGTCACATACTCTTTGAACTGAGCCAGGCAGGCACCCAACACATTGTTAATAGTAGCAAAAAAAAATGGAAAGAAACTAAATATTTATAAATAGGGCTTTGTATGTGTTAAATTGTGATACATTCAAATTATGAAATACTTACTAATATTTCATAAACTGTTAAAAAATAACTGTGTTTGAGACCACTATTACCTTGATACCAAAACTAGACATCACAAGAAAAGATAACTACAGACCAGTATCTGTTATGAATATATACCAAAATCTTTGACGATGTTCTAGCAAACTGAATCCAGCAACATATTTGAAGGATTACACATCATGACCAAGTGGGATTTCTGTCAAGAATGCAAGGTTTAACACCCAAAAACTCAATATAATACATCGTATTAATCGAATAAGGGACAAAAATTATATGATTATCTCAATAGAGAAGATTGAACTAAATCCAACACCCCTTCATGACAAAAGCACTCAACAAACTAGGAATAGAAGTCAACATTCCCAGCCTGATAACAACCATCTACCACACCCACAGCCAACATCATGTTCAATGGTAAAAGACTGAAAGCTTTCCCCCTAAGATTGGAGCACAATAAGGATGTCTGCTCTTGTCATTCTATTCAGTTTCCACTGTAGGTCCAATCAGGGCAATTAGACATTAGGGTTGGCTATAATTTTAAAACCAATTTCTAGGGGCGCCTGGGTGGCTCAGTGGGTTAAAGCCTCTGCCTTCGGCTCAGGTCATGATCTCAGGGTCCTGGGATCGAGCCTCGCATAGGGCTCTCTGCTCAGCAGGGAGCCTGCTTCCCCCTCTCTCTCTGCCTGCCTCTCTGCCTACTTGTGATCTCTCTCTCTGTCAAATAAATAAATAAAATCTTTAAAAAAAAAAATAAAACCAATTTCTAAATGACACAATAACAATCATTGGGGGAGATGGGAAGAAATGGGGACCCTTGCAAATCCCGGGTAGTAATGTAAAATGGTACAGTCACTTAGAAAAACAGTCTGGCAGTTCTCCAAAAGGTTAAATGTAGTTACTATGACCCAAAATTTCACTCCTAGGTGTATCCCCAAGAGAAATTTAAAAATACATCTACATTTTAAAAACTTATACATGAATGTTCATAGCAGCATTATTCATTCATAATAGTCAAAATGTAGAAACGATCCAAATGTCTATCAACAAATGAATGGATAAATAAAATATGGTATAGCCACTCAATGGAATATTATTAGACTAAAAAGAGGAACTAAGTACTGACAGATGCTACATGGATGAACTTTGAAAACATGCTAAGTGAAAGAAATTCAGACACCAAAGACCACATTTTATATGATTCCATTTATATGCTGTATCCAGAATGGACAAATCCATGGAAACAGAAAGTAGATTTGTAGTGGTAAGGGGTTGGGAGAGGTGGTGGGGGAAAGTAAGGGAATGACTGATAATGGGTATGAGGTTTCTCTTTGAAGTGATGAAACATTCTACAGTTGATTGTGGTAATGCTAGTGTAACTCTGTGAATACACTAAAAATCATTGAATTGTACACTTTAAATGGATGAATTGTATAGTATGTGAATGATATCTCAATAAAGCTGTGATTTTTTTTTTTAAAGTGAGTTAGCTTTATATCTATTGAATTGGAGAGATGACCATGGTACACTTTTAAGTGAGAAGAAAGTTTTTGGTTTGTTTGTTTGTTTTTTTAAAGATTTTATTTATTTATTTGACAGAGAGAAAGAGATCACAAGTAGGCAGAGAGGCAGGCAGAGAGAGAAGGGGAAGCAGGCTCCCCACCGAGCAGAGAGCCCGATGTGGGGCTCGATCCCAGGACCCTGAGATCATGACCTGAGCCGAAGGCAGAGGCTTTAACCCACTGAGCCACCCAGGCGCCCCAATAAATAAATCTTAAAAAAAAAATAGAATGATCTAAATTCCTCAAAAACAGTCATTTGTAACAAAAGAGTATCATGCTATAAAATGATTAATCTTTAGCTCTCTGAAAGTATTCTTTTTATCAGATAAATAATGGATGGCTTCCATAAACTTAATGTATGTTGACTAAAGGCCTAAAAGAGAGGGGATTGATTGAAATCGAAACCGGTCACTCTTTCTGGCTTATGCTCTTGCGGCAAACAAGAGTCTCTCAGTTCAAATAGGGGAAATGGGGTCCCGGTGAATTTCAAAATACAGAATCTGGTGTTTATTCAAGGTTTTCCCTCTGAGCACCAGTCACGGACCTCTTTGCAACTCTGCTCTCCCACTGGAGGAAGAGAAGGAGATAATGATACCTAGCACTCGAGAGAATACAGACAAGGGCTTGGGAATTCCCACAACCCAGTTGCCAAGTACGTAATATGGAAACCGTCGCCAAGGTGATCATATCAACCTCAGCCACATGTCAGCCTCCACAGGAAGGCACTGCTGTGTGTGTTCGTCGACATGTTGGAAATCCTTCTCCTTTACCACTCCAGAGCCCTGCGGAGCTGCTGGTCCAAGGGCTGCTTGCCTGGTGAGGCCAACTCTGAAAAATTAATATGTCCTTGATCTAGGACATGCTGTATGTAGCTGTAGCCTTTCAAAACATAGCATCTTCTGACTGAGAGATACCTTTTCTCTAATCCTAGCCATTTAGAGATGAGGAAAATATGGCAGCCCGTTCCTTAGTAAAAGGTTAAACCAACGTTTAGATCCACTTGGATGTTTTAATCTGAGACCTTCGCTTCTAACTTTCTGGTTGGTAAGCTTTAGTTATAATGAGGATTTCTTGACACGTATCACTGATTTGTAATTCAGGTAAGATGCCCAAATGAGACCTCCTCAGAAGTTTCAAGGTATAAGGTGTAGGGTGGAATGCATTGTATCTGAATATATTGGGGCTATGTTGACGCAGCGGGACTCATGGTACAATCAGAAAACAGCCTTACTCTCCTCCATCATGCCTGTGTGAGCCTGCTCTGTGGGGCTACTGTGTGACTGCCCCTCAGAGGAATTACTGCGTGGGCCTTATGACTCTTGGGGTCACTCTCAAATAACAAAAAGGCCTTTGGTTACTTTTAGTCAATAATACAGTCTTAGATCAGTAATGACTGAATGCGTCATAATAAAAAACTCCATAGTTCATGGGATGCCTGGGTGGCTCAGCCGGTTAAGCGTCTGGCTTTGGCTCAAGTCATCATCCTAGTGTCCTGGGATCGAGTCCTGTCTGAGCAGGGAGCCCGCTCCTCCCTCTGCCTGCTGCTCCCCCTGCTTGTGCTCACTCACTCTCTCACTCTCGTTCTCTCTCTGACAAATAAATAAATAAAATCTTAAAAAAAAAAAAAAAACTCCATAGTTCAGAGGCAAAGGGGAGTAATAGTTGATTTCTGCTGTGTTTCTCCCAGCCTGGGGCTTCTCCCCTCCTTCTCACTCACGAGGCTGCCCCATCTTCTAAGGTTGATTCGGGGAAGAGAGAGAGCCAAGGACAGAGAAAGAAAGGCTTTGGGGGACTCTGGCGGGCACAGCTTCTCTGGCTATGGCAGATGTTTCCAACTGATGCTTTCTCTCATGGGCAGTTTTATAAGTTTGCCAAAGCCTCCCTCACCCTTACCACCCTGCTGAGGAATCTCTCGCCACCTGTTTCCTCGGCACGAGCAAGTTCATTTTGCCTCTGACTGGTTGCCTCACAGTCTTCCTCTGGGCCCCCTCCATCTGGAGGCAAGCCTCTGGTTTCTTTCTGCCGAGGTGTCTGCCTTTCCAGGCAAGCCTCTTAGGTAGGATCAAAGTCAAGCCCACACTGTCTGTCTCACTCTCTTCAGACTTGTCTTCCGTGGGAGTAAATTACTTCCCCTACCATGGTCTCTACCCCGTGTTCAGGCCACTTTTGCCAATTCTGGCCCTTTAGATTTCTCAAGCATGAGGTAGACACCAGCCCCTGGCGTTCCCCAAAACTGCAGGGGACACATCCCGGGCTCTCTGAGAGCTCTGCCTGAAGTACCTCTCACTGGACCTAAGGTGAGAGGAAAGCCCCCTCCGGCCTGTCCCTGGGGGGTGCATAGGAGGGACCTCTTAGAACACCTTCGGTTCCTCTACAGAAACCCTTCTCTGATCCAAGCGGCCTCACCAACCTCCACCTCAACCTTCACACATTCCTTACCTTCCAGGTAAGTGAGACATTAAGGGAACACCCCTTTGAAAGTCCCAAATCACGGTCCTGCACCGTGAGAGGGGCTGACAACTCCTATGTGGGTCGTCTGTCAAAATGGAAGTAAAATAATAGCTCCCATTTGAACAACCTGTTACCAAATGTATTCTCTTTCTCTTTCCAATTGTCCCTATAAAGATTCCTTGATAGGTAGATGTTGGAAAAGATCAAATGCCGTTTCAACAAATTTTGCATAGTTTTGTTGTTTATCAGAGATTACTTGAATTATCAGTGTTTGGCAATAACTTTGTGGTACAGAGATTTTTATTACAAGATATACTGCAACTCAGCCTGCAGCAAGAATCCCAGAAACCTGGGAGTGTTATTTATAAGTTGTGCTTCCCGTCTGTTTTTCCAGCTGAACAAGGGAAGTGATTTGCATCATAAACAACCACAAATTGGCTGCCTAAGAGAAAGGAAATGAGTGAAATATAGAATTTCTTTATCATTCTACATGTTTTGTTGTGGTTTCCGTTAGATAACAAGGTCTCATATCAGAAGAACCATGGCCTGATCGTGGTCCTGGGGAGTGATTATGTCTCTGCATATTCATCTCCATCCCGTCCACCGTGGCTGTGGTTGGCATCTATCGGCAGGCCTTAAACCCTATTCGTTCTGTACTTAGCCCTTTCCTCAAAGCCTGAAGCGTTTTGGAACACTGTCAACGAATCATTTAAGAACACAGGATGAATCTTTATGTACATTTTTAAAAAAGACAACCAGTTCTAGGAAAGTATTTCGATCTTACACCCATACATGATTTAAAATATCGAAGGTCATACTGAGTACACAGTGAACACATTTTAATGGGTGCGATTCCAAGAGCAATAAAAGAAAGATAAAAGCATAGATAAACTTACGTTTTGTTTGTCATCAGTTCTCTAGAAGTTTCACTAGAATGCTCCTGACATTAACAGATCTGCTTACAGCAACCGGCTCTCCTCCATGGCCAGTATTTTAACATAATATTTTAGCTGTCAATATCACTGTCAGGAATACAATTTAGTTCACACTGTGGGTTTATTTGGATGGACATCTCAGAGATGAAGGTGGCAGTGATTTAGTGCTGCTGACAAATGGCGCTGAGCCTGCTATCCTCGCAAATTCAAGTTGGTTTCTTAAGCAAAAGTGGGCCTGGCTCAAAGTGAAAATGAAAATGTTCAAATAAATTAAACATGGTGCAGGGGTTCTCAATCTTTCCATGGAGAAAAGGAAAAGTAAGGACATTCTATAAATTGGGGACCTTTTTCCAAGAAAGGCAGTGACTTAGTCACAGGCAGGCCAGAATCATCTGTGGCTCTTTGTGAAAAGACCGGTGTCTGGATCCCACCTCTCCCCTGCCACCCCTCCTCCTCCCAGGTCCTGACTCCGGGGTCTGAGGCAGAACCAGGCACTTGTCCTTTTTTTTTTAAAGCCTTCACTGGTGATTCTGGTGTGCGGACAGTGTCAGGAGGGATCATGAATTGTTTGGTTGGATCCAGAACTTTTAAGAGAATGGACTGGAAGAAGGTCTAGCTAGAGGGTTCCTTCAGGTATTGCAGAGAGAAATGTACGGCATAGAGGGGAATGGAGCAGGGAAGTCCTCTCATCAGAGCTGGGGTTCATTCATGGATGGGACTCAAGCAATTCTTTTTTTTTAAAGATTTTATTTATTTGTTTGACAGAGATAGATCACAAGTAGGCAGAGAGGCAGGCAGAGAGGGGGGGAAGCAGGCTCCCCGCTGAGCAGAGAGCCCGATGGGGGGCTCCATCCCAGGACCCTGAGATCATGACCTGAGCTGAAGGCAGAGGCTTTAACCCACTGACCCATCCAGGCGCCTCGGGACTCAAGCAATTCTTAACTTTGAGGGACTCGCAGATCACTTTGAGAGTGTGATGAAAGATAAAGTTACTCTCCTCAGAAATATACACACAGACTAACCCCAGAACATTTAGCACACACCCTCAAGATTCTAGACTAGAATTAAGTTTTTGTTGTTCTAACCAGATGGATCACACTAGCATTTGTTCAGGGAAGGTCCCTGGTCTCAAGAAGCTCACGGTCTAGTAGCCAAGAGAAAACAGTAATAGTAAATCAATATACACATAGGTAAGCAAGGATTGCAAGAGTTGTGGGGGAAGGGAGCCTTCTGGAATGTTGAATTGGAGAATTTGAACCGTAGGCTTTGAGAGGCAACTGATGAAAAGAGAAGGGCGTGGTACGGAGCCCCCCCCCCCCAAAGAATGGCGGTCGTCCTAAGGGAGGTTGATAAAGGGGGTCCTACTGTGGGAGCCCCGCAAGGCTGCCTTTGGAATAGAAGCCAGCTGGGAGCGGGCGGTAAAAATGGCACTGCTCCACGCGGCTGCCAGAGGTCACTGACACGGTGCCCTGGTAGGCTGAGGTCTGGGGTGGGGGAAACTATTAAAATGCGATGAATACAGTTTTATCACAGAGACAGGAGGAAGAAGAGAGCAAGCTGGCGCTGGGAGGGCGGCCTTGGAGTCTGCCTCTCCAAGCCGGGGTCAGAAGTTGGCCCGGTGTTTGTTCTTCCCGATGAAAGAAAACCGCGGGAGAGCGCGGAGTGGCAGAGAGCTCCATTTAGCCAGTGGGCATGAAAATGAATTTTAGCTGCTATGTGCAAAAACCCTAGGTGTGTGGACAGAAGGGAGCCAGCCAGAAGGTTACAACAGGTCAAGAATAAATAACCACCAGGCGGAGGATCCCAGATTCCGTCCTTCCTTTTGTTGGGTGAGGAGCGCCGGGCAAACGCGTCCACAAAGGCTTTGGAAAGCAGCGGTTCGGCAGTCCCCGCGCGGCTCCAGTCCCGGGTAACTACTAGGGGCCCTGAGGGGTGACGGCAGCTGGAGGCCTGGGGCGGGGGGAGCGAGGGGCTCAGCTCTCAGGGGGCGGCCTCGCGGCGGGGACCCCAGAATAAGTCGGGGGCGGGCCGCGGCGCGTGGGGCGGGGGCGGGCGGGCGAGCAGATCCCACCCCTTCCTGAAGGAAGCGCCCTCCTCGCCGCCGCTGCCGCCGTCGCCGCTGCCGCCGCCGCAGGTCACGGCCCCGCGAGGCGACCGCGGCCCCGCCGCACCGGAGCAGGTAGGCGCGGCGCCCGCGGCGCCCCCTCCTCCGCCTGGGCCGCCGGGCAGCCAGGGGGCGTCGGGCCCGGCTCCGCGCCCAGCCCGGAGGCGGAGACCGGGGGCGGCGGGCGCTGCAGCGGGACTCGGGCGGCAGGGTCCTCTCGGCTGCGGGGGCCCTGCTCCGCTCTGCCCCAGCCCCGGAGCGCCCCGGGCGCGGGTCCACCCGGCCGAGCCCCCGCGGGGGAGGCGCGGGTGTCCGGCAGCGCCGCGTGCTCCCCGCCGGCTCTCCCCCGCGCGTGAGCGCCCAGCGGACGCGCCTGGGTCGCCGCCGCCGCCGCCGCTGCCGCCGCCGCAGTGCTGTCCGCCGAGCCCCTGCGCCGCCCGCCGGCTGCGGCTCCGTCCCGTCCTTTGACAGGTGTCCCCACTCGCCGCCCCATCCGGATACCCCGGCCTTTTATTGTCCGGTGGACTCGGGTCGGAAGCGACCCCAAATTTGGCCTCTCGGTCTCCGTGCCATTCGCTGTTCACTTTACCGTTAGCCAAGTCGGGCTGGCTTGGGAAACAAGGGATCCGGGAAGGAGGCACTAACTTGCGTTGTCCTGTGCACCGCCCTCCACCCTAAATGCACAGTCTCGCTTTCCTCTCCTGGGTGCACACTTGGAAAGACGTGGGGTTTTCGGTTTCTCCGCAGCGGCAGCGGTGGCGGGGGGGAGGGGGGGATTACCGAGGCCGTTTGGTCATTCATTGCAATAAAAAAGTGATTCGCTTTGGATTATGGAGAAAGACCACGGTTAGTGGTTTTCTCCTCCTTAAATGAATCAAATCGAGAATGAGTGTTTTTCCCATTTTAAATTCATACGCCCTCTCTTTCTCTCTGCTCATCCCTCGTGTCCGTCCACTTCCTACCTCCAGAGCACTTTATTATATCCCAAACACTTCACTGATTTGGGGGGGGGGGGGGAGTTAGATTTATTCCGGCAAGACCGTCTTTCACGGCTGAGCCAGGATTTAGACTGCAAATGTGAGAACATAGCCAGTTGGCGTGGAAGCCTTTCCTTGAGTGAAAGGAAAGGAAACTACTACATGCAAAGTCTTGTTTGGGAACCAAATATACTAAGAATATGTTTAATAAAAAAAAAAGGTATTGGCTCCATTACAGTAACAAAGCCAAACGGTAATATTAGTTTCTGCTTCTTCATTTCTGTGCTTGAATCAAAGGCAAGGTTTTTTAGTTTGTTTTTGTTTTCAGAGTTAAAAATTTTTTTAATTAACATATAATGTATTATTTGCTGCAGGGGTACAGGTCTGTGAATCATCAGTCTTACACAATTCACAGCCCTCACCATAGCACATACCCTCCTCAATGTCCATAACCCAGCCACCCCATCGCTCCCACCCCCCTCGCCCCCAACAATCCTCAATTTGTTTCCTGAGATTAAGTCCCTTACGGTTTGTCTCCCTTCCCGGTCCCATCTTGTTTCATTTTTTTCCCTCCCTACCCCCCAGGACCCCCCCCCAAATTCCTCATATCAGAGAGCTTGTCTTTCTCTGATTGACTTATTTCGCTAGTATAATACTCTCTAGTTCCATCCACGTCATAAAGGCAAGTTTTTATAATGCAGGGCTGTAACACCATCCTGGCGTGCGGTTCCTCAAAAAGGCGAATGTGAATATATAAACTCTGTGGTAGCAGTTAATAAGTTGACCTACTTAAAGTTTTGAAGAAAAAATTGTTAGGCTCATGTATGTGATATTTGCAGATCAAAGAATTTTAGTCTCAGCTCGCATGCATTAAATCCCAAACTTTTTTTTCTACGTGTCCTAGAGACACCATGTTTCTAAGATTAGCTATAGCTGTCTTCTCTTAACTAGAAATGTGAGTTTAATCTTCAGGGCATAGCATAGGAATTTTAATGGCGTGTCCTTTATTTATGCATTATTTGGTAAATGTTTTGCGAGCTCCCCAAGTTGGAAGCTCAAAAACCGGACATGGTAAATAAAAGGAGAAAGAGATTTTGCTAACAATGATAACCACTTGGTAGATGTTATGACATTGAACAAACATGTTAAGAGATTTGGAAAGTGCATGTTTATTAAATCTGCCATTAGCAGAAGGGAATCTGTTTGGATTATTTAAATCGAGGTTAAAGTATCTTTGTAGCAGTTGCTTAAGTCACGTATTTCTCATCAAATGCCTTTTACAGATTGCTTTGTGGAGGAGATAGTTTGCTCTGTGGAGTAATTTTTTGTGTGAACATAATAATACCTAATGTTTAGGCTTTGTTCTAGAACTACCACAATCATGCGTACAATGACCTTGCAGGGGTTTCTGTGCTCACTTTACCTGCTCTGCAATCAGCAACAGGGACAGCACTTTGCTTTACACTCTCGTCTGTACCCCTGCTTTGTTTCCCCTGTGACCTAAGCACACCTCTGCGGTACAATGGGCAGATTAGCGGGACAGCCTGCAGTCATGAAAGGGGAAAAGCTAGCTGGCCCCGGCAATTTTAGCCATTTGCTTTCACTATAATCTGGCCACTAGGGATCATTTCAGTAACCAATTAAACAAGACAGACACTGACGGGATAATGTATTACCTCTCAGTTTCCCCCTTCACCAGAAGAATCTATAGCACTCAGAATCCACACCACAGTGGTAATTAGGTTCTGTGAGGCTAAAATAAGATTTGTGCTAAAGTTCTCAAAAATGTGATAGAAACACCAAGTGTTACTGAATCTGGGTCTTACATTCATGACAAGGCTAGGAACACACTCCGATGTGTAATGTTTGCCTTACCCTAAGGGTAACGACAGAAGTGCATCCCTACTTATTTTAACTGCAGACTTTTCTTCCTGGGTCTGATGGTGCCCTGTGTCTTGATGGTTTCTCATAAATTGTTCTAAGTACTTTCGAACTAGCTTTTAAGTTAGTAGAACTTTAACAAGTTGTTGTTATCACCAAGTATCATTTCCTGGCATGGTGGGATTGTGAAAGATAGCTTCTGGCAATGGAAAGTCTTAATGCAAAGAGATTTTAGACAAGTCAGTTGGAATGATAGTTTGAGATAATAATGGAATCTTCGGGCCCTGGCCTTCAAGTATCAACCTCGCTGCAGTTTGAGTCAAGCCAGCTCTGCTGAGTTGGGTTTGGAATTCTTCTACCAATTAAGAAAATTAGCATTTTTCTTTTAGCATCTGTAAATGGCCTTTTTCTATATTAGTACTGTCCAGTAAAACTTTCTGTAGTTCCATAATTTGTCCAAGGTGCTAGCCACAAGCCACATGTGGCTATTGAGCATTTGAAATGTGCCTAGTACAAGTGAGGGACTCAATTCTAATTTTTATTTAATTTTAATTAATTTAAATAGCCACATGGGACTAGTGGCTATCATGCTGGACAGTCCAGCTCTACATTGTCTTTACCTGTTTCCTGTAGAGATAACAATTGATGGCAAATTTTTTTTTTAAGATTTTATTTATTTATTTATTTATTTATTTAGAGAGCATGAGTGTGGGCGCAGGGATAGAGGGGGAAGGAGAGAGAGAATCCCAAGCAGACTCCCCACTAAGCGTGGAGCCTGACATGGGACTCCATCTCCCAACCCTGAGATCATGACCTGAGCCGAAATCAAGAGTTGGATGCTTAAGTGACTGAGCCACCAGGTGCCCCTGATGGCAATTATTCTTTGGAAGAAAGTGGAAATAGGCACTGATAGACCCAGGAATTAAGATTTCATTCTGTCATCCTGTTGTTACAAAAAACACTAGCATTAAAGAAAAAAACAAAAAAAAAACAAAAAACACTAGCATTTACTCTAAAGAAGGTGTTTTATTCTGAAGTTCCATTCTGCTCTAAAATAAAGTTTCCCTTTTTAATTTATATATATTTGCTAGCCACAAAAATAAACAACGTCCAGAGATGTTTAGAGGCTTGGCCCCATGTATCTGTGTTTTTCAACTTCCTTGAATTTGCTCTCTTACACACAATAGAATCATTTATTTTTAAAGTCGGATTCTGCACTTTTAAATTTTTCAAGGGGAGGGATATTTGGAGAAGAGGTAGGAGATAGGCGGTGATGCACAACCATTCCCCCTTCCGATCCCCGTTCCTCTCTAACAGTCACAGAAACCCTGTGAAAAAGCCAAAAAATAAATGAGTACCCCTGTTTCAAGGAGTGGCTGAAGCCACTTGGGGATGCTTGCATAAATTTAGGAAATGTTCCATATAATCCCTTTTTTTTTT
>CM052899.1:118381824-118437515 GCA_028534135.1 Potos flavus
GTTATAAGCTCGGGGTCTTGTGATCGAGCCTCACGTGGGGCTCCCTGCTCAGTGGGGAGTCTGCTTCTCCCTCTCCTACTGCTCCTCCCCCACCCCCAGTCATGCTCTCTCTCTCCCTCCCAAATAAGTAAATGCAATCTTTAAAAATAAAAAACAAAAGCGAAGACAAACAGACAAAAACAAAAAACAAAAAACAAAAAAACCCCAAGAAGAAATCTGTACATAGCCAAAGTGGACATTATAGTATTTAAACTGGTCTGGTTAATAAAACAGTCTTTCAAATTATCTTTCATTCTATTGATTCATGAGTGAAAGGTTTTGTTTTTTTTTTTAAGATTTTACTTATTTGAGATAGAGAGCAAGAACGAGAGAGAGAGAGAGAAAGCGCATGCACGAGCAGGAGATAGGGCAGAGGGAGAGGGAGAAGCAGGCTCCCCGATGAGCAGGGAGCCCAATGCGGGACTCCATTCCAGGATCCCGAGCCGAAGACAGATGCTTAACCAACTGAGCCACCCAGGCACCCTTAATTCTTAATTAAGAAATATTGATACCATTGTAAAGCCATTTCAAATAGAAATATTATTTTTTACTGCACTCGGACTGTAAATTATAATTAGAAATCTGTAATATAATTGTCTTGAAATTTCTAGTGGACATGTATCTCCTGGAATTCCTAAATTCTACTTTTCACTAAAACTTAAAGTATATTTACATAGAAACCCTAGTAACTAAAAATACCTACATGCAGTGGCAGGAATACGAACTTATGGGTAACAGTTTTTCTTTCTTGTGGTATTATGTTCCCACATGCCCTAGACTTATGTCATTTTGAAAAATTTTCCAGGCTTGTCAATGACAGTACAGAGTTCACAAGAACTATATTTATCACCCTGTAATTTTAACAGCTGATAGAATTGTTCCTGAATAAGCTGATTGTTTTTTCTATGGCATTTTGATGGGTGTTTTCCCATTTTATTTTGAGCATATATGTGGCATAAAAATTGATTTATATGAAAAGGGGTGGGTTGCCATTTGTATACCAAAATTTTGATTTTCTACATATGCATGTAAAAATAAAGACAAAGTTTTTCCATTAACTGATTTGGGGAGAGGATACTATTGGGATCAAAGAGTGGCATGTGGCGATCTTTTAAGATCAGGCCGTTGAACAAAGTGAGTGTTTACACATAAATTTGGCAATAGTGTTCTTTATTAGCTATTGGACAATATTTGTGCCATCCTTAGCATGGTCCCTCGCTCAGAGGAACTTTTTTTCTTCACTGTTACTTCCTCCTTATTCATAATACAAGTTTTAACTCATTTCATCACACGGGAAATTAAAGAGGATTGTTCTGGATGATAACTGCTCCCCTATTGAGCATTTCTAAGAGCTAGAAAAAGCCTTAGGAAGTCAGATAATTTATTTCTTAGAGTCTTGGCATGACCAGGGTCATCACAGAAAGATGATATGTAGACTCCATTCTACGTTTAAGCCTATGAATATTTTACACCAGTTCTTGACATATTGTCTATCCGGGCTGACTTTCAGGACTCTGATGTTGAACCTAGGCTCAGTTCAGTTTCAAGTATCTCCCGGTTTGCTTGCTTGTGGCACATTTACCTTGTCTTTCCAATTAAATCATTTTGGGATGTCTGGGTGGCTCAGTTCGTTAAGCATCTGCCTTCGCCTCAGGTCGTGTTCCCAGGGTTCTGGGATTGAGTTCTGCATGGGGCTGCTTGCTCAGTAGGGAGCCTGTTTCTCCTTCTTCCCCTCCTCCTGCTCGTGCTCACTCTCTCTCTCTCTGACAAATAAATAAAATCTTAAAAAAAAAATCATTTTTTCTTTGCATGTAAAAATTATATTATGTAATTTTTTTTTTGTATCCCGCTGGGTTGTCTGGGGAACTATTTTGTAGATAAAGTTTTGTTGGAACACAGCCCTGTCCATCAGTTGCATATTACGTGTGACTGCTTCTGTACTACTAACACAGAGTCAAGTAGTTCAGACAGCCCATCTGGCCCATGAAGCTGACAATCTCCTCTATCTGGTTCTTTATAGGAAAAGTTGATCAACCCCTGTTCATATGATACTCTTCTTATGGGATCCTTGAAGAAAATGTGGGAAAAAATGGCCTATTACAAATTATGTAGCGTGAATTGCTCCCTGTAGAAGCAGATTTCACATCCGAATGACTAAATGAGTGACTAGTATCTTCTCTCTTCCTATTGCACTGTCCACTGGCTGTGAAAGAAGGTGTCATCAGCATAGGCTTAGGTATCCTGTAGACCTGGGTCACTAGCTGTGTAACCTTGAATAAGTTACTTAATCCTTTTTAAGCTATTACAGGTACTGTGGTACCTTCTGTTGGGAGGCAGTTCTCCGCATGTCCCATGCATTTTGACAGCTCTTTACAAGAGGAGGCACTGGCTGCACTGTTGTCCTGGGTTGTCTTTTCAAGCATGTCTGTGTAGTGAACAGTCTTGGATGACAGAGGTAGTGTTGCCCTCGGAAGCAAGGGGCAGGCATGCTTCCATCTGGTATGATAGATGTGAGTTTCCGCAGGTCGGAGTTCCTCTCCAGGAGTGCTCCTGCCTGTGTGTGCAGGTGTCACGTGGCCCTCTTTGTGACACCCTGCGGACATTGGAGCTGGAGGACTGTTACAAGAAAATGCAGAGACTCCAGCTACTGCTGTTGCTGAGAGTAATAAAGTCCTTTGTCCCTGACCCGGGAGCCCTGGGTCTTCTGCCAGCATCCATGACTTGTGCAAATAGCATAAAATCCCAGAATTTTCCAGTTCTCAGACACCTGTTCTGTGGGGCTATTCTGAAACTTGAATAAGGTAACGAATAGAAGACATTTAACACAGTGCCTGGCAGACAGTAATTGCCTAATAGATGTTAGCTATGAATTACTATCTAGCTGATTATTAACTCTGAGGTGTGAAGGCGAGTGCCAGTTTCGTGGGTCCAACTTGTATCTTAAGATAGTGGTTTTTCAAATTGTAGGTCACCAGGGCTATGAAAACAGAGGAGTAGATTAATTTTTATAATGAAACAGAAAATACAATATAATAGAATAATAAAGAAAATATCCAAGTGCACAATTTGTAGTAAGGATAAACACTGATTTCTAAAACATTTCATTTCATTTATATATGTATATATCTGTATATTGGATTGTGATATAAAATATTTTTATTTACTGTCAGTCGTGGTCAAAAAATGTGGAAAGCCACTGCTGCCCTAATCCATATGTGGAACTATTCAGAAGAACTGTTGTTCATGAGAGCCTAGAATTCCTGTCTTAGTTCTCATTCTGGAAAAGGCATATAAAGGGCCACTCTCATCCAGGTGTGGCTGCTCAGAAAGAATGACCAGAAATTCAGTTTGGTTACCCTCTGGAAACCATTTTGCCCATGATTAACAGAAAATGAATATAGCCACAGGTTATTTTCAGAAGAAGGGGATTGGTGGTTGTTGTCAGCATTCGCCACTAGAACTTTCTACGGTGATGGAAATGTTCTCTTTCCGCATCGTGCCGTACAGTAGCCACTCTCTGTTGAGCACCTGAATGTGCAACTGAGGAACTGAATTTTTAATTAAAATTTTTAAAAATTTGGATTAATTGAAATTTAAATAGCCACGTGGGGGCTCTTGAGCAGCGCAGTTTTATTCGGATTGAACACAAAGTTGCGGTTTCCTCCAGTACGATTCACCGTGTGGTTTGGCTTCGGGTACTGCCCCAAGGTGCTGCGCCCTTCCACTGGGTGGTTCATACAACCACTGACCCTTGCCCGTGGCCGGCCTGGGCAGACATTGAGGTGAAGACGTGCTTGAGGAGCGGCTACCTTGGACAGCGCCACATACCAGGAGAAAACGTCTGGTTGCTGGGGGTAGAGCTTCTCAACCCTGACTGTGCAACAGAGTCATTCGAAGAGCTGTAAAAATCCAGGCTGCGCTTCAGACCAAATCAGACATTGTTTATTTATTTTTTTTAAGATTTTATTTATTTATTCACGAGAGACAGAGAGAGAGAGGGAGGCAGAGGCAGAGGTAGAAGCAGACTCCCCGCTGATCAGGGAGTCCGATGGTGGGCTGGATTCCAGGACCCCAGGATCATGACCTGAGCCAAAGGCAGACTCTTAACCATCTGAGCCACCCAGGTGCCCCACATCAGACATTGTTTAAACGTTCCTGGGGTGCTCTTTCATTTTGTCAGCTGGGCAGCATCACCGGCTGGCAGGACAGGCTTGCCTGTGGTCGGATGGGCAGGGGAATGGGCACACGAAAGATGGTGGACCCCTCTCTTATCTTAAACATAAAGACTCCAACTTATCTTTGGTGTCGAGAGCTGAGCTGTTTCCTACCTCGTTGCCCTTGCAACAGAAGTCCCCTTGCTCAGTGGGCCAAAGTGCAAATTTGTGTATGACAAAACTGAGCTTCAGAGAAGGAAAAATATAGGCTCTTACTGACCTGATTCACATGTGCAGTACTTTCCATTTATATATCCAGCAAACGTTTATAGACGTCCTCCTGTGTGTTTGAGATAAGCCGTGCTTGCTCAGTCTAGTGGGGAGACCAACACATAAATAGTTATCCTACCATAGAGGAAGCACAGTGTGGAGAGGAAAACCGCTGGGTGCCTTGAGAGCACCCACGAGGAGGGTAGGTATCCTGGATAGAAGAGGAGAGACATCAAAGGGTTTCTAAGAGACACTGACATACAAGTTGAGTCTTGTAGGATCAGAAGGAACAGTCACATCTAAGAAGTGGAAAATGAACAAAAGAACAGATACAACCTGGGAGGAGGCCCTGGCCTACATCTTCTGTCCCTTTAAGACTGAACCCTCTAAGATAGCTCCCTCCTGAGGGAGACCCTTGCTGCAGTTTTAGCAAACCTCATGGAATATCCTTATCCTAATCATTTATTCGTTCACTCGTTTATTCATTCAACATGATTTATTGAGGTGTTACTATATGCAGACATCATCTAGGTGCTGAGCAGTGAACAAAACAGACGGCATTCCTGCCCTCAGGGAGCTTTACATTCTATTGGAGAAGACCAACCAGAAATAGATAAATAAGGAAATAGTGTAGTGTATGATGAATGTGTTATGGAGGAAAAGAAATCATGGTAAAGAATTTGGAGATACCTGAGAAGGTGCTCTGAGAACTAGAAGTCTCCTAGCACGCTATCTTTCTGCAAACTTAATAGCATTTCCTTCGACTTTTCTGAAACTAGACCTGAGTCCTGCATTCTCTTCCCTTCGTTCAAGCCTGGACATCCACCGATGTCCATAACCCTGTGACCTCCTATTTCTTCCACGATCTGTGTCAACAAGACCTCTCACACCCACTTCCCTTACCTCCTCCCAACCCCATATATCGTATCTTACATTTTTATGGTTTCTTAACGTTTTCACTTCTGGTCCTCTATTGATTCCCCCCATTCTTTTCCTCTGCACCCCAGGGAATCCATGGTTAATAAAGTCCTTGACCTTTTGGCTGATTGCTCTCTCGCTCTTCTATATGGGTCACTGCATGGAAAGGCGTGTCATCACCAACTTTAAGGCCAAACATGGTAAACCGCCTTCCACTCTTTCTCAGCACCTCTCTCTATCCAGCTCCCAGTCACTTGGCTCATTTCTTGAGGAGCTGAGGACCTGGCTTTGCGTCTTCCCTGCCTCCCTTCTTCCCCGACTCTTGTCATAACCCTTGCCAATAGCATCATCCTGAATCATCTGACCATAGATGTGGCTTCAAAAATCCACTAGACCTTTTTATTAAGTTCACCTCCAACTAAACTATAGTTGTTCGCTCCCAGCCCTCCACCCAAATTCTTGTGCAGTTGGTACTTTTCCACCTCAGAAATCTTAACCTCAGTGTCCCATTCTCTGAGCGTCCCTATGTACCCTTCCAGCTGTCCCATACCCTACTCCCTCCACCTCTTCAACTTCACTGAGGCGTCCAGTCTCTTGACTTCCTTCAACCTCCCCAGCTCTTTCTTATAAAATGCAGATAGAGTCATGTCGATCTTCAGAGGATGTGGTATCCATTTTTCCCCATCTTTAAGGCCAGCCCATTACCCGAACCCCGAATGCCATCTCCTCATGCTTCCTTCAGGACCTTTGCTCTGTTAATATTCCTCTGTCTTCTGTGGTAATGTATCTCTGCCCTTTACTGGCTCCTCCCCTTAGCCAAACACTCACAGGTTACGTCCATAAAAATAATTTTCTTAGGTTAAATAAATTAAGATAGATCACTCCAACAATACTATACTGAAATATTGGAATATTGATGGATATATATATTGATGGATATATATATATATATATATATATATATATATATATGGAAAAATGATCACAAAAATAAGTTAAAAGGTATGAAGACAGATTTATTAACTGATTTTCTTTTTAAAAATTATTTATTTTTTAGTTTTGTAGTAGAGTACACATAATATAAAATTACTATCTTAACCAATTTTAGGTATACAACCAGTGGTGTTAAGTTTATTCACAGTGTTGTGCACCCAATCTCCACAACTCTTTTTATCTTGCAAAATTGAAACTGTACCATTAAACAACTTCCCCTTTCGCCCTCCTTCCCCAGTCCCTGCAACCACCATTCTGCTTTCTCTGTGGATTTGACTAGTATAGGCACCTCATGTAAGTGGGATCCCACAGTATTTGTCTTTTTATGATTGGCTTATTTCACTTAGCACGATGTCCTGAAGGTTTCTCCACGTTGTAGGATGTGTTGGAATTTCCTTCCTTTTTTAAGGTTGAGTATTATTACCTTGTAGGTATATACCCCATTTTTAAATTATTCCATTTTTGAAATTATTATTAGTATAAACACACACACATAAACGATTGTACATCAGGATGTTAACAGTGGTTATCTCTCCGTTGTGAAATTCTGAATACTTTTCACCCTTTTCCTGACCTGTACCTTCTAAAGTATTTACAGTGAGCACCCTTCCCTGTTTTTGAAGCCGGAGGAGACCGGCCTCCAGTGCCTCTTCATCAGCTACAGTGGAGTCACGCCCGTGATTGGCACCTGGCCCGCCCCGCCCCCCCAAGCTCACCTGCCACCACTCTCTGCTCTGAGCACCACAAATCCCTGCCTCCTGCGTACACAGTGGTTGGATGCCTTGGAGCCCGCGCGTATGTGTCTTGCTGCAGCTGCACGGGAGACCTCCCCATCCCTGCAGACACAGCCCAGGGTCATTTCCTCCTTGCTTGCCCACCCTTGCCCTCAGTGCCAGGTCAGTTCCTCCCTCTGGAGTTCCCTAATTCCCCATACCCGTCTCATGCTGCACTTCTTTCCTGATGAACTATGAGCTGCTTGGGGGCAAGGACTCTGCATTTATCTGTGTATTCTCAGCAGGTGGCACAGAGCCTGACAAATGAGCTGAACAGCTTGGGGACCCCCTGGTCACTCAGAGGGACTGGATTACAGGATGCTGAGGGATGATCGGAAAAGTCAACGGAAGACTTGCCCTGAGGCCCTTTTTCCACTACCTGCTGCTGCCCCTTGCATGAACAATGTAAAGATTTAAAAATACTTTACATTTTACTAAAATTAAATTTGATTTTTTAAACAATTTTATGTATTTATTGGGGAGAGAGACAGAGATAGCAAGAGAGAGAGGAGCAGGCAGAGGGAGAGGGAGAAGCAGACCCCTTGCAGAGCAGGGAGCCCCATGTGGGGCTCGATCCCAGGACCCTGGGATCAGGACCTGAGCCAAGCAGATGCTCAACTGACTGAGCCACCCAGACATCCCTACATTTGATTTTAAAATCATTGAAAGACACTACATTTTTATCTTAATAATACTGGTGAACTCTGGCCCCGGTCCTTGGTCACATCGACCAGGCCTGGTCTCCTGTGGTGTTGGGCTCACAATGCGTGTTTGGTAAATCCCTGTTAATCTCCTTGATAACCCTCCCAGCTCCCTGTGATCAAACCTCTCTTCCTTCAATTCAGCTGCTTTGACAAGCTGGAACAGGAGTTATTTAGGGGCATGGAAGCCTTTATTATCACCCCCACACATCCTAGGATAGTGACTAGCAGCCTCACTACATGTCTGATTGATCCTGATCAAGACCCTTTGGAGAAATAAAGAAGTAAAAAGATGTATTACTGGTTGGCTTTGAGCACCCTGGTGAGTAGAGACAGCTAATGAATGCTTGCTTGCTGCCCTTGATCTTACAGCTAACATCCTATTGTGAGTAATAGTTGTTCACACGGAGGAGCCATAATGGGCCACACGCAGTTGGTAAAACATTTCAGGGGCACCTGGGTGGCTCAGTCATTAAGTGTCTGCCTTCGGCTCCGGTCATGATCCCAGAGTCCTGGGATCGAGCCCTGCATCCGGCTCCCTGCTTGGCGGGAAGCCTGGTTCTCCCTCTCCCACTCCCCCTGCTTCTGTTCCCTCTCTCGACGTCTCTCTCTGTCAAATAAATAAACAAAATCTTAAAAAAAAAAAAAAACCACACGTTTCATAGGCTGGTACAGTTAAGCAGTTTTGGATAGTTCCCTTCCATTATAAATGAAGGATTCTAGGTCTCCTTTAGGGGGCATGAAAGGGGCAGAAGGGAAGATGAAAAATAGTTTTAATTACTGGGGAATTTAACCAGTTTGGGGTCATCTTCAGCTTCTCAACCCACAAGGATTTATATTGGTTTTTCTTAAGGGAAGAGGCCCATTGTGAGTGACTCACCCAAAGCACCTGAAATAATTTTAGCAAAAATTATTAATGATAGGACGCTTTGTATTTGAAATGATACATTTTGCAACTGTTGGACCAATGTGGGGTTCATTGGCCTGTTTGCATCAGAATCACAATGGCTTCCTTGAAGGTCTCCTTCCAAGGCCGGGCTCTGTTGAGGCTTGGCCAGACCGGAGAGCCCTGCGGATGCTACTGTCGTTTTGTTTTCTTTTTGCCCAGTAGGCCGCCAAAAGAAAGTTACAACATTACTCAGAATAAGCATTAGACTTGGAGGTGTTAATAACAGCCTTTAAGTCTGGGCCTCACCGCCCTCTATTCTGGCTGCATGCTTGGATGAGTTATTTAATTTACAGAAGCTTCGAGTTTCTGGTGTTCACCGGTAAAATGCGGATTTATCTGTCTGCCTTGTGACTAGACTACAGGCTTCTTCACAGTGGGGGTTGTGGTTCATCCGTCCTTCGAAACTCAGTACATGGGACGAGGCCTGAGGTAAGAATTCTGCAAATATTTGTCAAGCAAATCAGATTCGTCTTACTTACTCCCCTCATAGGTTGTTTCGGAGAGCAGGTGGGATGCGCGGCAGTAGAGTGTGTGATGGTGGGAGCTCAGGCTCTGGCGTTAGCCCCCTGGGTCGCAGTCCTGGCTCCAGCATGCCCGGCAACGTGACGCTGGGCAGGTTTCTACCCTCTGTGCGTCTGTGAAAACACGTGATGGTACCTATCTCCTCAGGCTGTGAGTACTAGCTTGCCTGGCAGTCGGAGGGTCGGGACTCTGTACACTCCAGCTCGTGGTATGACATGTGAAAAGCTTTTCAAATTGCTGCTCAGGCAAAGGTGACATTTATTCCATGAGGTCTTGCTGAATATCGGATGCTCTGAAATACTTCCGGTAGTATGTCTTTCCCTATCTTACCGAGTGCTAATTCCATTCTGTTTCACATTCTCTAAAGCCCAGGTAGGGTGTCTTTCATGTGGGCCCTTTAATAAAGACACTCATGCTCACTCTGATATAAAATTGAAGGTTCAGGGACGCCTGGGTGGCTCAGTCGGTTAAGCGCCTGCTTTCGGCTCAGGTCATGATCCCAGGGTGTTGGTTGGGATGAGTCCTGCATCGGGCTCCTTGCTCGGCAGGGAGCCTGCTTCTCTCTCTGCCTACTGCTCCCCCTGCCTGTGCTCTCTCTGTCAAATAAATAAGATCTTTAAAAATAAATAAATAAAATAAAATAATAAGGGTCAAAGAAGGCCTAACCTTGGGCTGTCCCTGGCCGGGCCCTGCTGCCTGCTCTTTTCCCACTGTTGGCGGTACAGAAATAACTCTGGTCAATTCCCAGGCATTACAGACTTTTAAGATCATGTTAAATAATAATGATTTCATATGTGACAACACTGCAGTAGTTCCTACGCTGGTTTCCCTGCTTGCTGTCTCTTAGCCCCTTGAGTGTCTCGTGCACAGTGCGGTCTGCTCATCTTCCCAGCATTTCACTTTCTTAAGGTCTCCCCCACCCAGGAACCCTCCTGAGAAAGTATCTTATTTATGGGACCAAATCCAAGTACTAGCGACGTTCAAGGCCATGCGTAATCGGAACCCATTCTATCCATCGGGTTTTTTTGTGTTTTTTTTTTAAATTTTATTTATTTATTTGTCAGAGAGAGAGAAAGCGAGCACAAGCAGGGGGAGCGGCAGGCAGAGCAGGCAGAGGGGAGAAGCAGGCTCGAGCAAGGAGCCCGATGTGGGACTCGATCCCAGGACCCTGGGATCATGACCCGAGCGGAAGGCAGCCGCTTAACCGACTGAGCCACCCAGGCATCCCTCTATCCATCGTTTTATCTATTGATTTTATCTATTCTTTTTCTTCCAGTTCCTCTCTAATGTACACTTTTTCTGCCCACTCACCTGAACACAATCTTGGCTTCTTACTCTCATATTCTTGGTTCTTACACCAAAAGGCCCTGCCGGGCCCATTGTATTTATTTTCATTTGCCCACTGCTTTAAGGCCCACCTACTTTGTCAGTCCTCCCTCTTGTTGAACACTGATCGGCTTCTCTCTGTATGTTTGCATTTCCTTATATTTAATTTAGAGCTTGGTTAGGTGCTATTTAAAAATTCTAACAAAAATGAGAATTTTTGTTTACTTGATATCATAAGCTGATTAGTTAGGCACTGAGGAAAATTGTACTCATTTTATATGTATAGGTAAAAAAATAAAAATAAAAAATTAACATTTTCCTCTTGGCAGCTATAATTCCACCCCACTGCACACAAGTAAAGCCCTAGAGCCCAGACCAAATGTGGTAAAACAGAATAATATAGGGGAGCCGGTAGGGCTACTCTAGCTATCATGGGACTCATCAGTCACTACTTCTTGACATTTATAATACGGGAGACTATGACTGCTTTACTACAACAACATTTCTTCACTATGAAGCCATGGATAGAGTATAGAATTAAGAGCCGGAACCCTGAAGTCATTTAAGTACATGGTGGGCGTTCAGTAAATGTTGGGAGCATAGTAGTCTATGGTTTATTTTTGGCTCCTCACTGATGGAGTCTGATTTATACATGTCAATTCACTTCTCTCTACTAATTTAGTACATCTTCCACAATACCAGGATTTCATTCTAACTTGAGATATAATGAAATAAAATTGTATTGCTAGAGTACAAATATTACAGGTATCAGATGTAATATTACATGAATCAGGGCGCCGACATCTTCTTTTCCTTTCTCCCTCCCTCTTTTCTTTTTCGTCTCGTTCTCCTGGATGGCATCTGAGATGCAGAGAGAGCTTTGGACTAGGAGCTGTGTGGATGGGTACAGGAGTAAGACAGTGCCTTCTCTCTAAGAAATCACAGCCCAGCACGGGAGACACATGTGTGAACAACCGTGTTCTAACCAGAATATGAGACTGAATTAAAATAAAAGGGCGCCTGGGTGGCTCAGTCGTTTAAGCGTCGACTCTTGATTTCAGCTCAGGTCATGATCTGAGGGTCGTGGGATTGAGCCCTGAGGGTTGTGGGATTGAGCCCTGCCTAGGCTCCGAGCTCGGTGGGGAGTCTCCTTGAGATTCTCTCCATCTCCCTCTGCTCCTCCCCCTAAAATAAATAAATAGATCTTAAAAACAAAAGTAAATGGTTATGTAAGCAAAGCAGGGAAAATAAAGGGAAAGGGAAGCTTGAAAAGTATATAATTTGCATAAATCATACTAAGTTTCTAGTATGTGCCAAGCTGTGTGCTAGGTAATAATTATGGGACGGTAACCTCACAGCAAGGATAGGAGGTAGGTAGGTATATGAGTCTACTTTTCAAAAAATAAACTGGAACACAGTCCAAAAGAGGCCGAGCTGGAATTGAACTCTAGACCACTCTTTTACTATACCAACCTGTTTTTATGCCACTGTAAAAATAAAGATGAATCAGTAAATTAAAAGGTTTCCAGGGGTATTTTTAAATAGCCACAAAGCTTTGCAGGGCTCATGTTCCCCTAGAGGAAATTAGCCAGGGTAAAAAGGAATAAAATGGAAAGAAATAACAGGCAGAATAAAACAACTTTTTAAAGAAAATATCCTTCAGTTTTGAAGCCTCTAAAGTAATGAATGCTAATCTCTTCTTAATTAATTTAATAGCTGAAAGAACAGCAGAGACATTGAATGACTTATTTTGTGAAATCTCTAAATAAAATAACTTCCTTCAGGATTATTAAGTAGGTTTTATAAAGGGACTTAAACACAAATTCTTATATGTGGTTGTGTTTTGACTATAATGTGTTTCATTCCAGATGAACTTTAGAAACACTGTCAAATTCCAAACTAATCCCCTTGAGTTTTTTTTTTAATTGAATTCTGGATATCTCTAAATTAATGCGGCAAGAGTGGTTTTCTTTACAGTACTCTAACCCTCCAGGAACATTTATTTAAGTTTTTGTGTGTCTCAGAGTTTTGTGGGTTGTTTTTTTTTCATGTACATCTCTTATTACAGATAGTCTTAGATATTTTATGGTTTTTTTAATGCTGTTAAAAATCTATTGTTTCCATTTTTTCTGTATAATTAAAAGCTGTTTGAATATTCATCTTTTATCCAACCCTTTAAATGAACGTTCATTAATTCCAATAATATTTTAATTAATTCTCTGGTCCTATTATTGTAGAAAATAACTCTATTTCTAGATTTCTTATAACTAGACCCCTCATTTCTCTTTCTTGTCTTACTGAATTGGTAAAAACTGACAAAAAGTATTAATAATCATGGTAACAGTATTCGTTCATGCTAGTTTTGCTTAACACCAGGGAATGATATTGGCTGATGGTTTGTGAGAGATACTCATCATAGAATCCTTCCTTAAAAAAAAAAAAGAAGAAGATTTTATTTATTTATTTGGGAGAGAGAGCAGAGAGAGAAAAAACAAGAGTGGTGGGGAGGGGCAAAGGGAGAGGGAGAAGCAGGCTCCCCACTGAGCGGGGAGCCTGACGTGGGGCTCGATCCCAAGACCTGGAAATCATGACCTGAACCAAAGGCAACCGCTTAACCAACTGAGCCACCCAGGCGCCCCTCATAGAATCCTTCTATTCCTAATTTTCCTAGATATTTTGTAAGGGATGGGCACTGAATTTTATCACATGTCTTTTCAATATCGTCTTAGGGTTTTTCTTATTCGATTTATTAACATATTGTATTACATCAATAATAATAAGTATCTATTTCCTGGGTCCTATCTCCTAGGTCACAGTTTCTTTTTCTTTTAGTGTACTATTGACTTTATGTGATATTTTCCATTTGGGACTTTTTACTCTTGGTATTCGTCAGGGTTATTCATACACATAAGCATACATATTTTATACATATGCATTTGGGGGTCACATCGTACATACACTTCTTGTATTCTGAATTTTCTATTTATATGCTGTAAACATTTTCCTGTGGCATTAGAAATTCTTCAAAACATAGTTTTTAATGGCTGTACAATATGTTATAGATATATTCTAGCTTATTTAATCGTTCCTCTATTATCATTGCTTTAAGTTTTTCCTAATTTTTGCCGTTACAAATAATGCAGAGATGAACATCTCTACATATAAACCTTCCCTCATGTCAGTGGTTATTTCCATAGTGTATTAGTTTCCAAGCGCTGCCACAATCTTAGTGGCTTAAAAGAGTAGAAATGTACTCTCTTATTGTTCCAGAGGCCAAAAACCCATAACCAGGGTGTCAGCCAGGGCATGCTCCCTTTGAAGGCCTTAGGGAAGGCTTCTTCTGGTTTCTGGAGGCTCCTGGAGCTCCTTGGGCTGTGGCAGCATCACTCCAGTGTCTGCATCTGTCTTCACATGGCCTTCTTTCCTGTGTGTGTCTCTGTGTCCTCTCCTTTTCTTATAAGGACACCAGTCATTAGACTTAGAGCCCACCTTAAATCCATGATGGTTTCTTCTCATGGTACTTACTTTATTACATCTTCAAAGGTCCTATTTCCGGATACAGTTGAGGGTTAGACTCGGACATGTCTTTTTTGAGGGGGACACAGTTCAACTCAGTATACTTTCTGTGAGTACAAATACAAAGTGAAAGGATAGGAGCCTTCTTTTTTTTTTTTTTTTAAGATTTTATTTATTTATTTGACAGAGAGATCACAAGCAGCCAGAGAGGCAGGCAGAGAGAGAGGGGGACGCAGGCTCCCTGCTGAGCAGAGAGCCCTATGCGGGGCTCGATCCCAGAACTCTGAGATCATGACCTGAGCTGAAGGCAGAGGCTTTAACCCACTGAGCCACCCAGGCGCCCCGGATAGGAGCCTTCTTAAGCCTCTTCATACTTAGAACCATATTGTTTTCTAGAATGTGTAAGAGGTCCTAGCTCATTTATCGTCTGTGGTATAGAGAGTACCCATTTATCTACACCTTCACCTGCATAAAGTATTACCATTAAAAAATATATATATACACATACATACATATATATTTGCCTCTTTGATAGGATAAAATGGAAACTAATTATTTTTAAATTTCATTCCTTTAATTGTTGGGAAAGTTGACATTTTATGTACTTATTATGGACATTTGTAAATTCGCCTATAAAATCTTTGTTCAAACCTTTTGCCCATTTTTCTTTTGACATGTTAGTTGTTTTCTTATACTGTCATTATGTACGAAGAATATTAGCCCTTTGTCATATTGCTTATAAATATTTTCCCAGTTTGTCATTTACCTCTTAATTTTATAAAACTTTAGCCGTATGTGGTCAAGGATATCAGTATTTCTCTTGTGATTTTTTCCTTTGTTTCTAAACTTCAGAAAATGCTTCCCTATCCAGACAGTACCTAAAATATTTACCTAAGTTTCCCAGCCATGTTATAGTTTCAAGTTTTATATTTTACTTGTTATTTCACCTGGAATTTACCTATGTGTATGACATAAGGATCTAAATAGATGGAGTTTCCCCCCATTTTAAAATTGATTTTTCCCAGCACATTTATTCAGTAATTCCTGTATTTCTCATTAATTCCTTTAAAGCAGTGATTCTCAAGCAGAAGTGATTTTTGCCTCTCAGGGACATCTGACAAGGTCGGGAGACCTTTGGGGTTGTCCTCACAGGGACAGGAGTGCTGTGGGCAGCTAAGGGCTAGAGGCAGGGGTGGTGCTGAACATTGTACAATGCATCCCTCCGCCCCCCACGACGAAGAATTATCCGGCTCAAAATGTCAACAGTGCTGCTGTTGAGAAACCCCTATTTTACAGTTTATCTTAGACTGGCAGGCCTTCGCCGTATTAGATATTAGATGTTGCTAAATATAGAAACCATGGCAGCTGCCCACTCCAGAACCTACTACACAGAGTTTCCGGTGTGAGAAACAACTCAGTCCCGGGTCAGTGCCTACATTTCCTGGGGCCAGTCTTCCGTTTTTCCAACGAGGAGGCCCTTTTAGTAGGCCCTTTTAGGTGTTTCCTTACATCTTTTACATATACAACGCATCTCGCGACTGGAAGTTGCATGGCCTCTCCGCATTCTGGTTTTCCCGTGTGCTCTACTGTAAACCGTGTGATCGGTTTTCCTGATGCCTCAGCATTCCCCCTGGCAGGCAGGAGGCACGCTGCGGAGGCTGCCAGCTCCGTGTGGTAAGCTGGTCCCGGCCACACGTTCCTCTCTCTGGCCCTTCCCTGACTGTGACCTAGTGACATTCAGACGCACCACGAAGTCCCCTCCTTTTCGCTGGCGCCCTCCTCCCCTCCGACCGCCAGCAGCGCGGCTGGCCGGCGAGTGCTCACTCCCTCTGCGCCCCCCCTGCGCGGTGGAGCGCCCCGGGGCTCCCCTCCCACGTGGTCCCCCGCCTGTCCTGCCGCCTCCCTCTTCTAGGAAGTGTGCGTGTTGTCAATCTCTTTCACTTTCATCCGCCCCTTCGCGGGGTTATTCCATGCCCGCACCAGACTCATCAGCCCCCGCAAAAAGAAAAAAAAAAAAATCAGTAACAATTATTCCTTACACTTGGCGAGGAGGATGGGCTGCTCTAAGTAAGGACGGAAAACCCCACGGAGATGCCCTTGGCTGCTCGCAGCTGACGACGTGGTGGTGGCCACTGGGCCCCACCTTTTGGGAAGGCCGTGGGTCCAGGCTGAACCCCCGTGCGCTGCCTCGTCTTGCCCGGAGCAGCGCTGCCCCGAACCCCCCATCCGAAGGTGCGGATCCTGTCCCAGCCCCAGGGGAACCTCCCAGGATACCGCTTCCCAGCCTGAGCCTGGTAGGAGCGGGGAAAGTCGTCTTGAGGCTCCGGGACTCGGAGTTGCTCGGGACTCGGAGTTGCTCGGCAGGTCGGCGGTCATTTCACAGGCAGGCCCCCCCCCCCGAGCTTGCGCTCCTTAGGGAAGAGCCCCTGGCGGGCGTCTTGGTTAGGGCACAGCGGAGTGTTAGTGTGTCCTCGAATGCGGGCTGGTGACCCTGTCCACGCCGTCCAGTGTGTCTATGAGTGACACTCAAGAAGGGAGAGTACAAAAAAAAAAAAAAGGGAGAGTACGAAGGGAGAGATGCCTCCCCACCCCCGCCTTCGATGGTCCACCCTGGGGCCCTGTAAGTGTCCCTGCTCCTGGGGTTGGTGACCCCTTCTCTGCCGCATCCCTTGCAGCTGTCCCTTTCTGGCGCCAACCCCATGGGGTACCGTGGATCCCATCCATGCAAACTGGTGGCTCAATGTAAAAAAAAAGAAAGGGTTGCGGTGGGGGAGGGGAAAGAGCGCTTTGATCCTGCTCCCCCAAAACACGAGAAAGTTTCTCAGCTCCTTTGAGGCCACCGATCTCCAGGTCAGTGCTTGGGCACTTTCAAGGGTCACTGGGGACCACCAGGAACTTGTCAGGTAAACAACCAAAAATAGAGTGAAAACTCTGAACTGCCTCTAGATACAGAGTACTGGAAAAGATTTTGTTGAACCAAACAGGAGGAGGGGGTGGCATGCAGGACCCATGATCCTGGGGTTGGTGGTGGGCTGTCCCACAGAGAAGGTTCCTGCTGCCTAGAGACACTTCACTTCCTCTTGCCTCTTATTCTGATCAATCAGGAATAAAAACTAGAGACCTAGGCTTTCAGGTGGCTAAAAGCCTAAAACAGGAAAAGAAAAAAAACAAAAAACAAAAAAAAGCAGAGGTGGTGGGAGTGGGGAAGAAACTGCCCCCTTAGGTAGCCACAAGCCCAAAGGGGAAAAAAGATAAAAATGAACTTTAAACCTTTGTACTAAGCAAATGCCAGGTCTAGCAAACTCAGTGCTAGTTCTGGATTACTTATTTAAACACACACACACACACACACAAGAACAGGGGCACCTGGGTGGCTCAGTCAGTTAAGCATCTGTCTTCTGCTCAGGTTATGATCCCAGGGTCCTGGAATGAAGCCCCACATCAGCGGGGAGCCTGCTTCTCCCCTTCCCTCTGCTGTTCCCCTGCTTGTGCTTTCTCTTGCTCTCTCTGCCAAATATATAAAGAAAATCTTAAAAAAAAAAAAAAAAAGGAACAACAAAAGAACCTAAATACAGGGGAAAAATAAATTTAAAGTATTTAAATTATGTATATGGTATGTGTGTATAATTAACGTAAAACAAGTTTCTATAATTTGATCCAATTGGAATCCAAAATTTAGATAGTTTTTATAGACTGAAGAATTTTTTTTGTTGTTAATTTTATTTTTTTTAAGATTTTATTTATTTATTTGAGAGAGAAAAAGGGAGAGAGAGAGGAGAGGCGCAGAGGGAGAGAGACAAGCAGACTCCACACTGAGCCTAGACTGAGGAATTTCTATAACAGAAAGATTAAAAGGGTGCCGATTGGCTTTCATGCCGCTGCAACCTACATTCTTCATTAATTTTAACGTTTTCTAAAATGCACCAATTGATAAACTTCTTGGGCTTAATACTGGGGCTCAAATTAGAGTTATACCTGGGCATCCCACTGAGGGGTTTTTGTTTTTTAGATTTTATTTATTTGAGGAGAGAGAGAGTGAGCAGGAGGGCGAGGAAGAGAGAATCTCAAGCAGATCTGCACTGAGCACAGAGCCTGACGTGGGGCTCGATCCCACAACTGTGGCATCATGACCTGAACCAAAACCAAGAGTTGAACACTTAACCGACCGAGCCACCCAAGCACCTCCATCCCACTGAATTTAAACTTATGCCCTGATAATCTTAAAAAGGTAACTAAATATAAAATAGAGGGAAAAATAAGTATGCCTCACTTTCACTGTAGCCTTGCCTTAATTTCCCACAGTCACAGTACTCATTGACCTAAAATATCCCATGTTAGACATAGATGCTCTAATAAAATGAATAATAAATTAAAATTAGTTTTAGTTTGGGGCACTTTACAAATTGGCTTGATAAATGGAACCCCATGGATCCCAGTTAAGATTGTTAATATGGCCCCAAATAAATTAAATAGGACCTTCAGAGATTAAAACTTACTATATAAAACCTAATACATAAAGAAGTGATTATCCCCACTGCTTCTCCATTTGACAGTCTAATTTTGCCTGTCCTTAAATCTGAAAAATAACTAACGGTGCCTCCTGATGGATTACTACAAGCTTAGTGCTGTGGTCCCATCTAGCCAGGCCGCTGTACCCAAGACCCAATATTGTTGAAATTACTGATTCTGTTTAATCAATAATCAGTAAACATTGTGCTCTTACAGATTGGCTGATGTGTGCTTTTCAGGGCCTGTTCAACAGGCTCAGCTCTAGTTTGCCTCCCCTCTGAAGGGACACTAGATACCTTGTCTCAGCTACTTGTGGGGTATTTTAACAGCTTCACTATTACACAGTCTTTCCGACCTCGCCGACGTCCACCTTTCTCCAGGTCATTAAATTGATAACATCCTTTTTCAAGAAGACTCACTTGATACACATACTGACACTTAAGTCTAAAATCATTTAGTGCTTCTTAGGTTCTGGTAACTTACATATTCCCCATTTACCAATTTTACTTAATTAAATTCAACAGGAGGGGGGGTGCCTGGCTGGCTCAGTCAGAAGAGTGAGGGACTCTTGATCTGGGGGTTGTGAGTTGGAGCCTCAGGTTGGGCATAGAGATTACTTAAATAAATAAATAAACTGGGAAAACTTAAAAAAATCATCAGGCATTCCCATTAGTGTCTTCAAAAACTCCTTCACCGTAGAGGTTTGGGCAACCTCTTCTCATGCCTTCTGGAATCTCTGGGCTATTTATGATGGCCACTGGTTGCCCCTGGGCTTCTGATGAAACTGCCCCTCTCCATCTCGTGCTGTACTCCATCGAAACACCAAATGACTGGCTCCCTACTGGGATCTCCTGGAAATAGAGATTCTCACAGACCTGAGCCTGGGACCCTCCATACCCTGTTGCACCTTATGCTTTGGATTAAAACAACACCCCACAAGCTTGCTGTGTCTACTGAGGCCTCCTTAAGACAAGATGGAGCCACACCTGGACCGTCTGGCATATTCCACCTGCGGGACGGGGTGGCTTCCCCTGTCCTCAGTTTCCTGCCAGATGCCAGGGTGCTAAAGAGGTTACCACTCCCGCAGAGCCCTTGGCTACCTGGAGAACCTCTTGGGATTAACTGAGTGACCAGCAGTGGGAGTTCACGTCCTGTGAGAATGGCACTGCCAGCCCTCACGCGTGCTGGAGGTCAGTAGAATGTTGACTTTCTATCCCTTTGCCAGAATGTCCCCAATAAAGGATGGGACCCGAGAAACAACATACTTGGCCAAACATTAGGCGATCATCTTGGGCCAGATGTCACGGCCAGTTAGGGCCCCGTCCTCACACTTATTATAAACTGTTGGACCATTGCCTAAAAATTACCTCCTTCGAGGAAGATATTTGAGAAATCTCTTGCCTCACAGATAGCCAAAATCTAAATTGTGAGACTGAGCCCCACACTGGGCTCTGTGCTGGGCGTGGAGCCTGCTTAGGAGTCTCTCTCTTTCCCTCTGCCCATCCCCCCTCCATAAAAATAAAATTAATTAATTAATTTTTTAACCCCATTTAAGTAATATAATTACTCCTTACACACATGTACCTATGGCCTCCCTAGTCAAGTTGCCTTTCTTTAATGTAGCATCAAATCATTCTAAACATAGCTTCCATATTGGGTTTTAAAAAATGCAGCCAGGGGCGCCTGTGGGGCTCAGTCAGTTAAGCATCTGCCTTCAGCTCAGGTCATGATCCCAGGGTCCTGGGATGGAGCCCGGCATCGGACTCCCTGCTCCATGGGAAGCCTGCTTCTCCCTCTCCCACTCCCCCTGCTTGTGTTCCCTCTCTTGCTATCTCTCTCTGTCAAATAAAAATAAAAATCTTTTTAAAAAATAAAATAAAATAAAATAAATAAATAAAAGATGCAGCCGGTTTTGGATGACGCAATTAATTGACCCATGGAAGCCATTTCACTTTTGTAACTTAAAATAGGAATCTGTCTCGGGACTCTTCAGTTAATTTGTTTGTTTCTTTGTGTAAAAATATCACATTATTTTTATTCCTGAAGTTTATGATGTACCTTATGTATATACTTTAAGTTTATGATCTACTTTGACGTATGTTAGGGCAGCCCTCTTATTGACTCTCATTCTAGATGAAGTTGGAATCTTACTGAAATTTTATGAAACCTACATAAAGCTGTGGTTGCTAAACTTTAACGTGTGGTAGAATCACTCAGGGAGCTTGGTAAGAAGACAGCTTTCTTGAAAACCTCCCCTTCTGCCTCTCGTGATTCTGTTAAGTCTGGGTTCAGCCCAAGAATCTGCATTTTAATAACCATCAAGGGATTGTAAGGCAGGCCTCCCTAGATCCCATTTGGAGACGCACTACTGTGAGCAATTTGCACAGAACTGACAACTTTTTACTGTCTCTTCATTTATTTGGATCTTCTTTTTACCTTTTAGCAAAGTTCTTCCTTCAAATGTTACATCTTGCATACTGTGAGTGTGTTTTTTTTTCCCTATTATATCTTGTAATTGTTATTGCTAGTACACAGAAAGGCTATTGATTTTTAGATGTTTGTTTTTTATCCAGCCACTTGGCTCACTTCTCTTGTTAAATCTAATAGGTTTTCAGTTAAGCCCTTTGCATGGGTGAGGTGAAGGTGAGATTGGTAAATCAGCTCAGCAGCAGGGAACACTGGATTTTGCCTCCTCCTTCATAACATTATACCCATTATATCTAGTTTATGTGTCACTGCATTGCCCAGAGCTTCCAGAACATTGCTAAATAAACACTCAAAGAGTCTCCCTTAATTTGTTCCTGATTTTAAAGGAAAGCCTTATTATGTTTTCATGGTTAAGAATGGTTCTGACTGCTGGGACGCCTGGGTGGCTCAGTTGGTTAAGCGACTGCCTTTGGCTCAGGTCATGATCCCAGGGTCCTGGGATCGAGCCCTGAGTTGGGCTCCCTGCTCGGTGGGGAGCCTGCTTCTCCCTCTCCCTCTGCTGCTCTGCCTGCTTGTGCTCTCTCGCTCTCTGTGTCAAATAAAAAAATAAAGTCTTAAAAAAAAAAAAAGGTTCTGGCTATTGGTTTTATTTATTTATTTATTTTTGTTTTATTTATTTATTTTAGAGAGAGAGTGGGTGTGAGGTCAGGGAAGGGCAGAGGAAGAAGGAGATAAGCAAACTCCCTGCAGAGCAGGGAGCCTGATGCAGGGCTCGATCCCAGGACCCTGAAAGCATTACCCGAGCCGAAACCAAGAGTTGGATGCCCAACTGATTGAGTCACCCAGGCACCCCCATTCTGGCTATTGATTTTAAAGATTTTATTTATTTATTTAACAGAGAGAGAGAGAGAGAGAGAGAGATCACAAGTAGGCAGAGAGGCAGGCAGAGAGAGGGGAAAAGCGGGCTCCCCGCTGAGCAGAGAGCCCGATGTGGGACTCCATCCCAGGACCCTGAGATCATGACCTGAGCCGAAGGCAGAGGCTTTAACCCACTGAGCCACCCAGGCGCCCCTGGGCTATTGATTTTAGAAAGATCTTTTTAAATTTATGTTAAGGAAATAGCTTACTAAAAAAAAAAAGGGGGGAAATAGCTTACTATTCCTGGTCTTAATGCTGCTGCTGCTGCTACTTTTTAAAATAAGGAATGGGCGTAGAAACTGTAGGGAGAAAAAGTCTTTGTTCTTTTTTTTTTTTTTTTTAAAGATTTTATTTATTTGACAGAGAGAGAGAGAGAGATCACAAGTAGGCAGAGAGGCCCACAGAGAGAGAAGGGGAAGCAGGCTCCCCGCTGAGCAGAGAGCCCATGCGGGGCTCGATCCCAGGACCCTGAGATCATGACCCGAGCCGAAAGCAGAGGCTTTAACCCACTGAGCCACCCAGGCGCCCCGAAAAAGTCTTTGTTCTTATACCCTCTTAAGTTCTTTACCTGGGACCCTGTAAATTGGGATGACAAAAGGCAGATGAACAAAAGAAAAGAAAGAAGTTCATTAGCATGTGAATTCCCACTTACACGAGGGAGCACCCAGAGATGAGTAACTTAAAAGAGTGGGGAGAGCTCGTGGTCTAATATAATGTTGTATGTCATTTATACCTCAATAAGAAGAACAGATTAGGGGTCCATATATCTAACTTCCCAGGGGAGGAGAAGGGGCCCTTCTGGAAAAGCAGACAACTTTTTGGGAAGACCTGTGGGCCCTTAGGGGAATAGACGGGAGACATGCTACTGTGTGACAGTGTCTGGGTGTAGAGTCACTCGTGGTGGGGGACTGATGACAATTGATTTCTTTGAGGAGGATCTTCTTGTAGACGGATAAGGAGTTTCAGGAACTCCAATGCCTTCACACCGGAACAATTCTTACATCAAAGAGGTATGCTTTGGGGTGCCACATCCTGCCTGATCCCTTTCAAATCTTACTTAGTGCCTTTCAGTGTCTATTTAAGAAGTAAAATTGTTTTTCCTTTTTTTTTTTTTAAGGATATTAATAAAATTTCTAACCCATCGGGGCCCCTGGGTGGCTCGGTTGGTTAAGCACCCGACTCTTGATTTTGGCTCAGGTCATAATCTCAGGGTCCTGAGATCTAGCCCAACATTGGGCTCCCTGCTCAATAGGAAGTTTGCTTGAGATTCTCTCCCTCCCCTTCTACTCCCCCATCTCTAAAAATAAATAAATATATCTTTTTAAAAATATCTGACTCATCCGTTTACCTTTCTGAAATAACTCATACTTAGTTGTAGCTCATTCTTCTTATTCATTTATTCTGAATTTTATTCCCTACAGTTACAGTCTCTGTGAGATATTTTCGTTCTAGAAAGTAGCTTGCTTGCCAAACTGCAGTTGTCAAAACCAAGGTTTTAAAGATTAGGGTAAGGCACTGACTTCCGTTTTGAATATGAACTAAATTCAGTAAAGGGAAAATTCTAGGTGGCAGTCTCTTCCAAGACAAACCAAATTTGTTGATATTAAAACCTGTGCTGAGGGGCACCTAGGTGGCTCAGTCAGCTAAGTGTCCGACTTGGTTTCAGCTCAGGTCATGATCTCGTGGGTGGTGGGATCAAGCCCTGAGTTGGGCTCCACACTCAGGTGGGGGAGTCTGCTTGAGGCTTCTTTCTCTCTCTGTCCCTCCCCCTGCCTGTGCATGCTCTCTCTCCCTCTCTCTAAAATCAATAAATAAATCTTTAAAAAAAATAATAAAACCTGTGGCTAGGTAACTTTTTTCCTGGTTCACATTCTCTAATTGATCAGAAAATATTTGTGGTTTCATAATTCACCAAGAGACTGAATACGCTTTGAAAGCTCCATTGTTTGTTTTTACAAATTTGACTAAATATTCCTTAAACTATGGTCATTTAAGAAAATTATTGAAGTAAAAAAAAAAATTATTGAAGTAACTACTGGCATGTTTTGGAGAGGCTCCCTGCTGATTAATCCCATGTATGGAGAAGACAGAGCCAAGAGATCTGTCTGATCCACTCAATACACATACCTATAAGATCTACAGACAGCAATAATTGTTGTCTTGGGTTTTGTTTTTTTTTTAAGATTTTATTTATTTATTTGACAGGGAGAGAGATCACGAGTAGGCAGAGAGGCAGGTGGCGGGTGGTGGGGGGGAAGCAGGCTCCCCGCTGAGCAGAGAGCCTGATGTAGGACTGAATCCCAGGACCCTGAGATCACGACAGCCGAGCTGAAGACAGAGGCTTTAACCCACTGAGCCACCCAAGCACCCTGTCTTGGGTTTTTCTGTTTGTTTGTTTGTTTGTTTGTTTAAGGGTATAAGCTACGGATATGTAAAAAAAAAAAAAAAAAAAAATCAAGAATTTATAATTTTTTATAAAGAATTATAAAACTTGATGATGTTTTATATCAAAAATACTTATTCTGGGGCACCTGGGTGGCTCAGTCAGTTAAGTTTCCAGCTCTTGGCTTCAGGTCATGATGGTCCTGCTTTCAAGGTCCTGGAATTGAGCCCCATGGGGGGCATCCCCACTCCTCAGGGACTCTGCTTGTCTCCTTTTCTCTCTGCCCCTCTCCCCGCTCACACATGCATTTTCTCTCTCTCTCTCTCAAATATATAAATCTTTAAATATATTTATTCAAGTATTCAACTACCTATTCAAAAATATGAGAGATGACATCTTTTTATTCAGAAATGAAATTAGTCTCTATATTTTTTGGAGATATATTCATCAGGTCTTGGTATCAGAAATACTCTACTTTCAAAAGAATTTGGGTAGCTTCTCATAGTTTTCCATGTTCTAGTATAATTTAGCTTTAAAATTGGCTTTTCCTTCAAAGTTTGAAACTGTTAACGGGTAATATTTAGAATTTGACAAATTTGTGACTCTCATACAGATATGAAATGAACATGTGTTACAGACTTTATTGTAGTCATTAATCAGTGAGGGAACCAGGCAGATGTTATAACCAGTTCAGAGAGAATTTTTAAAAAATTAATAGATCAACAGTGTTGAATTATAGATAAGCAATATTGAAACGACTGAAAAAAATGAGCAAATGGAAGCAGAAGTGGTTTTTTCACAGGGGAATCAGTTGAACTTCCACCAGACAGAATAGAATCTGCATGTCTGTAGATAACAATGATTTTGTCTTGCTCTCAGTCACTTAGAATTTACCGTCGTAAACTAGCTCCTGTGGAATCGGATAACCCGGAGGGCCGTCCTCTAGATAATGCGTAGTTTTCCACTGAACACAACTTTTTTTCCTACAAAAATGACGCATTAGCAAAGCTAAAGAAATTCATTCAACAAAGGTTTGAATGTGTATCTAGTGCCTGTAACTATCTGTTTCTTCCTGAATTTAATACATTTGGTTCTGATGCCTGCAAAAGTTGAGACTCCCTGAACTAGTGAATTTCTTTTTTTTTTTTTTTTTTTTAAGATTTTATTTATTCATTTTGAGAGACAGAAAGAGAGCACCAGCCAGGGGGAGAAGGGGAGGAAGAGGGAGAAGCAGACTCCCGGCTGAGCAGTGAGCCTGATGTCGGATTCGATCCCAGGACCCTGGGATCATGACCTAAGCCAAAGGCAGACGATTAACCGACTGAGCCACCCAGGCGTCCCGCAACTAGTAGATTTCTTAGTCATTCTTCATGGCCCAGCATCAATGTTACCCCATGTGCAGTACCCTCCCGGCCCTCTCAGACAAAATTAATGACTTCCTCCTCTGTCTGCCCATAGTACTTTATTCATGCTATTTATGTTGAACTTATTTTATTATAGTTAGCTAACAGTCTTTCCTCCTCCGTAGGTTATAAGGTCTAGGGTTATTGTTGTTCTTTATATTTTCCAGCACCAGGCACAGTGTCTGGCATGAAGGAGGTCTGTGTCATAGTATCACAAATTGCTTTCATTTCTTCTGCTTCCATGACCCCTTTTCACTCTCTCTTACCCTTTCTTTCTCTTCCTGGATCTTGGCTTCTGGGTGTGAATAAACCATCCGCATGAGATCTTGCCATCCAAAAGCGTTGTTTTCACTCAATTCAAGGTTTCAACCCTTTCATATCTATCAGATAGGGCTCAAAGAGAGAAGCAAAACCACAAATGGAGATATGTATAATTATATATATATATTATGATTGATTACAGGGATTTGAATTTTTTTTTTTTTAAAGAGTCTATTTATTTGTCAGAGAGCCGAGTGCATGCACAAGCAGGGAGAGCAGCAGGCAGAGGGAGAAGCAGGCTCCCCGCTGAGCAAGGAACCCAATGCGGGACTTGATCCCAGGAGTCTGGGATCATGACCCAATCTGAAGGCAAATGCTTAATTTAAATTGATTTAAATTGAACACAACTGTAGAACTGGTTAAACGGTGCAAAGCTATTGTCTTCACTTCCATGCTGGAGCATGAAGCCACTGGGTAGACACTGGGAAGGAAAAGATGCATGAGAAGGGGACGTGGGGGAACATGAAGGAAGACTGAGCCCCATGAGCACAAGTGGAACTCATGAGCATGAACTGGAACCCACGAGGACAGACGGGGACCGAGTCCGTGCTCCTGACTCCAACCTTGATGAAGTGGATGTCCCACCAGAGAAGCCGGTGCCTCCATCATGGAACGAACACACTGCTGACCCAGCAGCTGGAGAAGCTGAAGGGGGGTCTGGGCAGAGGGGAGCAGCTGCAGACCCACAGCTGCCCTGCGGCAAGGAGGGAGCCGGTGGACAAACAACCGTGTGTGGGAGCTACAGAAGCACCTGCTGCAACCTTCCAACGTAAAAGCAGAAAGGCTCTGTGCATCTAAAATTGTTCCAAAATAAAGCTTATTTGATTGTTGTTTTTTTCTTAATGGTCCTCTTCACTTTCACCTCCAAATCTCATGTGAGCATATCTCTTGTGGCCCACTCTTAACCAGAAACCTACGGGGAAGGAAATTCTGGAAAACTTAACACAGCCAGCACAATATCTATGTGTCTGATTCTGAAATACCTGGGCTTTACTCTGTGAACTGGAAAATCTGAAATACAGGCAGTATTTTGCCAAAAAACCCCATTGTGGGGTGGTGGTGAGAGAAAAAAACCTTTCATAGACTGGCTGGCAGTGGAATTGGTTCCAGAAAGATGGTTAAGAATTCCCTGGTGGGGGCCGCCTGGGTGGCTCAGTCGGTTAAGCATCTGCCTTTGGCTCAGGTCATGATCTCGGGTCCTGGGATCAAGTCCCGCATCGGGCTCTCTGCTCAGCAGGGAGTCTGCTTCTCCCTCTGACTCTTCCTCTGTGCGCGCTCTCTCTCTCTCTCTCTCTCTCGCAAACAAATGAATCAAATCTTAAAAAAAAAAAAAAAGAATTCCATGGGGGAAGGCTAAGACACCCCATGGGAGACAAATCATGATTCTCAACAGAAGACCCTCAGTCACCAGTAAAAGGCATAAGTATGCCGAGTATATTGTCTTTCCTGAGGTGAGATAGATTTGAGCAAGATTATCGGTAAGATTTCAAAGCAAAGCCATCTAAATTTAATTAATTAGAACATCACCCACGCATTATAGTTCATTGCATTTTTTTTAGTAAGTGGTGAGTGTAATGAGGGATGATAGAGTTTAGTAGAACTGTAATGGGCAAGAGCTGGGACTCAGCCACTTCCTAGCTGTGTGACCTTGAGCAAGATGTTAAACCTTAAGCCCTTGTATTCTCATTTGTAAATTGGCAGTAGGAACGGTGTGTACCTCACGGAGTTCTTAGGAGGACTTGAGAATTCGTAGAAAGTGCTCAGCAGAATATTAGGAACATAGAATATTAACTGCTGCCAATATCTTATCATCATCGTTGTGGTCGCTATTATTTTATCATTGACCTAGGAAATACTTACCAGGCCGGTTGATTTCCAGAGTCTCCGTAATACCTTTGTCCGCTCAAAGTGACAGGCCAACGTAGCAGATGGGGCCAGCATCGACCGTCGGAGGAAATTTGCTCTAGTTATTTGTAATGCTTCCTTTAGTTGCTCTTGTCTTCCCAGCCCCAGCCCCAAAATGCATTCTTCCACTTTCCTGTAAAAGATCTCTTTCCTTTGTCTACAAAATGAGCTTTGCGGCTCTTCTGCACCCCTGCCCTACCACACCTTGGGCGAGGATGGTTTTAGGACCCAGGGTGCCACGGCTGGAGGCACAGGCACCCTACCGGTTGGTGATGTGGGCAGCTTGGTCCTCGAAGGAAGGAATGAGATGCGGTTAAAGGGATTGAGTCTCCCCGTAGCAGAGGTTAGGGACTTGTTTTGTGAGGCCATAGAAAAACAGACCGATGTCCACCACAGCCATGGGTGTCATTTTATAACCATAAACAGAAGCTGCTAAGCATTTACCTATGTGCCTGAGAGAGAGAACTGGGTATCTCTTTATCTTTGTTGAACAATTAAAAACAAAGAATGGAATGTTATCCTTTAATTAAAGAGCTATTCTAACCTCTTTCTTTATCCTGATTATCATTGAGTTTCCATAAATCTTCATCTCCTATAAATCTACAGTCTCATTTTCTCTCCCCCCATCTTAGGTTTTCTGGTTTGTGGCTGTTTTAACTGGAGAAAAATCACTGAAGTATACTTTGGAAATGATAGCCCCCTTTTGGTTTTATTACAAAGTCTAGTATTGATTGGATCCCCAGAATGTACTTTTATTTACATACCTCTCTTTTAGAACAAAATCTATGGATCCTATCAATGCGGTGACTTTTTCTCCTTTACCGAGCCCTAACTGATGTTACTCCAAATAAACAATTCCCTCAGTGGAAATGAATGAAAGGTTTCTATTCATTGAAAGATGTGTCCTGAGACGCCTGGGTGGCTCAGTGGGTTGGGCCTCTGCCTTCTGCCCAGGTCATGATCTCAGGGTCCTGGGATCAAGCCCCTCATCAGGCTCTCTGCTCGGTGGGGGGCCTGCTTTTCCCTCTCTCTCTGCCTGCCTCTCTGCCTACTTGTGATCTCTTTCTCTCCGTCAAGTAAATAAATAAAAAAAAGAAAAAAAAAATCGAAAGATGCGTCCTGCAGGTCCTACCTCGGATATGTTTTTAAGAATGAAATGCATCAAGCATTCTTTCTTCTTTTGCCTCCAGACCCCCAAAGTATTTCTTCAATTCGTCTCTTTCACGATCTCTCAACAGCTTCTGCTTTGGTCCAGGATGCAGGTGTCTCTCTCCAGGAACATTGCAGTAGCTCCCACTCCCCCCGAATATTTCTATACCGCGGCCACACTGAAATCCTCTTCCCCGGCAAAGTAGGTTCAAGACCGAATCATGTTTCCGAGGCTTTGTTCAAGCTCTCCCTCGGCCCAGAATGCCCTTTGAAGCTTTGTTTGCTGGTGAATTCCGTCAAGACCATTTTAAATGTCATCTCCTCCTTCAATCTCTTCCCAGCTCCCTCGGTTGGGATTATGCATGCCTTATTTTGGGCTGGGTAGAGTTTGCTGGTATTACAAAAACTGCTACATTTGCATTTGTAATTATTTCATTGTGTCTGTCTTCTTGAGATGCCCTGGGGAGGGGGCGGGGGCAGAATCCTTGCCTTCCCAATTGTACCTAAACCACTCGCTCCCCAGCGCAGTACCTGAAGCAGGGAGGCACTTGGTAAATATTTGCTGAATGAATGTAAATACGATCTTGTTTTTTTAGCTGAGTATATAAATAAGAAAGAAAGACATAATAAAGAAGACAATTACTTGGTTATTTTTCTGAAGAAACTAGAGAAAGCTGCAAGCAACTCGTTTGCAATTTAAAAGAAACGAGCTATTCATTCACAACTAGGGGATGAAATTCTGGGCTCCCAGGACACACTTCTCTCTCTTTTCGAATTGCGTAGCGCCTACCTAAATGTACAATGAATGTCTTGGAGAAAGAAAAAAAATCTTTTTTTTTTTTTTTGCTGTCTCCCAAAAAAGAAAATCAAAGAATGAAATGGTTCTTCTGAGAAAATCACAGCTTGTGCAACCTAATTTTGAATTACAGTCATGGTTTAGTTATTGTGTTTTAATAAATCAGGTCATTTTGACCCAACACACTTTTCCCTCTCATTCTTTTGACATCATCTAGAATGCTTTAGGACCGTGCAGTTGGCTCTCCGGATGGCCCGTCGAGACAGTACCCATTCTGATTCCATGCATTAAGATGCCAACATTTCTTTGTCCCCCAAATCAATGTAAAGCATCTCTTTATCTTTGTAAATTTACCATTTAATACTCATCAGGAAATAAACTCGTGAGTGCTCGTGACCTCTAACTGATTGCCAGAATATGTTATGTGGTGTTTTATTGGCACTTACTCCCATGATGGCCGCCCTCGAGGTCTCCACATTGTCTCGCCTCCGGGTAGTTGTGGATTCTGGTGAGGGAACAAGGACAGGGCGCACCATGACTAGCTCACCATTCCCACCCAGAGAACTCCCAAGGAGAAGTGTGACTAGAACGTGGGCATGGCAGTCCTTCTTGTGGCCTCCTCGCCTCTTTCTCTACTTCCCATGTCTTTCTGTTTCTGGAGAATACTGTAAAAATATAGCGAATTTAATCCTCCTAAAATACTGTCTTTATTGCTCAATAAAGGGATGCCCATCTCCCCCCACCTTACCCAAGAATGTATTTCGCTTCAACCCCCTTCCCAAGCAAGGGTGTTGGGTCCATACGGCCTGGCTGCAGACGCCTCCCCAGCCTTGCCTCAGCCTCACATCTCCTCAACCAAATGCCCCTCCCATCAGCCACGCTGCCCACAAACTCTTCTCCACAAATACTTTCTACTCCCTTTTCAGGCAGTTTCTCTGCTAATAGCCTTCTGTTGCCTCTCAGTATGTTGCAGTTCTATTCATCATCCAAGGCACAGCTCAAATGCCACCCTCTCCACAGACCCTGTCCTAATCCCCAAAGTCAATTAATCACTCTTACTGTAGTGCAGACATAGATCTTTGTTTTCAGTGTAGGCGCAGCAATAATCAGGTTACTCCTAATACCGTAGTTATTTGTGTCCACATTTATGTTCCCTTGAGCCAAAGTTCCTGCTTTTGTTTTACTGTTTCAATTCTTCTATTTCCCATTTCCAAGCATAGCGTCGTTCATTCATTCTTCACCAGATATTCATTGAGCACCCTACTATGGGCCAGGCCTTGTTATAGACACTGGGGATAAAACAGGAAAAGGAAGAGAAAATGTCTTCCCTCATAGAGCTTACATTTAGTGAAAGAAGAAGGTCTGATTATAAAATAAATTGATAAAATATGATACGAGGTGCCATGGAGAATAAGGGAGCAGACCGGTACAGGGGGTTCAGGAGGTGAGGGGTAAGGGTGATTTAAAATCGGTTTTCAGGGAAGTCCTCCCCAAGAAGGTACCATCATGGTGAAGATTTGTGGGGGTGAGGGAAGAGTCACGTGCATTTGTTGGGGGGCAGTGCAGGGAGGTGCCGCGGATATCCAAGGTCCGCGTGGAGGCCAGAGTGGGCCGGAGCCACGGGGAGGCAGTGGACCAGGTCGGAGGGGAGTGCCCTCGGAGGCGGGGGCCTGGCTGTTTACCCTTGGCAGGATGTCGAGCTAAAGCATACCATGATCTGATCTGTGTCTTAAAAAGCATCTCCCTGGCCACTGTGGTGAGACGGAGCCAAGATCAGGATCATTTTTAGATCAGGTTTTCCTGGCACGTTGAATGTGCGTATTCGAGAAATCGAAGTGTCTAAGGTGACCCTGAGGCTTTTGGTCTGAGATCTAGGAAGGATGGAGCGGCCGTTAATGGAGAAGTAGAGACTACAGCTTTAGGGGAACGAGATCAAAAGGACATCTGTGTCTACTGACGTTTAAAGGTGCCCACAGTTCATTAAGTACAAGATTTCACATGTACACGTATTGGGGGGAAAGCCTGGAGGATGGACTTTCTGTTAGCGGTTAACTGTTTAGGGCATGGCATTGCTGGCGGCTTTCGCTTCCCATTTCCTAACTCTTTTTTTTTCTTTTTTTTTAAGATTTTGTTTATTTAACAGAGAGAGATCACAAGCCGGCAGAGAGGGGGGGGGAAGGAGGCTCCCTGCTGAGCAGAAAGCCCCATGCGGGGCTCGATCCCAGGACCCTGAGACCATGACCTGAGCCGAAGGCAGAGGCTTAACCCACTGATCCACCCACGAGCCCCCCATTTCCTAACTCTTAATTCCACGTGCATGCAATCCCCGGGTCTAGGTGATCTGAGGGCAACAAGATGTGTGAGATGTGGCCCGGGCCTCGGCATGTGTGAGAAGAGGGCAGGACGCAGAGCAGGTGAGGGAGGGCAATCGTACCCTGTAAGTCTGTCCACGTCCCACGCCTCGGCTCGCAGCTTTTCATGCTTCTTCCTTCACTCGCCGGAAAGCCCAAACCTTGGAGGCCAACTCACAGTGACAATCAGAATAGAAACATATTCACCGTGGAGTTAAAGTAACATGAATTATTTGCTTAGGAAGTTCTTTCTCGTCAGTAACTCCACTCAGAAAACCGTATTATAGGGGTGCCCGGGTGGCTCAGTCAGTTAAGCATCTGCTTCGGCTCAGGTCATGATCTCTGGGTCCTGGGATCAAGCCCTGAGTCGCTCAAATAAATAAATAAAATCTTAAAAAAAAAAGAAAGAAGAGAAAAGAAAACTATATTATAAGCCTATAGATGACTTGGTAGATAGGGATTTGCAAGAGAGGATATTTCCATCAAGCAAGACTAGTTTGGCGAATTGTTGTTCTTTACTGTCAGGCTCAGAATCAAAGCACCTTTTCCTCCATCCAGCACTACTCAGACACACTAAGAATTCTAATGGTTCAACTTTCTCAGTGAATCCACCCTTAATTCACACAAGCAAGGAACACTTCACCCTATTAGGGGGAGTATAGCTGATTTGAGAATGTGAATAATATGCTATAAATTCGTTATCTACAGAAAGAGAACGGGCTATTTCCTGAAAGAAAACGGTTTTCCCAGTGTGTCCTTTGCAAGGGGACGAAGGACGGTAGAGCTGGTACAGGTGCATTATAGGTACCAGAGTTGGGAGGGAGAAGTAGCACAGGCAGGGGGCCCGTCCTGAAAGGTAGACCGGTGTTCACTGTCCCAAAGCCACCAGCCAGGCCACAGGGAGGGAGAGACTGTTGCTTCAGGTCCAGTGAAGGGACAGAGGGAGGAACTTGGGAGAGACTGCATGTGAGTCACAGGGGCGATTGCCCCACCCCACTCTTCTTCTCCCTTCCACTCTGGAGAACTCCTCTCCCGGGAGAGCGGGAGGGCTTCAGTCTTCATGGGGAGGTGGAGCTGGCGTTTGAGCAGCGAAAGGGACAATGGGAGAATGATATCCTGAACCCATGACTCAAGATCAAAGCCACAGTATCGTTGGTCTGGTGACGGGACACCCGAGGGCCACCGAGAGCCACGCCAGCCTCTGCTGTGGAGAGTTGAGAAACATGCCGGTCCTGGGGCGCCTGGGTGGCTCAGTCGGTTAAGCATCTGCCTTCAGCTCAGGTCATGATCCCAGGGTCCTGGGATCAAGCCCTGCATTGGGGCTCCCTGCTCATCGGGGAGTCTGCCTCTCCCTCTGCCCCTCCTCACCTCCTCATGCTTGCTTTTCTCTCTCTCACTCTCTTTCAAATAAATAAATAAAATCCTAAAAAATTAAAATTAAAAACTAAATTTGAGAAAATTAAAAAAAAATAGATGCATACCAGTCCTCTTAGTGACATGCTTGCAAGTCATTGATGGGTTGTTTAGCAACTCTACAGTCTTCATTTCCTTGGCTAACTGTGGGGCCACCTTTATTGGTGATTTTCCTCATCCTGTTCCTAATCCTGAGACAAGCACTTATTTCTACCCCATAACCTTGTAATGCTTACGATGAACATGAAGTGACCCTGTCTGCGGGCATGAGGGGTTGAGGAAGACCGAGAAGGTTGATAATTTATGAGGTCTCTTCCAGGGGGCTTTCTGGACAGGGAACTGTTCGAAATGAGAAACCGTAGTAGATCACCTTGCACGAGCTGTGCGGCGGGCAGCCCGCTTGTGGAAGAACAGGTCTTTTGAGGCCCTGGTCTCCATGTTTCTCGCTCTGGGGATGTGGTGGTTCTGAGTGTTTGGGGGAGTTTGGGTTCTGAGTTCTGGATTCATTCTTCTAGCCTTGCGTGGGAAGGCTGCAAAGTGATGTACGACCTTCTTCAGCACCGGTCTGACCCCCTCAAAGAAGAAACCCTTTGCTCCCATCTCTTTCATGTGGTTTTTGTCTTTCCAAAGAAGTCACCACTATAGTTTCTAGGAGACTGTTGGGAGGATTTTTGTACAAGGTCATACCCTGCTTCACCGACAGAACATTAAAAACCTGGCCTAGATTCTCTTTCAGGTTTCTCGCCGAATTCCTAAGTAGTCACCGTTAAGCTGGAGTAAATCTGTAGTTCTTCCTGTTTCTCTTGGATCACAAATGGGTCGGGCATCAGTGAGATTAGGACAGCTACTTATAATAATAGACTTCTAATTATTGAGTGCTTGCCATATGCTTACCCAAGAGCCTTATATGTATGAACTCCCTTAATCCTCGTAGCAGCCCGAGGAGATTGGTACTATTATGATCCCATTCTATAGATGAGAAAATTGAGGCTTAGGGAGGTTAAGCAATTTGCACATCATCACCCCGCCACTCACTGGCAGAGCCTGGACTTGAAACGAGAGAATCTGGATCCAGGACGCGTGTTCACGGTCCTGCTGTGCTGTGCCTTCCCACTTTAACGGAGAGGGGATGAATTCTCATTAGGGCCATCACCTTTGGTATAAAGCATCCACCGAGCCCGTCTGCTGGCCCAGGACATCCAAGGTCAGGGTTTGGGCTTTGGCGGTCATGTGCAGTAGCCTAGCATTTCTCAGCCTTAGCACTCTACCCCTAGCCATGTAAGATTCTGCCTGAGTCTCCTTCTCAGTCTCCTGCCCATCTCTTGAACTTCGTGGACTTCTCTGTCCTGTGGGAATTTCTTGTTTGCTGTGGTTTGTTTCGTGTTTGGTTGTTTCTCTTCGCTGAGCCAGGCCTGAGATGCGGGTGTCCGAGCGTAGCAAGAGGGAGTCAGCATCCTGACGAGTCACTGTTTATCTTGGCTCTTGGGGCGGGGACTCCGGGTCAGAAGAGGCTGCCGTGATGCTCTTTCAAAAGCCGTAGAAAGGGGACTTTTAGGCACAAGGGTTTCATTTTCAATTAGCTGTGGTCAGATGGCTTTACTGAGTTGTTGTGTGTTTGTGTTTTGCCTTAGGGGTAGAAAGGCATATGACGTAATTGCATATGGCGGAGGTTCTAGAAAAGGTTCTTCAGAGCTGCAGAATCAGGTGTGTCGAGAGTAAACACCTCATTGTCATCTATAAAACAAAATTAATAATGTTACCTAGCCTTTTTTAGACCTCCCAGGATACCGTGAGTAATCATTTGATTCCAGATCTATAAAATGCAGCTAGCTCTTTACGGGGAAGGTATGGGTGTGTATTTATAAAACCTTTGTAAAAATTACATATGGAAAGGTTAGTCGCTGCTAAGTAAGGAAGCCATTCCCCGGCCTTAATTCTTCCACATCCTTGGAGAAACCACCTATTTGCTTGGAACATCTGCTTCACAGGGCAGAATTCTGTGAAATTACCTAAGTATCAACCTAATTGCCTAAGAATCCACGTAACTCTCAAGGAGCTCATGGACAGAGTGACTTTGTCATTTTTATATGGAATAATGGGAGGTATCGGATAAGCTATTTGGCCTGTAAACAGAGTATGTGAATGCATTTAGAGTGTCTGAATGTCAGCGAGAATAAAAGATTCAGCTGTTGCAAACAGAAACCCAAAAATAATGGGGCTTAAAAGTGAACTTGATTTTTTTTGTCGTGTAAGAGTCTGGGGTGACGGTCCCCCATCATTGGAGGAGGAGAGGTTCACGAGAGCGAGGCCATGCCTGGCATAGCTGCTTTCTTCCACTCGTCACCATCTCCACCCAGGGGAAATGAGGGTGTGAGAGCTGTGTGTGCTGGGCCAGGAAGATCCCACTAGCAGGAATTTAGTCCTATGGTGACTTCATAGCCCAGAAGGGTTTGGGCAGGCACAGGCCTAGCTAGCCATTCTTGGAACATAGAAGAAGGGTCTGAGAATGGGTCTTCTTTTTTTTTTTTTTTTTAAGATTTTATCTATTCATTTGAGAGAGAGAGACAGTGAGAAAGAGAGCACAAGTAGGGAGGAGAAGAAGAAGCAGGCTCCCCACTGAGCAGGGAGCCAGACATGGGACTCGATCCCAGGACCCTGGGATCACGACCTGAGCCGAAGGCAGACGCTCAATTGACTAAGCCACCCAGGTGCCCTGAGAACAGGTGTTTATAGACAACTAACAGTCTGGGCACGGTCGGTCGGTCCCTCTGGCCACAAGGTATCATTGAACACCCTGTTTCCAACATGTGGAACACTCTCTCTTCATCCCAAGCAAGACAAGCAAAACGTGTCCATTAATACACCCCCTGAAAGTTCTCGGTCTCTGGGTAATGCACAGTCTTTCCCATCAGGCTTCGATGTGGTTTCTAATGGTCTGGCAACCTGTGAACCAGAAGGTACGTGATCTCCCCTCTACACTCGTACTCACACTCAGCGCACAGTGGTAGAGCAGGGAGTAGAAAACCACAATTAAAATTGCCATTCGAGAAAGAGGAGAAGGAAATGCACACAGCAGCCCCCGGCTGGAATCCCAGAGCAGGCAACAGGAGGGCTCCCTACTCCGGCAGAGGAGGAGGTACCCCGATGGGACCCTGATTCTGCTCTTCGGGAGGACCCCCCTCATTCAGGGCTCTCTGTGTGTCCCTCGGCCCCGCCCTTGGGGGGGCATTTCCCTATCCTCTTTAGTCAAATCTGAAGTGGGTGTTGGGATCTGCCCTCCTTGGTGGCTGTCCAGCTTTGGCAGCGCATTGCCTGCCTGTGCAAATTTGGAGGTCTGAGAGTACAGCGGTCACAAGGTTTTCTTGGCTGCAATACCTTCACAAAAGCCACAATTCCCTCGGAAACTCCACTGGCTTCTGATCTGTTAATTTCCAGGCAGTTCACATACCAGCAATCTCTCCCCAAGTTCTTTTCAAGTCATGGCTCTCACGCCTGCTTTATTTCTCTGCTTCCATGCTTCCCTCTCTCAACTTAACGGCAGCCGTAGCGGGGCCTCGGAAACAAAAAACTGGAAGGAGGGCAAACATGCTTTTCTCTCATCTCTCATCTCCTGCTGTATGAGGTGTAGCGGCCACGGGCCTTGCCAACCCTTGAGGGCCCCAAATTTCTAAACTCTTCCCCGTCTTTTGCATCTGTCTCTTTGCAGAGCCGTCTATCCTGCCCTAGGCTAGTCTCTTTCTTATCATTCATACCAAGAACAAGAACAGCTAATTCATACTAAGACGCAGGCTCTTTTCAGTCATTTCTCATAAAGTTAGAAGTGCAATCGGAATGTGATCTGCTTTCCAAGTCAGACATATCTGGGGACAGTTTTGTTTTCTTTGTTTTTTTCTTTTTTTTAAAGAATCGAGAAACTTTGTTGACGCAGACCAGACTTTTTAAAGCCATTTTCTCTATGTCCATTTCTTTAAACCGTGGTAAAATATCATAACATAAAATTTACCATTTTAACCAATTTAAGTGTGTGATTCGGTGGCATTAAGTACATTCCCACTGCTGTACAACCCTCACCACCTCCCATCTCCAGAACTCTGTCCCCATTACACATGAACTCCCCATTCCCCCTTTCTCCCCAGCCCCTGGCAAGCCATTCTACTTCCTGTCTCTGTGAATCTGACTACCCTAGAAGTACCTTAAAACTGCAATCATACACTATGTGTCTTTCCGTCACTGGCTTATTTCATTTACTATGATGTCCTCAAAGGTCATCCATGTTGTAGCCTGGGTCAGAATTTCCCTCCTCCTTAGGCTAATATTCCGTTGTATGTATGCATGTCCCACGTTTTGTTTATCCCTTTCCCCATCAGTGGGCATTTAGGCTGCTTCCTCCTTCTGGCTCTTATGAAAAATGCTGCTGGGAACATGGATATGCAAATATCTCTTCACGTTTCTGCCTTCAGTCCATATGGCTTCATAGCCAGAAACGGAAGTACTGGATCGTATGTTAATACCTGGTTTAATGTTTTTAGGACCCTTCACGCTGTTTTTCACAGCAGCTGCACCGTTTTTCTCTTCCCAGCAATGGTCACAAGGGTTCCAATTTCTCTACGTCTCTGCCAACACTTGCTATTTTCCAGGATTTTTTGTGGGGTTTTTTGATGATAGACATCCTAATGGGTGTCTTTTTTTGATGTGCTATTTTTTAAACTTTTTTTATTATGGTGAAATATATATAACGTAAGTTTTGCCATTCTAACCATTTCTAAGTATACAATTCAGTGGCATTAATTACATTCACAAAGTTGTACAACCATCACCACTCTATTTCCAAAACTTTTTCTTTTGCTTTTTTTTTTTTTTTAAGATTTTATTTATTTATTTGACAGAGAGAGACACAGCGAGAGAGGGAACACAAGCAGGGGGAGTGGGAGAGGGAGAAGCAGGCTTCCCGCCGAGCAGAGAGTCCGATGCAGGGCTCAATCCCAGGATCCTGGGATCATGACCCGAGCCGAAGGCAGACGCCCAATGACTGAGCCACCCAGGCACCCCTCTTTCCGTTTTTTTAAGATTTTATTTTTAAGTCATCTCTCCATCCATCATGGGGCTTGAACCCACAACCCTGTGATCAAGAGTCACATGCTCTACCAACTGAGCCAGCCACGTACCCCTTCCAAAACTTTATCATCACCCCATTGGTGAAGTGTTTAAGAGTCAATTTTAGACATTTTGATAATTGATCCCTAAAGGCTTCAGTATATGTCTCTAGAAAATAGAGACCTTTTCCTATATAACAGAGTGCTATTACCATATGATGCTATACTATTATCATATGAACACCAGTCACTCACATTCCATTGGAGAGAACTTACGAATAGGGTCACACTTACTTGAAAGGAAGGCTGCTAATTGCAGTGTAGTTGAGCAGCCACTTGCCCGGTTTTAATGGGAGAAGGGAGAACAGATTCTGGTGCTTTACCAACCTATAGCAACAATGCAATAAAGGCTTCACTGATTCACATGACAAGAATTTTGGTGGCTGGTTATACCGGGAGTTTGGTGCAGTGTCTCAGTGATGTTATTAAGGAGTCTGTTCTTTCCATCTTCTGCTCTGCCGCCCTCAGTATGTTGTCTTTGGGTCCTCATGTTTGTTGTCTCATGGTTGCGTGATGAGTAACATGGCACTAGGTATCGTGTTTTCACAATAGCATCCCAAGTGGGAAAGGAGAAGAGTGGAAGAAGCTTTCCATTACCAGGGATGCAAGCCCTTCTCATTTGCTCTTCATCAAGTAGACTTCCCCTTGACTTTCACTGGCCAGGTTCAAGGGGTCCGGAAAGATACTCATCACAGGAACGAGATAGCTATGATTGTCTTTGTAATGACTTAGACCAGTCAGGGCTGGATGCATTGTAGTACTGAATAAAGCTAGATACTGTCAGCTAAGAAAAAGAGGGGAAATGACTGGTGGGTTGGCAATAAATCTGCCACATGGGCAACATTTTAAAATATCATTAAAGATATAAATGGACTCTGGGGAGGGTCTTGGCTTAGAAATTCTAAGAAGATATCAAATTGAAAACCTGGAGGGGCTTCTTTCTGGGATTATTCCACGAATGATGTGGGGACAGTGTCTACCATCTGTTTCTGAGAGAAAGAGTTCTTTGGGCCACTAGCATGAGAGGATACCAATGGAATGATCGTAACTGCTTGTAGAAATCAAGAGAGCACTGTGGATAAACCAGTCACCATGGTTCTACTTAGAAATCATCATGTTCTTTTGGCGATGGTAATATTTTATGGAAATCTTTTACTAATTAATATATTGTCTTTTGCCAGTGCTCATGAAAATTATTTGGGGGCAAAATTGACCTCATGGATTGAAAAAAAATTGTTCACATCTGATTAAAGAAAGTCGTATATTTTAGGGTGACACCAGGTCACTCAAATTATGCTTTCCCAAACTGAAGATTCAGTGAAAGCAAAATTTTTACTGTCAGCATAATGAGCTGGTTGTATTGCAGTTTTATAGCTGAGAGCCTGTAAACATTTTAGCAAAACAAAACAAGTAATTCTTGTTATTATCCCCTATTATTGTAAATGAATTACAAAATAACACAAGCCTTTCACATTGGCCCATGACACGAACCAGAAAATAACTTAAGATTCCCAGAAGGTTAAAAAAAAAAAATCAAGGATGCTCTTGGTTTATAGACACTGTGACAATCCCAGTTATTAGTGGGTGGCTCGTTAATCTTCCCTGTTCCATTCCAGCTGGCCCTGAGAGCAGCAAGAAAAATTGCTTTGGCGGAGAGCTCATTTCCTGATAAATTACAAAAAACAACAACAACGACAAAAAAAAACATAACTGAAGGTTCCAAACATCACTTGCAGTGGAATATAGTTAACATTTATTGAAAAGCCATCAAATGCTAGACAGTTATCAGTGCTTTCAGTGTATTTCCAACGGTCATAAAAACCCTCTGAGTAAGTACCATTATTATTCCCACTTGACTGATGAAGAAACTGAGGCACAGAGAGAGCTTAACAACCAGGCTCGCACAACCAGTAGTGGTAAAGCTGAAATTCAAAGACATGGTCATCTGGCTCCAGAGTCCAGAGCTGCCTCCTCACTGTGACCCTAGGTTGTGCAAAATCCTTCTAATTCATAACAGGCACATCCTTTCCAGCCCCAGAAAATATTATCTTAACATTGAGGACATTTTATTGTAAGCGGTTTCTCAACAATAAAGGTGTAAAATCTGTAAATGAAGATGACCCAGTGGGCTTTACTTTTCCATTTGTAGATTGGCGGAGTTTTACCATCACTGCTAGAATAGGTTTGTCTTCAAGGATTATCATTGGTAACAGTATGCTATATTCTTTGACTTCAGGAGCTTCATGAGGTTATACTGTAAGAACCATCTGTTTGGAAATTTGATGATAAAAGTATAAATAATTATATGACCTCAACTTTATCAAGACCCCTTTTTCGAGTCCGTTAAAGTAGTTGGGAGTCTTAGGTGCCGGGGTGAAGTGTGCTGAAAGTAACACTTTGTTGGGGCCCCTGGGTGGCTCAGTTGGTTAGCATCTGCCTTGGGCTCAGGTCATGATCCCAGGGTCCTGGGACCGCATCGGGCTCCTTGCTCAGCAGGGAGCCTGCTTCTCCCTCTGCCTGCCGCTCCCCCTGCTTGTGTGCTCTCTCTCTCTGACAAATAAATAAATAAAATCTTTTTAAAAAATTAACACTTTGTTTCCTTCCATGAGATTGTAAGTTTTCAAATGGCCAGGTCTTCTCTTGACGCTTTACAGCTAGAAGACTTACAGAAGAACAGAAGTGTCACCAGTGGGAGCCACCACAAATGTTTGCTACAGGTGAGGTTCTCTCTGAGGAAGAATGAAAGCTTCAGGAGAGCAGGGGGCAGATCAGCACTTTCAGCCTTTGACTGTGCTGATGAGTCTGCACGACGCAGTCTCACTTGTGCCGCAGATGGGGTGAAAGAAAGTGAAGATCACTCAAACTTTGGGAATATTTATTGCAAGAAAAGGACACAGTAGACATGTACAGAGAGTACAGAGAGCTCATATTGGCTCTCCAGGAGAATTTGACCATCTGGATAACAGCTTTGCAACTCATTTGGATAAATGATACCATTTGGAGGAGAGCTTTCCAAACCAAATCTAAATGCCAGAACCCCTTCAAGAAGGTTTGTGCAATTTTGGCTCTTTTCTTCCTTTTGCCAGAAACTCCTTAGGTGCCATTGTTCCAGATTGAATTTACCATTCGGGACACAGGAACGATCCTAAGTTTCTTTAAGCTATTATTGGAAGATTAATATCAATGGAGTAAATATTACACAGAATTAAAAGAAGTAGAATTCAGAATGCAAAGATAAAAGTATCTTAGAAGTATGGAGTACTCCTTCCCCATGCCCCCTCTTTTCCTTAAAAAGGCAAGGAAAAATGTCCTGTCTTAGCTGATAGGTATACCATGTTGCCATAGCTCAGGGAAAGAGCAGAATGTGAAGTTTGGGTGATACTTTTTTTTTTAATTTTAAGATTGATTGATTGATTGATTGATTGATTTGACAGAGAGAGATCACAAGTAGGCAGAGAGGCAGGCAGAGAAAGAGGGGGAGGCGGGCTCCCTGCCGAGCAGAGAGCCCTATGCGGGGCTCGATCCCAGGACCCTGAGATCATGACCTGAGCCAAAGGCAGAGGCTTAACCCACTGAGCCACCCAGGCGCCCCTGGGTGATACTTTCTAATGTGACTGGAAGCAATGGACCCGTTTATTTTTATGGTGTCTGGGAGGATAGAAGAAAGAAAACCATCTCCGTTTCAACTCTTAATTCTCAGATAACACTGAGGAAGTGAAGAGAGTTAATTTAATAGACCTATTCATTTATTCTTTGCAGAGGTACTTCCAGTCAGATATCTAAACTCATCAAGCCAGAACAGCTCAGAGAGGATTATGAAACCTCACCAAATCAAACGTTATTTCCTGCCGCCTCCAGAATCCTCCTCCAGCAGAAAGAGGAGAGAATGCATCGGTGTTGTTTCTCTACTGCAGGTTTCTTTGGTCACATTATAAGCTGCATATGGGCTAAAGAAGGACAAATAGATTATTTTGGACAAGAATAGAAAAATATACATAACAGAGTCCTCTACTGCGGTTAGTACAGCCCCAGCAGGGAGGGAGAAAGAAGTAACAGGACCGAGATGTCAGATGGGGCATTGATAGGTTAACAATACCGGAAACAATACCAACGAAGTCAAAGATTGTTGGGAACGTGACGTAGGTAAGGGAGCCTTCCCCATCTACATACACACACACACACACACACACACACACACACACACACACACATTTCATTGTTCTATTCTTTTTTTTTTCATTGTTCTATTCTTAAGTTCATGCTTGTCAGTTGACAAAAGAACCTGGCATGGTAGGGTGTATTATAACTAAAGTATATGTTCTTCATTACAAGACTCTTCCTTTACTATATCAGAAAACTGACTTAGATCATCACATATTTCCTGATCCTTGTCAAAGTGATCTATAAACTGTCTAGGGTTTAACCCACTTCAATAAGACAATGGAGATCTATAGTTTAAAAAGACATAACCATGGGGGGCCTGGGTGGCTCAGTTGGTTAAGCAATGGACTCTTGATTTCAGCTCAGGTCATGACCTCAGGGTCATGAGATCAGGCCTCGCATCTGCTTAAGATTCTCTCTCTCCCTCTCCTTCTGCACCTCTCCCCTCTCCCCAGCTCACACTCTTAAATAGATAGATACATACATACTTACATACTTACATATATACATAGACATAAACAGGGGTGCCTGGCTGGCTCAGTTAGTAGAGCATGTGACTATTGATCTTGGGGTCATGAGTGTAAGCCCCACATTGGGCGTAGAGCTTACTTAAAAAAAAAGACATAACCAGATCACAGATTTAAATGTAAAATTACAAATCTTTTAGGAAAAAATAGAAAATCTTTGAGATCAAGGGGTAGGCAAAGAATTCTTATCTTAGACTTGACATTAAAAGCACAATTCATAAGAGAAGATCTTGGTAAGTTGGATCTTAAACAAAATTAAACTTTAGTGGGGGGCACCTGGCTGGCATAGTCAGTAGAGCATGAGACTTTTAATCTCCCAGTTGCGAGTTCAAATCCCACATTGGGCATAGAGCTTATTTGGAAAAAAAAATTAAACTTTTGTTCTGCAAAAGACCGTGTTAAGTGCCAAGACTCTTCAATGGGGGAAAAGACAGTCTTTTAAACATTTTTCTGGATATGCAAATGAATGAAATTACCTTGCACCATATGCAAAAATTAACTGAAAATGGATCAAAGACCTAAAAGGGAAGAGCTAAGGCTATAAAACACCTTGAATAAAACATAGGGGGGAGCCTCGTTATATTGGATTTGACAAAGATTTCTTGGGTAGAATAACAAAAGCACAGACAACAAAATTAAAAATAAAGTGGACTTCATCAAAATTAAAAACTTTGGTGCCTCGACGGACATTATCAACAGAGTGAAAAGGCAGCTCACATAATGGGAGAAAAATTTGTAAATCATATATCTGACAAGGGATTAATATCCAAGGATTAACTAATATGTATATTAATATATAAAGAACTCCTACCACTCAACAATAGAAAAACCAAAAAACCCAATTTAAAAATATGCAAAAAACATGAGTAGACATTTCACCAAAGATATATAAATGGCCAATAAGCACATGAAAAAACACTCAACATCACTGATCATTAGGGAAATGCAAATCAAATGGCTACTATTAAACAAACAGAAAATAACAAATATTGGTAAGGATGTGGAGAAATTAGAGCCTTCGTGTACTGCTGGTGGGAATGTAAAATGATATAACTAATCTTGGAAAAGTTTGATGGATTCTTTAAAACTAAATATGCAGACGTGCCTGGGTGGCTCAGTTGGTTAAACATCTGCCTTCAGCTTGATCCCAGGGTCCTGGGATTGAGCCCCGTATCAGGCTCCCTGCTCAGCGGAGAGTTTGCTTCTCCCTCTCCCTCTGCTCCTCCCCCCCATGCTCTCTCACGCATGTGCACTCTCTCTCTCTCTCTCTCTAGAATAAATAAATAAAATCTTTAAAAAAATAAAAATAAACATGCAATTACCGTTACAACCTAGTACTTGCGGTTGTGGGCATTTAGTCTGGAGAAATAAAAACTTACACTGACACCAACATCCATATGCTAATTTTCTATAGCTTCTTTATTTGCAATAACCAAAAACTTGAAACAACCCAGATGTCCTGTAATGGATGAATAAATAAATTTGTAGATGCATACCACAGAATGCTACCCAACAATAAAAGGTGCCAAACTACTGAGAAACACAAACCTTAAATGAATCTCCAGGGAGTTAAGTTGAGTGGAAAAAAGTCAATCCCAAAGGTTGCATACTATACAATTCCACTTGTATAACATTTTGAAATGATAAAATTATAGAACTGGAGACAGGATTCATGGTTGCCAGGGATTTAGAAAGGAGGGTGTGGGGGAGGAAGGTGGAGTGTGGTTATAAAAGAGCAACAAAAGGACTTCTTGAGGTCACGTAATTCATGTCATATTGGTTCCCCTTTTAGGAGCAATTATATGTTCTATATCTGGACTGTGGTGGTGATCATACAAATCTACACAGGTAGTAAAATTGCGTAAAACTACATACACACACACCGAAAGGAGTACATATAAAACTGGTGAAATCTGGATGAAGTCAAGGATTGTATCAATGTCAGTATCTTGGTTGTTGATATAGTACTGTGTTTGGACAGGATGTTACCACTGGGGAGACAGAAAAATATAGAGGATCTCTGTGTATTACTTCTTACAACAGCATGTGAATTTGCCATTATCACCACCCCGACAAGAGGCGTAACCAATGTAAAATTCTGCAGAAGCTCCACAGTAGTTCCATTGGAAGCTAAAAATACAACTGTCCATAGACTTACTCTTTTTACCTCCCAAGGCATCCCTTTAAGAAACGGCAATTTTATCTACCATTAGGCAAGCAATACAGTATGGTTTTCCCAGAATTTGGATATTAGCCTGCCCTATGAGAATTAAACTAGTAGGGGTGCCTGGGTGGGTCACTTGGTTAAGCATCTGCCTTGGGCTCAGGTCATGATTCCAGGGTCCTGGTATCGAGCCCCACATCGGGCTCTCTGCTCAGCGGGAAGCCTGCTTCTCCCTCTCCCTCTGCTTGTGCTCTCTCTCTTCTCTCTCTCCCTCCAATAAATAAAAATCTTAAAAAAAAAAAGAATTAAACCAGTAAAATAAAATAATTTAAGACAATAGCCATGAACCATCTTAGAGGCTTTGAGAATAAGATAAGAAGAGCAATGCATATTGAAAGATATCAAAGGATATCAGGAAGGATGTGTGCGTTCTAGAAAAGCAGGAGCCCGGAGAGGAAGCTAGTATGAAGCTGTCCTGAGCCCTGCCTTGGAGGGAAACTACCTCGGCCTAAACACAGGCACTGATCTGCTTGGCACGGCTGCCACTTCCGGAGCATGTATTATGTGTGAAGTACTTTACCTGCATCGTCATTAATCCTCAGCACAATCCTACCAAATACTAAGTCATCAGCATACTTACTAAGGCTTAAGAGCTGAGATAACAAGCCAGACATCACACAAGTAGTGAGTGACAGAGGTGGATTTCAGGCCAATGCACCACCATATTGCTTCTCTTTAGAGGAAGCGAGCATGTAAAACTACTGTAGCTTGATGCCGTGGCCTTAGAGTTATCTTGTCAACTCTCTTCATTCTACTTTCCTGCTTCCACATTTTGATTGCCCAGACAGAGGTTCCGGAAGGGGAACCAGTATGAGTGTCCATTTGGCAGTTGTATTTCCCCCTGTACGTGAACGCGTTGGCATTGATTTATTCACTGGTCTACTGTAAAAATGGTCAAGAGGCATGGATTCCCTGCAGGCTGATGATTCTCCATCTACCGGAGCATTCTGTTACTGTAGACGTAGAAGACACCATGCTTGGGTTAACCTCCAGGGTGCTGCCTCCCTTGTGAGGGCACAGTCTTCAATGTTGTCCCTCTTTTCAACTTCAGTTTTCATGCAGCAAGATGGGGAGATGGTGTTACAGATGTAAGTAACCGGCCCAGACTCAGAGAGTTGATTACTGGCAACGTTAAGGTTAAGAACTAGGTCTCTGGACTCTTATTCCTGTGTAACCATTATTTCGTCTGTGTTCATGCTGTCAGGAGCAGATGTGGAATAATTGGTTTATGTGCTCGGTCCGCAGTCCCATTTTCTGTACTCACGCTACATCTTTGGCTAATGATGAAATTATTTTTGTTAGCAAAATTGATAGCTTTATTATAAGCCCACAACTTTCTGGACAGAAATAAGTGAATAGACACTGACTAGCCATAGTGGGTGTGCTTCAAATGTTCGTCATCCACCCACATTACATAAACTGGGTAGCTGGGCACCACTGATTCCTACAATAGCTTTTCCATATCGAATAGACTATTACATATAAGTAGTTGTATTCATGAGACTTCACCTCAATTATTCCCACCACCTGGTATGGTATGTGGCACAAGCAGGACGTCAGTCCTTGTAGATTGGATAGGATTGGTGTAGACTGGATTAAATGGATTGAAAGTGGTTCTAATGTTTTTCAACTCTTAGCTTCTGTCATTTATTTAACGTCCCTACCCAGACAGCTATTTAGACCACACCGCGGCTGATCACAGACACATTATTAGGTCTGGGTGTCTGTCCCCTCACTGGGAAGATCTACTTTTTCAGGTAGGTCACTTCTGGTAACCAAGACCTTCCTGACACTTTGCCGGTCGCCAGCCTCCAGGGAGGGCCATGTTAGTTCTCTGATCCCAGGACTTGGGAGGTCCAGGGAGTGTCAGTGTGCAAAAGACGATATGGAGGTGCTCAGATACGTAGCAGTGCTGGTTCAAACTTGTAAGCAGCTGGTGGTTCACTGGAAAACTCAAAATAATGAGCAGTGATAGCTCCTTAGAGAGACCTATTAAACTATTAAACCTAAACTCTTCTGTTTGGCAGGTCACCTGTGGAGGTTAATTTCTCATAGACACTCCTGCAGCTTCTCTTGTTCACTTCCATTTCGTGGGGAATCTTTTTATGCATTTATTTTTGCTTTCAAATATAACATCCAAAATGCCTGGCATCTGTTCTTGTTCCCCCTTGTGTTCATTGGAGTTAATTTAAAATTATTCACAACGCATTGTTTTCCAAAACATTCATCTTTAGAGTCTTTGGAGATAGCTGCTCAATAACATGTCATGAGAAAAGTTCAGATTTGCAAAGTATTTGTCATTTCCTCCTGCACCGCTAATTTACTTAGTAAGCATTTGTTTCTAGCATTCTTGTCTGCCACACTATAGACATATGTACATGCCAGATCCATAGAGCCATAAATCCATAACTGCTAATAATCGCATGAAAAGTAGGTTGGAATAAGCCTTTGTTTCCTAGCTCTTCTGTAAGTCCTAACCTAAACCCTTTTGTCCTTGCTTAAAAATATTGATGCTCCTATAAGGATAACTATGTTTGTGAGACGTTTTCCATTTAGTTCTCAACTAAGGCTCTGGAACATTTAAGCTAATGCTAGACAACAGTCATCCTTGTTAACTGCTCAAGGGATTTCCACGAGCGTAAGTAGCAGTAATAGATTGATTTGGATCATGGTTTCATAAAATACATTTCTTTTAACCTCCTTCCTGCCCTGAAAGGGTAAGGTAAATTTCTGCCTTAGTTATTAATGTCTGTTGATTTTATTTCAGTGGTACAGGCATGGATGGGAAGAAATGCAGCGTATGGATGTTTCTACCTCTTGTATTTACTTTGTTTACTTCAGCTGGATTATGGATAGTGTGAGTATTCTCTTATTTAATTATTTAAGGACTCGGGTGCTGTGTAGATCGAAATGTAGTTTTGATAGTATATGGCATAGCTATCTAAGTGTCTTTATAAATACTTTAAAATAATGTTTACTAATTCGACCTTGCAAAAGTCCCCATTTGTCTTCCCTTCTTCTATTACCCAAAGTAAATAGCAAGAGCGGGTAATAAATTACGCAAAGCAGATAGTGAAGAATACTGGTTTTCTTTTGTGTCCCCGTGTTCTTTCAATAATTAACGTTCTAGAAACTGGTGATAGGGATTCATTATTTGCAAGATTTGCTCATTATTCCCACATGCTGAAGATTCCATTCACAGTCTATTGCATCGTCCAGTGTGACTGGGTTTGGTCTGTTTATAAAATGGGTATCGTTACATTGTAAGTCTCGGCTTATCACAAAACGATGCCCACACTTGCTTATTTCAAGTACTATTTCACTTCCAGCAAATTATTCTAGCTCCTTGCAGTTCACAGAGAGGTGGACACACTCCTGAGAAATCAGACGATGTGAATTCTAATTTTAGTTTGCTCAAAGTTATCAGGTCTTATTTCTTTGTTTTCCAGTTTCCAGATTATGATTACCGTCAATTTGGGAGGGTGTCTTGAAAATTCAAGAAATAGAATTAATAATCACATTTGAACTTTAAAGAGCTAAGTGATCTATAGGTAAACATAGTAGAAGAGATTTTCCCAGTTGGGAAAAACAATGAATATGATTTAATGTGGCTAGTCTAGTAAAACTGGGAAACAAATGAGTCTTTTTTAAAAATTTTCTTTTTTTTTTATAAACTTTACTTGTTCTTTCTCCATAGATATTTTATAGCTGTGGAAGATGACAAAATTTTCCCATTAAATTCAGCTGAAAGGTAAAGTCGATCTCTGGGTAATTCATTGTTTATCAATGGACTTAACAAAACTTTTGCCACTAGTGAGATTAAACTGTGCACAAATGACTGTACTTTAACCAGTTTTTCTTGTTTTCCAGGAAACCGGGTGTGAAGCACGCACCCTATATAAGGTAACTCGATAGCTCTTCTGATCTGTTGGATCCTAGGAGAAGTTGGGAGAGTGACTTAGTTTGGGCTACTGGGTGGCTTATAAACAAAAATTTATGTCTCACAGCTTGGGAGGCTGGAGGTCCAAGATTAGGGTGCCAACAGTCAGGTCTTGATGATGGCCCTCTTCTGGGTTGTAGATGGCCATCCTCCCACTGTGTCCTCCCATGGCAGAAAGGGGACGAGACAGCTCTCTGGGATCTCTTTTATAAAGGCACTAATCCCACTCAGAAGGGCTCTAGCCTCATGACCTGAGTATCTCCCAAAGCCCTCACCTCCTCATAGCATCACATTGAGGGTTAGGATGTTGACATATGAATTTTGAAGGGACACAGACATTCAGTCCATTGTGGGTGACAGATTTTAATATATTAATAATAAAACATATCATCATTTTCAAGTATTGCAGGTGACGAGCCTCCTGCAAGCTGTGTGTTTAGTCAAGTCATGAACATGGCGGCATTCCTAGGTAAGAGGAGTGAAAGAGGGCTTCGTGTGCTTTGGTACCTTTCTTTTTTATTTAAATCCTCCCAAACCCACATCAAAAGCACGGTGGGCTTAGCTGATAATTTGGTATCGTATCAGGTCAATTATGCTGAAGCTGGCTTTTCGTTTTGAGGGTCTTTTTTCTCGTACTTTCATGTTCCCCCTGCTTACCTTACATCTTCTCTTCCCCTTATCATCTTTATCATTTCAGTGTCTTCTTGACTTTATTTCTTTTGCCACGTGAAATACTGTAAAATCGTCATAAAATTCCTGCATGAGAATGTAGTGTGGTGCAGTTTATTCACGTTAAAAAGAACGCCTTCTTTATTTGTTCGCTGGCAAGGATCACAAATGCATGGGCTTTGTGATAAATATTGATGTGTGGAGACACTGTCTTTAAATCTCAAGGTCAACATGAACATGGGTGACGCTGTCTCCTGTACATATATACACGTATCAAGATGGCAAACGGAGATGTAGGTTAAAAAAAAGAAAGGTACTCAGGTCTGGTCCCCATTCCATACTTTCCCTTCAGGGCCCAAGACCATCATTTCATATCCTGTCCCCTTTGTTCTATGAGTGTTTCCTTCCAAGGATCGAGGGAACCAGCCATGCTCTCTGTCCCTTTCCACTCCCCCCTTGTATACCATCTCCCCAAGACCAGTCTCCTCGGTGTCTTTCAGTGGGTCAGCTAATATCATCATTGGCATGCTGTAGGGGATGGGCCAGTGACAGCTAAATTTTTCAACAACAGTTTTCTGGAAATGATTCTTTTGGGTGGTGAGAATTTCAGCCTTGGTGGCATCTGTCCCCCAAAGAGGTGACCTGTTATTCCGTCTATGTAAAACTCCACCCCAGAAAAGTTCTACTCATTCTTAAGATGTTATTTTTTAACATTTGCTGTAGGAAAAGGAAAGATCTATAGAACTCACTGGAAAATCAAGGGAGATGGTTGGTCCAACATGCAACATGGGCACCATCTTAGCTTCGAAGGCTCAAAACATGAGAAACGTGAAGAACTTTCCCCAGGAGGCCCAAAAGGCCCCTCTTGAACCTGTGGAGTTTGACAAGAAGCACACTGGGGGACTTGTGTGCAGTTAATAAAGTTCCTCCCTGGAGCTAACTCTATGTGGGTCAAAACCTTTCACCACCCAGGCATCCCCAGAACATAGCCCATTTGCCTGAGCAGGAAGTGTCTGGAAGGCATGGACTGCCAGGCCACCACTAAGGAGGATGTCAGATACAACCCTCATGCCGAAGTTGCTGAGTCTTTGAAGAAGCTCTCCTCGTCGTGCCCTGGGGAGGCAGGATTTTCATGTCCCGGCGGTTCCCCCGTTCTGGAAAAGGCAGTACTTACTGCAGCTGACGCACACCTGGGCACCAGTGCCAGTCCCGGCCAGTCAGGTTTTGTCTTCCCTGCAGTCAGCCTCAGCTACCACGAGCTTTAATTCTCACTTTTTAATCCCCTACTCTTGACACCAAGGCCTAAATGACTGCTAATGAGCTATTCACATTTAAGAGAACACAAAGGCCCAAGAGAGAGAATCTTGAATCGCAGGGTCGGGGACCTTTCCCAGTCTGCCTGCAGTCACACACCACGTAGGCCTGCAGGTCGGTACCCACTCATATGATCTTCCCCACGGGGTGCAATAATAACTATAATTAATAGTAGTCATCTGTATTCCAGGCACAATGCTAAGTGCCTTGCGAATACCACCTCATCTACTCACCAGACACAGGAGACTGCCCTTATTAAAAAGCTGTCACAAACTGTTTGTCCTCCACTGGGCTTTAAAGACACCAGTGAACACGCTGGAAGCCACATACTGCTTCCTTCACGTTCTTAAGACGAATTGGTATTTCCCCATAGTCTTTAGTGTGTAATCTACAAAATGCCAATTTGCAGAGCTCACAAATGTATTCAGTTATAAAGCTTATGATTAACTAATTAGAAAAGCATTTCCAAAAACAAAGTAATGAAAACAAGCTCCCCTCTTCCAGATGACATTCGTCATCATCTGATCGTCTGGTCCTCCCCGGTTCCAGTAAGAGACACTTAAGCCTTTACTAGCTCTGGCTCTGAGGTATTGCAGTATCCAGTGTTTATTCTTTATTATCTTCCATCATTTTCGGTGCCATCTGGTAGACACGAAACTGATGAAGATTAGTGTTCAGTGGGAGGAAACCAACAATTATTTATTTATCAACTCTGGGAGTGAAAAAGAATCCATTTGCTAATGATTCCTGCTCGAAGTCGAGGAGGCTTTCGTCTCCCCAGGCCAGTCCCTGCTAGACCTCAGACTATTACTTTAGACGGCATTACTGACTTTAAGGAACAACGGGACTGCCTATAAATCACTGCTTTTTGGCAGCCATCTAGATGTACAAAGGAGTCAGTGTAGCATTTATTAAAATCAGTTAGCAAAGACCTTCTGTCTTTTTGATGTACTAATCAATGATCGAACTCGATTATTTTCCTTACGCAATTAGTTATGCACTTTGTCCCGAATCCACATTTTTATTTCCTTCCCCCCAGGGAGGGGGGCAGGGAAGAGACCTAAGACAAATTTCTCAAAAAGATTATTCTTGTCTGCCTTGGACAGGTTGTGAGGATAAAGCTGATAGCTAGATGATTTCAGTCACCTAATAGCAGCTGCTCCCCCTCCTTCAACTAAAACACATTGATTGCCGTGTTCTACTGCAGTCATAAATAGGAATTATTGATGCATAAACAATAAAACTAAACAAATGAAAAAAGAATCTGGCCAGGCACCAGTTTAGAACTGCAACGAGGAGCTGCTATTTTGAGTTTGAAGTTTAAAAGCCCAACCAGGGATGCCTGGCTGGCTTCGTCGGTAGAGCGTGGACTCTTGATCTCAGGGTTGTGAGTTCAAGCCCCACTTGGGGCGTGGAGCCCACTTCAAAAACAAATAAATAAGAGGCGCCTGGTGGCTCAGTGGGTTAAAGCCTCTGCCTTCGGCTCAGGTCATGATCTCAGAGTCCTGGGATCAAGTCCCGCATCGGGCTCTCTGCTCAGCAGGGAGCCTGCTTCTGCCTGCCTCTCTGCCTCTTGTGATCTCTCTCTCTGTCAAATAAATAAATAAAATCTTTAAAAAAACAAAAACAAATAAATAAATAAAAATAAAGCTCCAGTCAGCCTCACAATAGTAAAGAAAATAGGCAATTATTCTACTCTCTGTGTTCTTTTAAAGTAGGTAATAGGGAATACGTATACAGCAAAGGATGGTTCCAAATACCATAAACAACAGAAGGGTGGGTTTTAAAAATCTTTTCTAAAACTGTTAATACAATCTAAAAATTTCTTTTAGAGATTTTATTTATTTATCCGACAGAGAGAGAGAGAGAGAGAGCACAAGCAGGGTGAGTGGGAGAGGGAGAAGCAGACTCCCCGCTGAGCAGGGAGCCCGATGCGGGGCTTTATCCCAGGACCCTGGGATCATGACCTGAGCTGAAGGCAGACACTTAACCGACTGAGCCACCCAGGTGCCCCTAAAATCTAAAATTGTTAATGAAACTAAAAGACATATCTTCTGATCAGAACATTAATGTAGTAAAAAATCGGTCAGCATATATAAGGACAGCTTTGAAATCACCCCACTACCCTGAAGTCTTTTTTAAGCATGTATAATTAAATCACTACTGGGTTCAAAAAGACTTTGTAACTGATAATCTGTATCTGCCTCCATTAAACCTGCTAATAAAACTATTAAAGGGCCGGAAGCTTATAATTTCTACCACTTTAAAACTTCAACTAGAATCTTTTTTTTTTTTTTTTTAATGTAGCGTCTGTGCTCAGCGTGGCTCTTGAACTCACAACCCTGAGATCAGGAGTCGCTTGCTCCACTGACTGAGCCAGCCAGTTGCCCACAGAGTCTATCTTTAAAGGAAAATTTGCCTAGTCTGAGCTGATTAATAATGGTGTAGTAGGTAAAGAGGGCAGAGTGTGGTGTTTGGACTGCCGTTGTGGAAGTTAGGAGTGTTGGGTTGAATTCATGTCTCCAAGTAGGTTTCTGTTTCCTGCTTAATTTCATCATCTGTTCATGATCAAATGATTTATCATCTTATTACAAGTGGGAAGGATGGGAGCAGAAGATGACACATGTCCTGTGTTTCCTAGGAAGAAATGAGTTAACACAGAATATGGCCACTGACTCTCTTGCTCTGGGCACAGTGGAACAAACTGACCGGAGAGGTCAGCGGGTCAGCATGGAAAGCCATCTGTGTCTGCTTCAGCAGTAGCTCAGGGCTTAAGCCAAAGTTCTAGTACAATCCTACCCCCCCCCCCAAACTAAATGACATCCAGAGAGCTGCTACAGTAATACTTTCCACTAGTCATTTTAATATTTTTAAATTGCTTTTAAAGATTTTTATTTATGTATTTGACAGAGAGAGATTGAGGACAAACAGAGCATCAGAGGGAGAAGCAGGCTTTCTGCTGAGCAGGGAGCCCGATGCGGAGCTCCATCCCAGGACCCTGAGATCATGACCTGAGCCGAAGGCAGAGGCTTTAACCCACTGAGCCACCCAGGTGCCCTCACTAGTCATTTTTAAAAGAAATGAAATGTGCTGTCTTGGTATTTTGTCATTATATCCTAATATCCACACACAATTAATAGCAAGTGTTTCCCATGGTGCCCTGTGTTGAGGCTTCTGGTCTTAATCTAGTGACCTCTTTAATCTGATGATCACTTCGCGTCAGAGGGCTTATGTGGAATTTCTCCTCTCCGCTTCCTCCTCCCATGCCCATCCTAGAAAGTAGGAAGAAGTTGTGCTGATTTTTTCATCCTCTAGGATACTTGTTGTCATTATTAATAAACATCAGATATATTATAATTTCTAACTAGGTCCTTCAAACCATTAGGTTTGGACTCAACTCAAGTATCATTTATAAATTCTATGACCTCTAGTAAGAATTAGATGAAACATAAATATACTAAAAGCTAAATGAGAGCTGAACAATTAGAGAGCTTATAAATTATGGCTTACTGCTATTTTGTTTCTGAAATCCAAATCTTAACCAAGTTGTATACCACTATACCACTCTGATCAGAGATACTTGGAACTGGAAATCAACCTGCTGAGCTTAACTTTGTAGCTTGAAACTATGACATTCAGTAAATTTAGGAAATGCAAATTTATGGATGGGTTTTCTTTATTAATGACCCCTAATAGGGCCTGTAATGAAGATAAAAACCTTTAGCAAATAATTACCTACTTAATTGCTATATAAATAGGGTAATTCTTAAATTTCTAATTGTCTTCCCTGTTAAACCTTAATGTCAAAATAAATTGTCTTAGGAAGTAGAAAGTGCATTTCCTTATATGTAGATATAATTTATATTAGCTGCAAGCACTTTTTTCCTCTTATTGGTAGAATAACATCTCCCAGCTTTTTGTACAAATATGAAAATACCCCCGCAGTAAGCAATTAATAAAAGGGGAT